>CM042436.1:2672500-3112500 GCA_023631565.1 Gymnocephalus cernua
GGTAGGGGTGGTCTCATGAGTGACTCTAGATAGTACCCTCCAAATTTGGTAAAAATCGAATGAGCCGTTCATGAGATATAAACATTTTGTACTTGTAGCGCCCCCTACTGGTCAATTTTTGTAATATGTATTGGGTCCCTCCAGAGGGACATGGGAAACAAGAATCTGAAGTTGTGCATTGATAACATTTATTTTGACCGAGATATGGCAAAGTTCGTGTTTTCATTGTTAGCTACACAAATTTGGTTGTGCGTAATATATGCAATTTGTGTCCTATAACAATTCTGTTTATAATTATTTGTCTGGTTGGTCTGAAGGTGCTACCTGCCAAGTTTCGTGCGAATCGGTCACACGGTCTAGGAGGAGTTCAAAAAAGTAGGTTTTTGATAAATTGCGATTTTTCACGCATAAAACTATAGGCGGAAATGGGCGTGGCCTATATCTTGAGATTTCCTAGATTCCAGTGAACGCGTGGATATGTGTGTTTTTAATGTGCTACATACGGTTTGGAAGTTATAGGGTCAAACGCGTTTTTTCTGCTATAGCGCCACCTAGTGGTGGAAGTGGGGACATTCTTGTGCCTGAGGTCGTTGCCGGGTTCTGGACCAGTCCTGAAAAGGGCACCCGCCCACCATGTACGGTTTAGGCTGCAGCGGAACTTTTACGCGGAGAAGAAGAAGAATAATAATAAGAATATGGAAGAAAAAAATCATGAGAAAAACAATAGGGTTCCACAGTCCTACTGTGCGAACGGCGTAGCTATTGCTACCGCCGCTTCTTCCAGACTCGGACTTGGACCCCTAATAAGAATTTTTACAATTTCAATAGGGTTCCACAGCCCTGCTGTGCGAACGGCGTAGCTTCGCTACCGCCGGTTCTCACAACCTCGGGCTTGGACCCCTAATAATAATAATAAGAATTTTTACAATTCCAATAGGGTTCCACAGCCCTGCTGTGCGAACGGCGTAGCTTCGCTACCGCCCGTTCTCGCAACCTCGGGCTTGGACCCCTAATAACTAGAACTGCAAGCAGTTATGAACGGGGTCCAAGCCTTGTGCGCCGGTCCCCCCCGGCGAAAACGGAGCCCGCGAAAGGAGAACCCGAAGCGCCGCCGCCTGAACGAGCGCGAGCTCCAAAGAACGTAGTGAAATGCAATTGCAAATTTCCTCTTCGTTGCGTAAAAGGCCAAACCGCTTCTACCTTGATTATAGCGCCCCCTAAAGGGCGATTGTCGCCAAATCCGTTGGGGAGCCGCAGAGTGGCATGTCGAACATTAGTCTCAAGTTTCGTGATGATGGCATTTACTGCTGCCGAGATATTCACATTGCAAATTGCTCCCATTTAAATGCATTGACTCATTTGCCGAAAGGCCTCTACGTTAATTGTAGCGCCCCCTGGCGGCGAATTTTCACCAAATTTGGTGTGGAGGCTCGGGGTGGCATGACGAACAACACTGTCAAGTTTTGTGATGATGGCATTTACTGCTGCAGAGATATTCACATTGCAAATTATTCCCATTTAAATGCATTGACTTATTTACTGAAAGACCTCCACGTTAATTATAGCGCCCCCTGAAGGCCGATTTTGACCAAATTTGGTATCGAGGCTTGGAATGGCATGTCAAGGATCTGTACCAAGATTTGTTCGGATATCAAATAATTTGGCCGAGATATGCCAAAGTACGTGTTTTGTGGCTAGCCACGTCAAATTAGTTTGCTTGTAAAGTGCGAACGGTGTACCGTAGCAAAATTCTTTTGACAACTTTTGGTCAGCTCTATATACAGATGATATCTTCCAAGTTTCGTGGACATTGGTCACACGGCCTAGGACGAGTACGAAAACATTTTTTTTTGCATTGCGCAATTTTGCGAAAATTTCTTTTCGTAGAAATGGACTTTTCCTATATCATCAAATTCAGATGCATACAAGGAACACGTGGATCTATAAATATTCCATCTGCGATGTATTCTGTGGGAGTTATAGGCAAAAACACGTTTTACGTGATTGTAGCGCCACCTAGTGGTCCACTTTTGTAATATATGGTACCTGTGGTCCGGAAACCATTGTACATCTACACTGTAAATTTGAAGTTGCTCACAATAGTGTAAGTGGTAGATATAAACCTGGGTCCCATTTGGGTCCCATAGGCCACGCCCACTTTGACGAATCAGTACCCCACTGTAGTCCTGGCCTCAGAAGTGGGCCTAGATGGTACGCTCCAAATTTCGTAAAAATCGGATGAGCCGTTCATGAGATATTAACTTTTTGTACTTTTGGCGCCCCCTATTGACCAAATTTTTTAAAATTTGTTTCAGACACTGAGAGGCTCATTCCAAACAAGAATCTAAAGATTTGTGATGATATCATTTATTTTGGCCGAGATATGGCAACGTTTGTGTCTTCGTAGCTAGCTACACAAATTTGTTTGTGCGTAGTTTACGCAATTTTTATCCGAAAAAAAATCTTTTGATACGTTTGTCTCAGGTCGGCCAATAGATGCTAGAGACCAAGTTTCATGCAGATCCGTTACACGGTCTAAGAGGAGTACGAAAAAGCAGGATTACAATAAATCGCGATTTTTCACGTATAAAAGTCTAGGCGAAAATGGGCGTGGCCTATACCACGAGATTCAGCTGGATCCGAGGAACGCGTCGATATGTGTATTTTTAATGTGCGATGTACGGTTTGGGAGTTATAAGGACAAACGCGTTTTTTCTGCTATAGCGCCACCTAGTGGTCAAAGTGGCTGAATTTTTTCGTCCGAGGTCCCTGCAGTGATCTGGACCATTCCTGAAAACGGCAACCTCCCACCATTTACGGTTTAGGCTGCAGTATCAGTTTTAGAGGCGGAAGAATAATAATAATAATAATAACTAGAACTGCAAGCAGTTATGAACGGGGTCCAAGCCTCGTGTGCCAGTCCCCCCCGGCGCGGGTCGCCCCCGTCGACGCCGAGAGCCCGCGAAAACGGAGCCCGCGACAGGACAACCCGAAGCGCCGCTGCGGCGAGGCAAAAGTCGGGAAATTTGACCGAGTGCGAGCTCCAAAGTTCGTAGTGAAATTTCCTCTTCGTTGCGTAAAAGGCCCAAACGCTTCTACTTCGGTTGTAATGCCCCCTAAAGGGCGATCGTCGCCAAATCTGGTGAAGAGCTGCAGAGTGGCATGGCGAACAATAATCTCAAGTTTTGTGATGATAGCATTCACTGCTGCAGAGACATATCCATTGCAAATTACTCCCATTTAAATGCATTGACTCATTTGCCAAAAGGCCTCTACGTTAATTATAGCGCCCCCTAACGGCCGATTTTCACCAAATTTGGTGGGAACCTGCAGAGTGCCATGATGAACAAAATACTCCCAGGGTTTGTAATGATAGCATTTAATGCTGCCGAGATATTTACATTGCAAAGTATTCCCATTCAAATGCATTGACTTATTTGCCGAAAAAGCCTCTACGTTAATTATAGTGCCCCCTAACGGCCGATTTTGACCAGATTTGGTGTGGAGGCTCAGAAGGGGATGTTGAAGAAGCCCACCAGGTTTCATTGTGATAACTATTAATTTGGCCGAGATATGCCAAAGTTTGTGTTTTATGGCTAGCTATAACAAATTAGTTTGGTTGTAAAGTGCGAACGGTGTAATGTAGCAAAATTCCTTTGATAGCTTTTGGTCATCTCCATAAACAGATGGTATCTACCAAGTTTCGTGCACATTGGTCGCATTGCCTAGGACGAGTACGAAAAATTTGTTTTGCGCATTGTGTGATTTTACGAAATAACTTCTTCGTAGAAATGGGATTACCCTGTATCATCAGATTCATATGGATTCAATGAAGAAAGAAATCTAAGAACTTCTCATCTGCAATGCAGACTGTGGGAGTTATATGCAAAAACATATTTAAATGCATTGACTTATTTGCCAAAAGGTCTCTACGTTAATTATAGCGCCCCCTAACGGCCGATTTTCACCAAATTTGGTGGGAAGCTGCAGAGTGGCATGACAAACAAAATACATCCAGGGTTTGTGATGATAGCATTTAATGCTGCAGAGATATTTACATTGCAAAGTATTCCCATTCAAATGCATTGACTTATTTGCCGAAAAAGCCTCTACGTTAATTATAGCGCCCCCTAACGGCCGATTTTGACCAAATTTGGTGTGGAGGCTTGGGATGGGATGTTGAAAAAGCACACGAGGATTCATTGTGATAACTATTAATTTGACCGAGATATGCCAAAGTTCGTGTTTTGTGGCTAGCTACAACGAATTTGTTTAGTTGTAAATTGCGAACGGTGTAATGTAGCGAAATTCCTTTGATAACTTTTGGTCAACTCCATACCCAGATGGTATCTACCAAGTTTCGTGCACATTGGTTGTATGGCCTAGGACGAGTACGAAAGCATTTTTTTTCGCACTACACGATTTTGCGATAAAACTTTTTAGTATAAATGAACCTGTCCTATATCGTCAGATTCAGGTCGATTCAAGCAACAAGTGCATCTATAAATATTTGGTCTGCGATGTAGCCTTTCGGAGTTATATGCAAAAACACGTTTTACGTCATTGTAGCGCCACCTAGTGGTCCAATAATGTAATATTTGGTATGTCAGGTCCATGAACCATTGCACATCGACTCTGTAAATTTTAAGTTGCTCACTTTAGTGTAAGTGGTAGATCCAAACATGGGTCCCATAGGCCACGCCCACTTTGACGAATCAGTACGCCACTGTAGGCCTTGCCTCAAGAGTTGGCCTAGATGGTACACACCAAATTTCGTGAAAATCGGATGAGCTGTTCATGAGATATTAACTTTTGGTACTTTTGGCGCCCCCTATTGACCAAATTTTGTAAAATTAGTTGCCTACACTAAGAGGCTCATGTGAAACAAGAATCTAAAGATTTGTCATGATATCTTTTATTTTGGCCGAGATATGGCAACGTTTGTGTCTTCGTAGCTAGCTACACAAATTTGTTTGTGCGTAGTTTACGAAATTTTCATCCGAAAAAAAATCTTTTGATAACTTTTTGTCAGGTCGGTCTACTGATGCTACAGACAAAGTTTCATGCAGATCCGTTGCACGGTGTAGGAGAAGTACGAAAAAGCAGGTTTACAATAAATCGCGATTTTTCACGCATAAAAGTCGGGGCGGAAATAGGCGTGGCCTACACCACAAGATTCAACTGGATCCAAGGAACGCGTGGATATGTGTATTTTTAATGTGCGATGTACGGTTCGGGAGTTATAAGCAGAAACGCGTTTTTTCTGCTATAGCGCCACCTAGTGGTCAAAGTGGCTGAATTTTTTCGTCCGAGGTCCCTGCAGAGTTTTGGACCAGACCTGAAAACGGCAACCTCCCACCATTTACGGTTTAGGCTGCAGTATCAGTTTTAGAGGCGGAAGAATAATAATAAGAAACCTTACAATTCCAATAGGGTTCCACAGCCCTGCTGTGCGAACGGCGTAGCTTCGCTACCGCCGGTTCTCACAACCTCGGGCTTGGACCCCTAATAATAATAAGAATTTTTACAATTCCAATAGGGTTCCACAGCCCTGCTGTGCGAACGGCGTAGCTTCGCTACCGCCCGTTCTCGCAACCTCGGGCTTGGACCCCTAACTAGAACTGCAAGCAGTTATGAACGGGGTCCAAGCCTCGTGCGCCGGTGCCCCCCGGAGCGAGCCGCCCCCGGCGCGAGTCGCCCCTGGCGACGCCGAGAGCCCGCGAAAACGGAGCCCCCGAAAGGAGAACCCGAAGTGCCGCCGCGGCGAGGCGAAAGTCGGGAAATTTGACCGAGCGCAAGCTCCAAAGTCCGTAGTGAAATGCAATTGCAAATTTCCTCATCATTGCGTAAAAGGCCCAAACGCTTCTACTTCGATTGTAGCGCCCCCTAAAGGGCGATCGTCGCCAAATCCGGTGGGGAGCCGCAGAGTGGCATGGCGAACAATACTCTCAAGTTTCGTGATGATGGCATTTACTGCTGCAGAGATATTCACATTGCAAATTATTCCCATTTAAATGCATTGACTCATTTGCCGAAAGGCCTCTACGTTAATTGTAGCGCCCCCTGGCGGCGGATTTTCACCAAATTTTGTTTCGAGGCCCGGAGTGGCATGACGAACAATACCCTAAAGATTTGTGATGATGGCATTTACTGCTGCAGAGATATTCACATTGCAAATTATTCCCATTTAAATGCATTGACTTATTTACCGAAAGACCTCCACATTAATTATAGCGCCCCCTGAAGGCCGATTTTGACCAAATTTGGTATGGAGGCTTGGAATGGCACGTCGAAGATCTGTACCAAGATTTGTTCTGATATCAAATAATTTGGCCGAGATATGCCAAAGTTCGTGTTTTGTGACTAGCCACGTCAAATTAGTTTGCTTGTAAAGTGCGAACGGTGTAATGTAGCGAAATTCCTTTGATAACTTTTGGTCAGCTCCATACACAGATGGTATCTACCAAGTTTCGTGCACATCGGTCGCATGGCCTAGGACGAGTACGAAAACTTTGTTTTGCGCATTGTGTGATTTTACGAAATAACTTCTTTGTGGAAATGGGATTACCCTGTATTATCATATTCATATGGATTCAGGGAACAAGGAGATCTAAGAACTTCTCATCTGCAATGCAAACTGTGGGAGTTATACGCAAAAACATATTTAAATGCATTGACTTATTTGCCAAAAGGTCTCTACGTTAATTATAGCGCCCCCTAACGGCCGATTTTCACCAAATTTGGTGGGAAGCTGCAGAGTGGCATGACGAACAAAATACTCCCAGGGTTTGTGATGATAGCATTTAATGCTGCAGAGATATTTACATTGCAAAGTATTCCCATTCAAATGCATTGACTTATTTGCCGAAAAAGCCTCTACGTTAATTATAGCGCCCCCTAACGGCCGATTTTGACCAAATTTGGTGTGGGGGCTCAGAATGGGATGTTGAAGAAGCCTACCTGGTTTCTTTTTGATAACTATTAATTTGGGCGAGATATGCTAAAGTTCGTGTTTTGTGGCTAGCTACAACGAATTAGTTTGGTTGTAAAGTGCGAACGGTGTAATGTAGCGAAATTCCTTTGATAACTTTTGGTGAGCTCCATACACAGATGGTATCTACCAAGTTTCGTGCACATTGGTTGTATGTCCTAGGACGAGTACGAAAACATTTTTTTTCGCACTACACGAATTTGCGAAAAAACTTTTTAGTATAAATGGACCTGTCCTATATCGTCAGATTCAGGTCGATACAAGGAACAAATACATCTATAAAGATTCGGTCTGCAATGTAGCCTTTCGGAGTTATATGCAAAAACACGTTTTACGTCATTGTAGCGCCACCTAGTGGTCCAATAATGTAATATTTGGTATGTCAGGTCCATGAACCATTGCACATCGACACTGTAAATTTTAAGTTGCTCACTTTAGTGTAAGTGGTAGATCCAAACATGGGACCCATAGGCCACGCCCACTTTGACGAATCAGTACCCCACTGTAGTCCTGGCCTCAGGAGTGTGCCTAGATGGTAAGCTCCAAATTTTGTAAAAATCGGATGAGCTGTTCATGAGATATTAACTTTTTGTACTTTTGGCGCCCCCTATTGACCAAATTTTGTAAAATTAGTTTCAGACACTGAGAGGCTCATGGCAAACAAGACTCTAAAGATTTGTAATGATATCTTTTATTTTGGCCGAGATATGGCAACGTTTGTGTCTTTGTAGCTAGCTACACAAATTTGTTTGTGCGTAGTTTAAGAAATTTTCATCCAAAAAAAAATCTTTTGATACATGTTGGTCAGGTCGGCGTAGAGATGCAACAGACCAAGTTTCATGCAGATCCGTTGCACGGTCTAGGAGGAGTATGAAAAAGCAGGTTTACGATAAATCGCGATTTTTCACGCATAAAAGTTGGGGCGGAAATGGGCGGGGCCTATACGAGGAGATTCAGCTGGATCCAAGGAACGCATGTATATGTGTATTTTTAATGTGCGATGTACGGTTCGGGAGTTATAAAGCCAAACGCGTTTTTTCTGCTATAGCGCCACCTAGCGGTCAAAGTGGCCGAATTTTTTCGTCCGAGGTCCCTGCAGTGATCTGGACCAGTCCTGCAAAGGGCAACCTCCCACCATTTACGGTTTAGGCTGCAGTATCAGTTTTAGAGGCGGAAGAAAAAGAATAATAACTAGAACTGCAAGCAGTTATGAACGGGGTCCAAGCCTCGTGCGCCGGTCCCCCCCGGCGTGAGTCGCCCCCGGCGATCGTTGCCAAATCCGGTGAAGAGCCACAGAGTGGCATGGCGAACAATAATCTCAAGTTTTGTGATGATAGCATTTACTGCTGCAGAGACATATCTATTGCAAATTACTCCCATTTAAATGCATTGACTCATTTGCCGAAAGGCATCTACGTTAATTGTAGCGCCCCCTGACGGCCGATTTTCACCAAATTTTGTGGGAAGCCGCAGAGTGGCATGCTGAACAAAATACACCCGGGGTTTGTGATGATAGCATTTAATGCTGCAGAGATATTTACATTGCAAATTATTCCCATTTAAATGCATTGACTCATTTGCCGAAAGGCCTCTACGTTAATTGTAGCGCCCCCTGACCACGGATTTTCACCAAATTCGGCGTGGAGGCTCGGAGTGGCATGTTGAACAATACCCTCAAGTTTTGTGATGATGGCGTGTACTGCTGCAGAGATATTCACATTGCAAATTATTCCCATTTAAATGCATTGACTTATTTACCGAAAGACCTCCACGTTAATTATAGCGCCCTCTGAAGACTGATCTTGACCAAATTTGGTATGGAGGCTTGGAATGGCATGTCAAAGATCTCTACCAAGATTTGTTCTGATATCTAATAATTTGGCCGAGATATTACAAAGTTCGTGTTTTGTGGCTAGCTACGACAAATTTGTTAGCCTGTAAAGTGCGAACGGTGTAACGTAGCAAAATTATTTTGATAACTTTTGGGCAACTCTCTATACAGATGATATCGACCAAGTTTCGTGCACATCGGTCACACGGCCTAGGACGAGTTCGAAAACATTTTTTTTTGCTTTGCGCGATTCTGCGAAATAATATTTTAGTATAAATGGACGTGTCCTATATCATCAGATTCAGATTGATAAACGGAACACGCACATCTATAATAATTCCATCTGCGATGTACCCTGTGGGAGTTATAGGCAAAAACACGTTTAAATGCATTGATTTATTTGCCAGAAGGTCTCTACGTTAATTACAGCGCCCCCTAACGTCCGATTTTCACCAAATTTGGTAAGAAGCCACAGAGTTGCATGCCGAACAAAATACTCCCAGGGTTTGTGATGATAGCATTTAATGCTGCAGAGATATTTACATTGCAAATTATTCCCATTCAAATGCATTGACTTATTTGTCGAAAAGCCTCTACGTCAATTATAGCGCCCCCTGACGGCCTATTTTCACCAAATTTGGTATGGAGGCTCGGAGTGGCATGCCGAACAATACCCTCAAGTTTTGTGATGATAGCATTTACTGCTGCAGAGACATATCTATTGCAAATTACTCCCATTTAAATGCATTGACTCATTTGCCGAAAGGCCTCTACGTTAATTGTAGCGCCCCCTGACGGCGGATTTTCACCAAATTCGGCGTGGAGGCTCTGAGTGGCATGTCGAACAATACCCTCAAGTTTTGTGATGATAGTATTTACTTCTGCAGGAGATATTTACATTGCAAATTATTCCCATTTAAATGCATTGACTTATTTACCGAAAGGCCTCTACGTTAATTATAGCGCCCCCTGACGGCCGATTTGAACCGAATTTGGTATCCAGACTAGGAATGGGATGTCAAAGATCTCTACCAAGATTTGTTCTGATAACTATTAATTTGGCCGAGATATGCCAAAGTTCGTGTTTTGTGGCTAGCTACGACAAATTTGTTTGCGTGTAGAGTGCGAACGGTGTAACGTAGCAAAATTCTTTTGATAACTTTTGGTCAGCTCTATATAAAGAAGATATCTACCAAGTTTTGTGCACATCGGTCACACGGCCTAGGACGAGTATGATAACATTTGTTTTTGCATTGCGCGATTTTGCGAAAGAACTTTTTTGTTTAAATGGACCTGTCCTATATCGTCAGATTCAGGGCGATATAAGGAACAAGGGGATCTATACATTTTCGGTCTGCGATGTAGCCTTTCGGAGTTATAGGCAAAAACACGTTTTACGTCATTGTAGCGCCACCTAGTGGTCCACTTATGTAATATTTGGTAGGTCAGGTCCGTGAGACATTGCACATCTACACTGTAAATTTTAAGTTGCTCACTTTAGTGTAAGTGGTAGATCCAAACATGGGTCCCATAGGCCACGCCCACTTTGACGAATCAGTACCGCACTGTAGGCCTGGCCTCAGGAGTGGGCCTAGATGGTACGCACCAAATTTCGTGAAAATCGGATGAGCCGTTCATGAGATATTAACTTTTGGTACTTTTGGCGCCCCCTATTGACCAAATTTTGTAAAATTAGTTTCCTACACTGAGACGCTCATGTGAAACAAGAATCTAAAGACGTGTGATGATATCATTTATTTTGGCCAAGATATGGCAACATTTGTGTCTTCGTAGCTAGCTACACAAATTTGTTTGGGCGTAGTTTACGCTATTTTTATCCGAAAATATTTCTTTTGATAACTTTTTGTCAGGTCGGTCTATAGATGCTTCTTACCAAGTTTTATGCAAATCAGTTGCACGGTCTAGGAGGAGTATAAAAAAGTAGGTTTACAATAAATCACGATTTTTCACGGAAAAAAGTCGGGGCGGAAATGGGCGTGGCCTACATCACGAGATTCAGCTGGATTCAGTGAACGCATGGATATGTTTATTTTTATTGTGCGATGTACGGTTCGGGAGTTATAAGGCCAAACGCGTTTTTTCTGCTATAGCGCCACCTAGCGGTGAAAGTGGCTGAATTATTTCGTGCGAGGTCCCTGCAGGGTTTTGGACCAGACCTCAAAACGGCAACCTCCCACCATTTACGGTTTAGGCTGCAGTATCAGTTTTAGAGGCGGAAGAAAAATAAGACGAATAATAATAATAAGAAACCTTACAATTCCAATAGGGTTCCACAGCCCTGCTGTGCGAACGGCGTAGCTTCGCTACCGCCGATTCTCACAGCCTCGGGCTTGGACCCCTAACTAGAACTGCAAGCAGTTATGAACGGGGTCCAAGCCTTGTGCGCCAGTCCTATCCGGCGCGAGCCGCCCCCGGCGATGCCGAGAGCCCGCGAAAACGGAGCACGCGAAAGGAAAACCCGAAGCGCCGCCGCGGCGAGACAAAAGTCGGTTAATTTGGCCGAGTGCGAGCTCCAAAGTCCGTAGTGAAATGCAATTGCAAATTTCCTCTTCGTTGCGTAAAAGGCCCAAACGCTTCTACTTCGATTGTAGCGACCCCTAAAGGGCGATCGTCGCCAAATCCGGTGGGGAGCCGCAGAATGGCATGCCGAACAATACGCTCAAGTTTCGTGATGATGGCATTTACTGCTGCAGAGATATTCACATTGCAAATTATTCCCATTTAAATGCATTGACTCATTTGCCGAAAGGCCTCTACGTTAATTGTAGCGCCCCCTGGAGGCGGAATTTCACCAAATTTGGTTTGGAGGCTCGGAGTGGCATGTCGAACAATACCCTCAAGTTTTGTGATGATGGCATTTACTGCTGCAGAGATATTGACATTGCAAATTATTCCCATTTAAATGCATTGACTTATTTACCGAAAGGCCTCTACGTTAATTATAGCGCCCCCTGACGGCCGATTTTGACCAAATTCGGTATGCAGGCTAGGGATGTCATGTCAAATATCTCTACCAAGATCTGTTTTGATATCTATTAATTTGGCCGAGATATGCCAAAGTTCGTGTTTTGTGGCTAGCTACGACAAATTACTTTGGTTGTAAAGTGCGAACGGTGTAACGTAGCAAAATTCTTTTGACAACTTTTGGTCAGCTCTATATACAGATGTTATCGACCAAGTTTCGTGCACATCGGTCGCATGGCCTAGGACGAGTACGAAAACATTTTTTATTGCATTGCGCGATTTTGCGAAAACATTTTTTAGTAGAAATGGAAGTGTCCTATATAGTCAGATTCAGATGGATACAAGGAACAAGGACATCTATAAATATTCCGTCTGAGATGTAGCATGTGGGAGTTATAGGCAAAAACACGTTTTACGTCATTGTAGCGCCACCTAGTGGTCCAGTTATGTAATATTTGATCGATCTGGTCCAGGACCCATTGTACATCGACAGTGTAAATTTAAAGTTGCTCACATTAGTGTAAGTGGTAGATATAAACCTGGGTCCCATTTGGGTCCCATAGGCCACGCCCACTTTGACGAATCAGTACCCCACTGCAGTGCTCGCCTCAGGAGTGGGCCTACATGGTACGCTCCAAATTTCGTAAAAATCGGATGAGCCGTTCATGAGATATTAACTTTTTGTACTTTTGGCGCCCCCTATTGACCAAATTTTGTAAAAGTTGTTTCAGACACTGACAGGCTCATGTCAAACAAGAATCTAAAGATTTGCGATGATATCATTGATTTTGGCCGAGATATGGCAACGTTTGTGTCTTCGTAGCTAGCTACACAAATTTGTTTGTGCATAGTTTACGCAGTTTTCATCTGAAAATTTTTTTTTTGATACCTTGTTGTCAAGTCCGTCTATAGATGCTACAGACCAAGTTTCATGCAGATCCGTTGCACGGTCTAGGAGGAGTACGAAAAAGCAGGTTTGAGATAAATCGCGATTTTTCACGTATAAAATTCTAGGCGGAAATGGGCGTGGCCTATACCACGAGATTCAGCTGGATCCAAGGAATGCGTGGATATGTGTATTTTTAATGTGCGATGTACGGTTCGGGAGTTATAAGGCCAAACGCGTTTTTTCTGCTATAGCGCCACCTAGTGGTGCAAGTGGCTGAATTTTTTCGTCCAAGGTCCCTGCAGTGATCTGGACCAGTCCTGAAAAGGGCAACTTCCCACGATGTACGGTTTAGGCTGCAGTATCAGTTTTAGAGGCGGAAAAATAATAATAATAATAATAATAAGAATTTTTACAATTTCAATAGGGTTCCACAGCCCTGCTGTGCGAACGGCGTAGCTTCGCTACCGCCGGTTCTCGCAACCTCGGGCTTGGACCCCTAACTAGAACTGCAAGCAGTTATGACGGGGTCCAAGTGTCCGATGCAACTCGTCCCCGACGCCCCGAGGAGCGTGCGAAAGTGGAACCCAAAGCCCGACTGAGTGGAGGCAAACGTTGGTAAATATCGAGAGGCGTGAACCGCAAGGTCTGCGGTACGTTGCGATGCAAATATCCCATCAAGGTCAATGGAGCAAAAGGGCCCGGTCTGATTTAAGTTGACTTTAGCGCCCCCTAATGACCGATCTTTACCAAATTGGGTTTGGAGCCTCAGGGCGGCATGCCGACGACGACCCCCCAAGTTTCACGTTGATAGCCTGTAATCTTGCCGAGATGCTGCAATTGATCTTCCCCAAATTTGGTAGAGAGCATCAGAGTGCTATGTTGGACAGTATTCTTGAGTGGTTTGCTTATATATTTAAAATTGGCCGAGACATGATTAAGTTTGTGCTTGGTAGCTTGCTAGGAAAATTTGTTTGGTCATCAATGCGCATACTTTAACGTAGCAAAATTCAAAAACGTAGCAAAAAGCAAGTATACATCTTGATAACATGCAAATAATATACAAATTGGCGTTTCGTATATATGCACTTTCAGAAATTCAGTATGCATAATAAAAAGATACACTGCACTACTCAATGGAAATAGTGGCCATTAGAGCTGGACAATTCAGTGAAAAATATGAATCACGATTTTTTTTTGCTTAAAATTGATATCACCATTCCTTGACACGATTTTTTTTCTCAACAAGTGTAATGTTTATTGCACACATGAACCATGGCAAAACAAAACAAATTGTCAGTACCAAACTGATTTTTTGGGCATGTATAGCACATTGCACATCACCACACGCCTGCAAACATAAGGGGTTCTCCCACCATGGGCATAGTCATGCCCACTGCCAACCCGGAACTTGTGGCGTGCCGTCTAATTAAGACCGTTGCAGCACTTGTCATCACTCCCTTACCAGTCCCTGTGGTCACTTGGCCAATGAATGCAAATGGAAAAAAGGTTTGTTTTTGTTTGTGTTTCTCTGTTATGTACCTTTTTTCTGTATGAGTTCAGTTTGAGACTGAGTGGTTGGCTGATTTTTGTCACTAGTGCCTGGGCTCACTCGACGAGTGAAACACATGACTAAAAAGCAGGGTGAATCAAGATCGCGATTTTATAATGATTAATCTTGTGGTCATGCAAAATACTGAACACTTCTTGTGTTGGGCTGGGATGGGGGTTAGAGGGTTACTGCATGGAAGTTAGGAGGAGGGAAAGGGGATGGGATGAAGAGCAGGGAGTGGCAAACTAGCTTCCATATTAAGGGACAACACTTTGAACATCAAAAATAAGCTACATCACCCAACATCTCTTAGAGCACCTTTAACATTGATTGATTAAAATGGTCAAAACACATCTACATTGACAATAGCGTCTGCTAATGGCCAATCTTCGCCAAATGTGATACAAAGGCTCAGAACAGCATGCCGAACAAGCATCACGTTTCATGTTGATAGCATTAACTGTCGCAGCAACACGTTTTTTTCTGCTTTATTGCCACCTCGTGGTGGAAATAGGTGAATTGTTGCGCCTGAGGTCCTTGCAGGGTTCTGGACCAGTCCTGGAAATGGCACCCGCCCACCATGTGGGCGCACAAGGGCAAAAACAGGTCCACGTTGAATATAGCACCCCCTAAAGGCCTATGTTTACGAAATTCGGTACAGGGCCTCAAAATGACATTCCGTAAAAGCAGCCCAAGTTTCGCGTTGATAGCATGTACTGTGGCCGAGATATTGTAATTGAAATCTTCCCATTTAAATGCATTGAGTTATTTTTTTAACTGAATTTATTTCAAACAACTCTTCACACAAACAATTTTGTATGCATGTTTTGTCCGAGTCAAGGTTATTGTAGTTGTACATTTGTCATGGGACAAGGTTCAAAAAGCTCAGAAAAAGTATTGTGTAAAAATAACTCAACAAAAACATCATACAATGTTAGAAATATGTATTCACAATCTATTCAACAATAACACTAGTAGATAAAATGTACATATGTTTATAAATATGTAAAGAGTCTACACAAGACGCCAAATGTGTAAGTGACGTGTTCCAGGACAAAATCTAAATAGCCAATAGACTAAAGATGTCTAAAACGATGTTTTGAACGTTACTGTACTTACTGTACCGGGGTTACAGGGCATGGATAGCATGGATGTATGTATGTACAGGGCATGTATGTATGTATGTATGGATCTCTGTCGCAAAGATATTGAAAATCACAAAGTCCCCATTTAAATGCATTGACTTATTGGCCAACGCAAATAAACGTTGATTATAGCACCACCTAATGGCTGATCTTTACCAAATTTGGTGTAGAGCCTCAGGTTGGCATGCCGACAAAGCCCCCCAAGTTTCGCGTTGATAGCATGTACGGTGGCCGAGATATTGTAATTGAAATCTTCCCATTTAAATGCATTGAGTTATTTGCTGAAAAACTTAAACGTTTATTATAGCGCCCCGTAATGGCCGATCTTCCCAAAATTTGGTACACAGCATTGGAGTGCTATGTAGCACAAGGTTGTCAAATGGTTTGCTTATAGCTTTAAAATCGGCCGACATATGATTAAGTTTGTGCTTGGTAGCTAGCTAGGATAATTTGTTTGGTCGTAAAATGCGCATACTTTAACGTAGAAAGATTCTTTGGATAATTTTTGTTCAAGTCTGTCTAGAGGTGCTAGGTACCAGGTTTCGTGCATATCGGTTGGACGGCCTTGGAAGAGTTCGAAAAAGTTGGTTTTGCACATTGCGCAATATTGCGAAAACAATTCTCAGCAGAAATGGGCGTGGCCTACATCATGAGATTCAGATGGACTCAAGGAACACGGGGACATATGGATTTCTAATGTGCGATACGTAGTGTGGGAGTTAAAAGCAAAAACCCACTATAGCGCCACCTAGTGGTCTACATGTGTAATTCTTTGTAACTGCAGTCCATGCCCCATTCTACATCTACCATGTAAATTTCAATTGGCTCACATCAGGGTAAAGGGTGAATCTAGACGTGAGTCTCATAGGCCACGCCCACTTTGACCAAACCGTACCCCACGGTAGGGGTGGTCTCATGAGTTACTCTAGATAGTACCCTCCAAATTTGGTAAAAATCGAATGAGCCGTTCATGAGATATAAACATTTTGTACTTGTAGCGCCCCCTACTGGTCAATTTTTGTAATATGTATTGGGCCCCTCCAGGGGGACATGGGAAACAAGAATCTGAAGTTGTGCATTGATAACATTCATTTTGACCGAGATATGGCAAGGTTCGTGTTTTCATAGTTAGCTACACAAATTTGGTTGTGCGTAATATATGCAATTTGTATCCTATAACAATTCTGTTTATAATTTTTTGTCTGGTTAGTCTGAAGGTGCTACGTGCCAAGTTTCGTGCGAATCGGTCACACGGTCTAGGAGGAGTTCGAAAAAGTAGGTTTTTGATAAATTGCGATTTTTCACGCATAAAACTCTAGGCGGAAATGGGCGTGGCCTATATCGTGAGATTTCCTAGGATCCAGTGAACGCGTGCATATGTGTATTTTTAATGTGCAACATACGGTTTGGAAGTTATAGGGTCAAACGCGTTTTTTCTGCTATAGCGCCACCTAGTGGTGGAAGTGGGGAAATTGTTGCGCCTGAGGTCGTTGCCGGGTTCTGGACCAGTCCTGAAAAGGGCACCCGCCCACCATGTACGGTTTAGGCTGCAGCGGGACTTTTACGCGGGGAAGAATAATAATGAACTAGAACTGCAAGCAGTTATGAACGGGGTCCAAGCCTCGTGCGTCAGTCCTATCCGGCGCGAGCCGCCCCCGGCGATGCCGAGAGCCCGCAAAAACGGAGCATGCGAAAGGAAAACCCGAAGCGCCGCCGCGGCGAGACAAAAGTCGGTAAATTTGGCCGAGTGCGAGCTCCAAAGTTCGTAGTGAAATGCAATTGCAAATTTCCTCTTCGTTGTGTAAAAGCCCCAAACGCTTCTACTTCGGTTGTAACGCCCCCTAAAGTGCGATCGTCGCCAAATCTGGTGAAGAGCTGCAGAGTGGCATGGCGAATAATAATCTCAAGTTTTGTGATGAAAGCATTCACTGCTGCAGAGACATATCCATTGCAAATTACTCCCATTTAAATGCATTGACTCATTTGCCAAAAGGCCTCTACGTTAATTATAGCGCCCCCTAACGGCCGATTTTCACCAAATTTGGTGGGAAGCTGCAGAGTGCCATGCCGAACAAAATACTCCCAGGGTTTTTAATGATAGCATTTAATGCTTCCGAGATATTTACATTGCAAAGTATTCCCATTCAAATGCATTGACTTATTTGCCGAAAAAGCCTCTACGTTAATCATAGCGCCCCCTAACGGCCGATTTTGACCAGATTTGGTGTGGAGGCTCAGAAGGGGATGTTGAAGAAGCCTACCTGGTTTCTTTTTGATGACTATTAATTTGGGCGAGATATGCCAAAGTTCGTGTTTTGTGGCTAGCTACAACAAATTAGTTTAGTTGTAAAGTGCGAACGGTGTAATGTAGCAAAATTCCTTTGATAAATTTTAGTCAGCTCCATACACAGATGGTATCTACCAGGTTTTGTGCACATCGGTCGCATGGCCTAGGACGAGTACGAAAACTTTGTTTTGCGCATTGTGTGATTTTACGAAATAACTTCTTCGTGGAAATGGGATTACCCTGTATCATCAGATTCATATGGATTCAAGGAACAAGGATATCTAAGAACTTTTCATCTGCAATGCAGACTGTGGGAGTTATACGTAAAAACATATTTAAATGCATTGACTTATTTGCCAAAAGGTCTCTACGTTAATTATAGCGACCCCTAACGGCCGATTTTCACCAAATTTGGTGGGAAGCTGCAGAGTGGCATGACAAACAAAATACTTCCAGGGTTTGTGATGATAGCATTTAATGCTGCAGAGATATTTACAATGCAAATATTCCCATTCAAATGCATTGACTTATTTGCCGAAAAGCTTCTACGTCAATTATAGCGCCCCCCGATGGCCTATTTTCACCAAATTTGGTAGGGGAACTAGGGATGGGATGTTGAAGAAGCCCACCAGGTTTCATTCTGATAACTATTAATTTGGCCAAGATATGCTAAAGTTCGTGTTTTGTGGCTAGCTACAACGAATTAGTTTGGTTGTAAAGTGCGAACGGTGTAGTGTAGCGAAATTCCTTTGATAACTTTTGGTCAGCTCCATACACAGATGGTATGTATCAAGTTTCGTGCACATCGGTTGTATGGCCTAGGACGAGTACGAAAACATTTTTTTTCGCACTACACGATTTTGCGAAAGAACTTTTTAGTATAAATGGACCTGTCCTATATCGTCAGATTCACGTCGATACAAGGAACAAGGTGATCTATAAATATTCGGTCTGAGATGTAGCCTTTCGGAGTTATATGCAAAAACACGTTTTACGTCATTGTAGCGCCACCTAGTGGTCCACGTATGTAATATTTGGTAGGTCTGGTCCATGAACCATTGCACATCGACATTGTAAATTTTAAGTTGCTCACTTTAGTGTAAGTCGTAGATCCAAACATGGGTCCCATAGGCCACGCCCACTTTGACGAATCAATACGCCACTGTAGGCCTTTCCTCAAGAGTTGGCCTAGATGGTACACACCAAATTTCGTGAAAATCGGTTGAGCTGTTCATGAGATATTAACTTTTGGTACTTTTGGCGCCCCCTATTGACCAAATTTTGTAAAATTAGTTTCCTACACTAAGAGGCTCATGTGAAAAAAGAATCTAAAGATTTGTGATGATATCATTAATTTTGGCCGAGATATGGCAACGTTTGTGTCTTCGTAGCTAGCTACACAAATTTGTTTGTGCGTAGTTTACGCAATTTTCATCCGAAAACAAATCTTTTGATAACTTTTTGTCAGGTCGGTCTACTGATGCTACAGACCAAGTTTCATGCAGATCCGTTGCACGGTCTAGGAGGAGTACGAAAAAGCAGGTTTACGATAAATCGCGATTTTTCACGCATAAAAGTCGGGGCGGAAATAGGCGTGGCCTATACCACGAGATTCAGCTGGATCCAAGGAACGCGTGGATATGTGTATTTTTAATGTGCGATGTACGGTTTGGGAGTTATAAGGCCAAACGCGTTTTTTCTGCTATAGCGCCACCTAGTGGTGAAAGTGGCTGAATTTTTTCGTCCGAGGTCCCTGCAGGGTTTTGGACCAGACCTGAAAACGGCAACCTCCCACCATTTACGGTTTAGGCTGCAGTATCAGTTTTAGAGGCGGAAGAAAAAGCGGAATAATAATAAGAAACCTTACAATTCCAATAGGGTTCCACAGCCCTGCTGTGCGAACGGCGTAGCTTCGCTACCGCCGATTCTCACAGCCTCGGGCTTGGACCCCTAACTAGAACTGCAAGCAGTTATGAACGGGGTCCAAGCCTCGTGCGCCTGTCCACCCCGGCGCGTGTCGCCCCCGGCGATCGTTGCCAAATCTGGTGAAGAGCCACAGAGTGGCATGGCGAACAATAATCTCAAGTTTTGTGATGATAGCATTTACTGCTGCAGAGACATATCTATTGCAAATTACTCCCATTTAAATGCATTGACTCATTTGCCAAAAGGCCTCTACGTTAATTGTAGCGCCCCCTGACTGCCGATTTTCACCAAATTTTGTGGGAAGCCGCAGAGTGGCATGCTGAACAAAATACACCCAGGGTTTGTGATGATAGCATTTAATGCTGCAGAGATATTTACATTGCAAATTATTCCCATTTAAATGCATTGACTCATTTGCCGAAAGGCCTCTACGTTAATTGTAGCGCCCCCTGACGGCGGATTTTCACCAAATTCGGCGTGGAGGCTCGGAGTGGCATGTCGAACAATACCCTCAAGTTTTGTGATGATAGTATTTACTTCTGCGGAGATATTTACGTTGCAAATTATTCCCATTTAAATGCATTGACTTATTTACCGAAAGGCCTCTACGTTAATTATAGCGCCCCCTGATGGCCGATTCTAACCAAATTTGGTAAGGAGGCTAGGAATGGGATGTCAAAGATCTCTACCAAGATTTGTTCTGATAACTATTAATTTGGCCGAGATATGCTAAAGTTCGTGTTTTGTGGCTAGCTACGACAAATTTGTTTGCGTGTAGAGTGCGAACGGTGTAACGTAGCAAAATTCTTTTGATAACTTTTGGTCAGCTCTATATACAGAAGATATCTACCAAGTTTCGTGCACATCGGTAACAAGGCCTAGGACGAGTATGATAACATTTGTTTTTGCATTGCGCGATTTTGCGAAAGAACTTTGTTGTTGAAATGGACTTGTCCTATATCGTCAGATTCAGGGCGATACAAGGAACAAGGGGATCTATACATTTTCGGTCTGCGATGTAGCCTTTCGGAGTTATAGGCAAAAACACGTTTTACGTCATTGTAGCGCCACCTAGTGGTCCACTTATGTAATATTTGGTAGGTCAGGTCCATAAGCCATTGCACATCGACACTGTAAATTTTAAGTTGCTCACTTTAGTCTAAGTGGTAGATCCAAACATGGGTCCCATAGGCCACGCCCACTTTGACGAATCAGTACCCCACTGTAGTCCTGGCCTCAGGAGTGGGCCTAGATGGTACGCACCAAATTTCGTGAAAATCGGATGAGCCGTTCATGAGATATTAACTTTTTGTACTTTTGGCGCCCCCTATCGACCAAATTTTGTAAAATTTGTTGCAGACACTGAGAGGCTCATGCCAAACAAGAATCTAAAGACGTGTGATGATACCCTTTATTTTGGCCGAGATATGGCAACGTTTGTGTCTTTGTAGCTAGCTACACAAATTTGTTTGTGCGTAGTTTACGAAATTTTCATCCGAAAAAAAATCTTTTGATAACTTTTCGTCAGGTCGGCCTAGAGATACTACAGACCAAGTTTCATGCAGATCCGTCGCACGGTCTAGGAGGAGTACGAAAAAGCAGGTTTACGATAAATCGCGATTTTTCACGTATAAAAGTCTAGGCGGAAATGGGCGTGGCCTATACCACGAGATTCAGCTGGATCCGAGGAACGCGTCGATATGTGTATTTTTAATGTGCGATGTACGGTTTGGGAGTTATAAGGACAAACGCGTTTTTTCTGCTATAGCGCCACCTAGTGGTCAAAGTGGCTGAATTTTTTCGTCCGAGGTCCCTGCAGTGATCTGGACCATTCCTGAAAACGGCAACCTCCCACCATTTACGGTTTAGGCTGCAGTATCAGTTTTAGAGGCGGAAGAATAATAATAATAACTAGAACTGCAAGCAGTTATGAACGGGGTCCAAGCCTCTTGCGACAGTCCCCCCTGGCGCGAGTCGCCCCGGGCGACTCCGAGAGCCCGCGAAAACGGAGCCCGCGAAAGGAGAACCCGCGGCGAGGCAAAGGTCAGGAAATCTGACCGAGCGCGAGCTCCAAAGTCCGTAGTGAATTGCAACTGCAAATTTCCTCTTCGTTGTGTAAAAGGCCCAAACGCTTCTACTTAGATTGTAGCGCCCCCTGAAGGACGATCGTTGCCAAATCTGGTGAATAGCCGCGGAGCGGCATGGCGAACAATAGTCTCAAGATTTGTGATGATAGCATTTACTGCTGCATAGATATTTCCATTGCAAATTATTCCCATTCAAATGCATTGACTAATTTGCCGAAAGGTGTCTTCGTTAATTGTAGCGCCCCCTGACGGCGGATTTTCACCGAATTTGGTGGGAACCTGCAGAGTGCCATGATGAACAAAATACTCCCAGGGTTTGTAATGATAGCATTTAATGCTGCCGAGATATTTACATTGCGAAGTATTCCCATTCAAATGCATTGACTTATTTGCCGAAAAAGCCTCTACGTTAATTATAGTGCCCCCTAACGGCCGATTTTGACCAGATTTGGTGTGGAGGCTCAGAAGGGGATGTTGAAGAAGCCCACCAGGTTTCATTGTGATAACTCTTAATTTGGCCGAGATATGCCAAAGTTTGTGTTTTATGGCTAGCTATAACAAATTAGTTTGGTTGTAAAGTGCGAACGGTGTAATGTAGCAAAATTCCTTTGATAACTTTTGGTCATCTCCATAAACAGATGGTATCTACCAAGTTTCGTGCACATTGGTCGCATTGCCTAGGACGAGTACGAAAACTTTGTTTTGCGCATTGTGTGATTTTACGAAATAACTTCTTCGTAGAAATGGGATTACCCTGTATCATCAGATTCATATGGATTCAATGAAGAAAGAAATCTAAGAACTTCTCATCTGCAATGCAGACTGTGGGAGTTATATGCAAAAACATATTTAAATGCATTGACTTATTTGCCAAAAGGTCTCTACGTTAATTATAGCGCCCCCTAACGGCCGATTTTCACCAAATTTGGTGGGAAGCTGCAGAATGGCATGACAAACAAAATACATCCAGGGTTTGTGATGATAGCATTTAATGCTGCAGAGATATTTACATTGCAAAGTATTCCCATTCAAATGCATTGACTTATTTGCCGAAAAAGCCTCTACGTTAATTATAGCGCCCCCTAACGGCCGATTTTGACCAAATTTGGTGTGGAGGCTAGGGATGGGATGTTGAAGAAGCCCACCAGGATTCATTGTGATAACTATTGATTTGACCGAGATATGCCAAAGTTCGTGTTTTGTGGCTAGCTACAACGAATTAGTTTAGTTGTAAATTGCGAACGGTGTAATGTAGCGAAATTCCTTTGATAACTTTTGGTCAACTCCATACCCAGATGGTATCTACCAAGTTTCGTGCACATTGGTTGTATGGCCTAGGACGAGTACGAAAACATTTTTTTTCGCACTACACGATTTTGCGATAAAACTTTTTAGTATAAATGGACCTGTCCTATATCGTCAGATTCAGGTCGATTCAAGCAACAAGTGCATCTATAAATATTCGGTCTGCGATGTAGCCTTTCGGAGTTATATGCAAAAACACGTTTTACGTCATTGTAGCGCCACCTAGTGGTCCAATAATGTAATATTTGGTATGTCAGGTCCATGAACCATTGCACATCGACTCTGTAAATTTTAAGTTGCTCACTTTAGTGTAAGTGGTAGATCCAAACATGGGTCCCATAGGCCACGCCCACTTTGACGAATCAGTACGCCACTGTAGGCCTTGCCTCAAGAGTTGGCCTAGATGGTACACACCAAATTTCGTGAAAATCGGATGAGCTGTTCATGAGATATTAACTTTTGGTACTTTTGGCGCCCCCTATTGACCAAATTTTGTAAAATTAGTTGCCTACACTAAGAGGCTCATGTGAAACAAGAATCTAAAGATTTGTGATGATATCTTTTATTTTGGCCGAGATATGGCAACGTTTGTGTCTTCGTAGCTAGCTACACAAATTTGTTTGTGCGTAGTTTACGAAATTTTCATCCGAAAAAAAATCTTTTGATAACTTTTTGTCAGGTCGGTCTACTGATGCTACAGACCAAGTTTCATGCAGATCCGTTGCACGGTGTAGGAGAAGTACGAAAAAGCAGGTTTACAATAAATCGCGATTTTTCACGCATAAAAGTCGGGGCGGAAATAGGCATGGCCTACACCACAAGATTCAGCTGGATCCAAGGAACGCGTGGATATGTGTATTTTTAATGTGCGATGTACGGTTCGGGAGTTATAAGCAGAAACGCGTTTTTTCTGCTATAGCGCCACCTAGTGGTCAAAGTGGCTGAATTTTTTCGTCCGAGGTCCCTGCAGTGTTTTGGACCAGACCTGAAAACGGCAACCTCCCACCATTTACGGTTTAGGCTGCAGTATCAGTTTTAGAGGCGGAAGAATAATAATAAGAAACCTTACAATTCCAATAGGGTTCCACAGCCCTGCTGTGCGAACGGCGTAGCTTCGCTACCGCCGGTTCTCACAACCTCGGGCTTGGACCCCTAACTAGAACTGCAAGCAGTTATGAACGGGGTCCAAGCCTCGTGTGCCAGTCCCCCCCGGCGCGGGTCGCCCCCGGCGACGCCGAGAGCCCGCGAAAACGGAGCCCGCGACAGGACAACCCGAAGCGCCGCTGCGGCGAGGCAAAAGTCGGGAAATTTGACCGAGTGCGAGCTCCAAAGTTCGTAGTGAAATTTCCTCTTCGTTGCGTAAAAGGCCCAAACGCTTCTACTTCGGTTGTAATGCCCCCTAAAGGGCGATCGTCGCCAAATCTGGTGAAGAGCTGCAGAGTGGCATGGCGAACAATAATCTCAAGTTTTGTGATGATAGCATTCACTGCTGCAGAGACATATCCATTGCAAATTACTCCCATTTAAATGCATTGACTCATTTGCCAAAAGGCCTCTACGTTAATTATAGCGCCCCCTAACGGCCGATTTTCACCAAATTTGGTGGGAACCTGCAGAGTGCCATGATGAACAAAATACTCCCAGGGTTTGTAATGATAGCATTTAATGCTGCCGAGATATTTACATTGCAAAGTATTCCCATTCAAATGCATTGACTTATTTGCCGAAAAAGCCTCTACGTTAATTATAGTGCCCCCTAACGGCCGATTTTGACCAGATTTGGTGTGGAGGCTCAGAAGGGGATGTTGAAGAAGCCCACCAGGTTTCATTGTGATAACTATTAATTTGGCCGAGATATGCCAAAGTTTGTGTTTTATGGCTAGCTATAACAAATTAGTTTGGTTGTAAAGTGCGAACGGTGTAATGTAGCAAAATTCCTTTGATAACTTTTGGTCATCTCCATAAACAGATGGTATCTACCAAGTTTCGTGCACATTGGTCGCATTGCCTACGACGAGTACGAAAACTTTGTTTTGCGCATTGTGTGATTTTACGAAATAACTTCTTCGTAGAAATGGGATTACCCTGTATCATCAGATTCATATAGATTCAATGAAGAAAGAAATCTAAGAACTTCTCATCTGCAATGCAGACTGTGGGAGTTATATGCAAAAACATATTTAAATGCATTGACTTATTTGCCAAAAGGTCTCTACGTTAATTATAGCGCCCCCTAACGGCCGATTTTCACCAAATTTGGTGGGAAGCTGCAAAGTGGCATGACAAACAAAATACATCCAGGGTTTGTGATGATAGCATTTAATGCTGCAGAGATATTTACATTGCAAAGTATTCCCATTCAAATGCATTGACTTATTTGCCGAAAAAGCCTCTACGTTAATTATAGCGCCCCCTAACGGCCGATTTTGACCAAATTTGGTGTGGAGGCTAGGGATGGGATGTTGAAGAAGCCCACCAGGATTCATTGTGATAACTATTAATTTGACCGAGATATGCCAAAGTTCGTGTTTTGTGGCTAGCTACAACGAATTAGTTTAGTTGTAAATTGCGAACGGTGTAATGTAGCGAAATTCCTTTGATAACTTTTGGTCAGCTCCATACACAGATTGTATCTACCAAGTTTCGTGCACATTGGTTGTATGGCCTAGGACGAGTACGAAAACATTTTTTTTCGCACTACACGATTTTGCGATAAAACTTTTTAGTATAAATGGACCTGTCCTATATCGTCAGATTCAGGTCGATTCAAGCAACAAGTGCATCTATAAATATTCGGTCTGCGATGTAGCCTTTCGGAGTTATATGCAAAAACACGTTTTACGTCATTGTAGCGCCACCTAGTGGTCCAATAATGTAATATTTGGTATGTCAGGTCCATTAACCATTGCACATCGACTCTGTAAATTTTAAGTTGCTCACTTTAGTGTAAGTGGTAGATCCAAACATGGGTCCCATAGGCCACGCCCACTTTGACGAATCAGTACGCCACTGTAGGCCTTGCCTCAAGAGTTGGCCTAGATGGTACACACCAAATTTCGTGAAAATCGGATGAGCTGTTCATGAGATATTAACTTTTGGTACTTTTGGCGCCCCCTATTGACCAAATTTTGTAAAATTAGTTGCCTACACTAAGAGGCTCATGTGAAACAAGAATCTAAAGATTTGTGATGATATCTTTTATTTTGGCCGAGATATGGCAACGTTTGTGTCTTCGTAGCTAGCTACACAAATTTGTTTGTGCGTAGTTTACGAAATTTTCATCCGAAAAAAAATCTTTTGATAACTTTTTGTCAGGTCGGTCTACTGATGCTACAGACCAAGTTTCATGCAGATCCGTTGCACGGTGTAGGAGAAGTACGAAAAAGCAGGTTTACAATAAATCGCGATTTTTCACGCATAAAAGTCGGGGCGGAAATAGGCGTGGCCTACACCACAAGATTCAGCTGGATCCAAGGAACGCGTGGATATGTGTATTTTTAATGTGCGATGTACGGTTCGGGAGTTATAAGCAGAAACGCGTTTTTTCTGCTATAGCGCCACCTAGTGGTCAAAGTGGCTGAATTTTTTCGTCCGAGGTCCCTGCAGTGTTTTGGACCAGACCTGAAAACGGCAACCTCCCACCATTTACGGTTTAGGCTGCAGTATCAGTTTTAGAGGCGGAAGAATAATAATAAGAAACCTTACAATTCCAATAGGGTTCCACAGCCCTGCTGTGCGAACGGCGTAGCTTCGCTACCGCCGGTTCTCACAACCTCGGGCTTGGACCCCTAATAATAATAACTAGAACTGCAAGCAGTTATGACGGGGTCCAAGTCTCCGATGCAACTCGTCCCCGACGCCCCGAGGAGCGTGCGAAAGCGGAACCCAAAGCCCGACGGCGCGGAGGCAAACGTTGGTAAATATCGAGAGGCGTGAGCCGCAAGGTCTGCTTATTATAGAAGACAGTAATAGCTTGACGTATCTTGACATAGCTGTATTCATGTGTAGACTATGCTGAAACATGGTAAAGGTGGGTCAGATTAATCTTTTCCTTTTCCACACACAGGAATAACTGCAGGTATGATGTACAGGATGAGCTAAATTCAGGACAGCTACACGCTCGTTATTGTAAGTGTAATGATAATTAAAGTCCAATAAGTACTTTTCAAACATAAAACATTTTTCATTTTCATTTTTCATTTTCAAACATAAACAAAGGTCAATGAACGCCAAACAGTATAGAAAAACACTAAAAAGCAAGTATACATCTTGATAACACGCAAATAATATACAAATTGGCGTTTCGTATATATGCACTTTCAGAAATTCAGTATGCATAATAAAAAGATACACTGCAATACTCAATGGAAATAGTGGCCATTAGCGCTGCACAATTCAGGGAAAAATATGAATCACGATTTTGTTTTACTTAAAATTGATATCACAATTCTTTGCCATGATTTTTTTAGAGAGGAGGGAGTGGCAAACTAGCTTCCATATTAAGGGACAACATTTTGAACATCAACAATAAGCTACATCACCCAACATCACTTAGAGCACCTTTAACATTGATTGCCTAAAATGCTCAAAACACATCTACGTTGACTATAGCGCCCGCTAATGGCCAATCTTCGCCAAATTTAATACAAAGCCTCAGAACAGCATGCCGCAGAACAGCATGCCGAACCAGCATCACGTTACATGTTGATAGCATTTACTGTCGCAAAACACATTTTTTCTGCTATAGCGCCACCTAGTAGTGGAAGTGGGTCAATTGTTGTGCCTGCGGTCCCTGCAGAGTTCCGGACCAATCCTGAAAATCCATCCGTTGCAGTTTAGGCTGTAGCTAGAGTTTTACACAGTCTATGTTGACTATAGCGCCACCTAATGGCTGATCTTTACCAAATGTGGTATAGAGTGTCAGGGCGGCGTGCCGACAAAGCACCCCAAGTTTCGCGTTGATAGCATGTACGGCGGCCTCCTGTAGTGTTCTCTGTCCTACGGTTGTCTTTGTCATGCTGCCTGGCCCTGTATCCATATATATTAATCGAAAATAAATCTTAATATCATCCTGCCTGCTCTACATTTTAAACTATAAATTGATTTATCATAAAACAGCTTAATTTAATTCCATGATCAAAATGTAAATAAGGTTTGTTTTACTGCATTACAACAGCATGTTTAGCTAAGACAGCAAACATTTACCTCATATTTAGCATTTATTCAAAACTGCATATTATATATTTACGTTTTTCAGACCCAAAGATAGTACATTCATGCCATAATATTAAATACTGCTACTTGTATGCTGTTGTTAATGCAGGTTTTGCTTCCCTTCCATGTTGCGTCAAAAAATAAAAGCAAAAGACACTGGTAATGGTACTCCTGGTTTACTGGGATGGGGTTCAATTCCCTGCGGTGTCCTGCTGGTTGTTTTGACATTTACATGAAAGCACCTATTATTTACACCCAGTTTATTCTCTTTAACAATTGCCAGAGACAAACTTCAAAGACCTGTCTACATATAAACTATCTACAAGCAAGTAACATGTAAACAATTAATCTAATACACTATTTATACACCCCTTTTTCAGGACCGTGAATTTACAATTGTTTTTGAAAAAATCAAAATGACTTGAGAAATCCTTATTGTAAAATCTTCATACAATGTTTTCCATGCTTCTTCAATAAAACACAAACAATTAATGAATGCACGCTGAAAAACAAAATAACAGCTTAAGGGCATTAGGCAATTTAGAGTTAGGATAATTAGAAAAGTAAAGGCACCTTCTTACTGACTCTGAAATACACCAAAGAAACACACCCAGGGTTCCTGTTACTCTGCATGAACATGCCTTAGACATGGTGCAATTGGGACAAGAGATATGGAATTAACATGTCAGCGATGATGGTGAGTGTTTTCTTTTCTGGTATGTTTTTGCTCAGACTGTCAAAGGATTTTTATTGTGTGCGTACTACTGTATATGGATACTGTTTCTGTGCTATGCCTGTTTTCTTAAAAGCATTGTTTATTTTCCTATCAAATAAATAGCAATTTATAATTCTACGATGTTTCAGTCCATACTTGCAGCGTGTTGAAGAGACAACAGGTAAAGACATATTGTGAAGCATAAACTAGCTTGACTATGTAGGAAAAATTACACTGAATTGTTTTACAGCAAACCGGCCAGAGCCAACAGCTTCAGTGTCCATACCTGCTAAGACTAATTGTTGGTTCTGTAAAAGGTTATTAGATTAATTTGAGTCTTACTTTAAACCATCATGAATGAACTGAATGTTGTGGCCAAAATGGTCTTACAGCCAGTCTGAAGGCCTTGCTGCTGGCCCTTTCTCCCTCCTCAGCTCAGATGATATATGGAGCCAGGCTATTGTAATTTTGTGTTAAACTGTGATAACCACAGGGCACAGCCCAACATCCCACCTGCTGTAGCTACAGAGACAGAGGAACACTGCCCTGCTGCTGAGATGGCCACAGACTTTAAGGTAATCCAGATTACAGTTTTTCTTTGGTACATTTACTGAACCAAATTTACAATTGGCGAAATCTAAATAGAACCCTCACACCATGTTGTACTGTAAGCACACCAATCATCTATGTGACTCAATCAAATAAATGAACTCAAGTTTCAAATGTAATAAATCCATCAATGAATAAATCATTGTCATCTAAACTACCGTTATTTATCATTGCTTAGACCAAGTCAGTCAAACGCAGACATCTTGTCTAATGGCAGTCCACTCTGAAAGTGTGATAGTTACCTACTATGAAATAATGTCCAAAGGCTAAGACATATATATAACAATATAAATATTGAGGCAACAGAATAGTATTGATGTCAGCCGTGGCACACACTATACTTTAAACAAAACATGTATCTTGTCATTTTGTGTACACACCAGCCATTAAAAATACATAAAGAAAGCTTGTATGGAAAAAAAGATCTACAACACCACAATGATAAGGAACTGCTGGAAAATACGTGCAGGTAAAAGAAAAGAGGCACTCTCAACCCAGCCTCTGTTATTCTTAGGCCATGGTTGATTACAGTCTAGAGTTATTGCCCGTGTCTCATTTGATATTTCACTCTGCCTTTGCCTTTTTCTGGCTGTTCTTTATCTTCTGTGCCCCTCTCTTCCTCTTCTTCTCTCCTTCGCCACCCCACACTCTAATACCCCTTCATCTCCCACTGACCACTCCACACTCTAATGCTCCTTCCTTACCCCCTCACCACCCCACTCTAATGTCATTTATTCTTACAAGGGGAGGCTGTTGTTCCTCATTTAGCATACAACTTTTACAATATCACAAAACGATTATGTGTGTCAGGTTATTGTGATTGTTGGTAGATCTATTAAGCATGTAGGGATTTACACAATGAACATAAGTATGATAGCATTTGAGTAATATGATTCAATAGCAAATTAATGCAAACTATTTTGATCTGTAGGTTTAAGGGTTAGGGTTAGGTAACTGTTTTTTTAACTGAATTTATTTCAAACAACTCTTCACACAAACAATTTTGTATGCATGTTTTGTCCGAGTCAAGGTTATTGTAGTTGTACATTTGTCATGGGACAAGGTTCAAAAAGCTCAGAAAAAGTATTGTGTAAAAATAACTCAACAAAAACATCATACAATGTTAGAAATATGTATTCACAATCTATTCAACAATAACACTAGTAGATAAAATGTACATATGTTTATAAATATGTTAAGAGTCTACACAAGACGCCAAATGTGTAAGTGACGTGTTCCAGGACAAAACCTAAATAGCCAATAGACTAAAGATGTCTAAAACGATGTTTTGAACGTTACTGTACTTACTGTACCGGGGTTACAGGGCATGGATGGCATGGATGTATGTATGTACAGGGCATGTATGTATGTATGTATGTATGTATGTATGTATGTATGGATCTCTGTCGCAAAGATATTGAAAATCACAAAGTCCCCATTTAAATGCATTGACTTATTGGCCAACGCAAATAAACGTTGATTATAGCACCCCCTAATGGCTGATCTTTACCAAATTTGGTGTAGAGCCTCAGGTTGGCATGCCGACAAAGCCCCCTAAGTTTCGCGTTGATAGCATGTACGATGGCCGAGATATTGTAATTGAAATCTTCCCATTTAAATGCATTGAGTTATTTGCTGAAAACTTAAACGTTTATTATAGCGCCCCATAATGGCCGATCTTCCCAAAATTTTGTACACAGCATTGGAGTGCTATGAAGCACAATGTTGTCAAATGGTTTGCTTATAGCTTTAAAATCGGCCGACATATGATTAAGTTTGTGCTTGGTAGCTAGCTAGGATAATTTGTTTGGTCGTAAAATGCGCATACTTTAACGTAGAAAGATTCTTTGGATAATTTTTGTTCAAGTGTGTCTAGAGGTGCTAGGTACCAGGTTTCATGCATATCGGTTGGACGGCCTTGGACGAGTTCGAAAAAGTTGGTTTTGCACATTGCGCGATATTGCGAAAACAATTCTCAGCAGAAATGGGCGTGGCCTACATCATGAGATTCAGATGGACTCAAGGAACACGGGGACATATGGATTTCTAATGTGCGATACGTAGTGTGGGAGTTAAAAGCAAAAAACCACTATAGCGCCACCTAGTGGTCTACATGTGTAATTCTTTGTAACTGCAGTCCATGCCCCATTCTACATCTACCATGTAAATTTCAATTGGCTCACATCAGGGTAAAGGGTGAATCTAGACGTGAGTCTCATAGGCCACGCCCACTTTGACCAATCCGTACCCCACGGTAGGGGTGGTCTCATGAGTGACTCTAGATAGTACCCTCCAAATTTGGTAAAAATCGAATGAGCCGTTCATGAGATATAAACATTTTGTACTTGTAGCGCCCCCTACTGGTCAATTTTTGTAATATGTATTGGGCCCCTCCAGAGGGACATGGGAAACAAGAATCTGAAGTTGTGCATTGATAACATTTATTTTGACCGAGATATGGCAAAGTTCGTGTTTTCATTGTTAGCTACACAAATTTGGTTGTGCGTAATATATGCAATTTGTGTCCTATAACAATTCTGTTTATAATTATTTGTCTGGTTGGTCTGAAGGTGCTACGTGCCAAGTTTCGTGCGAATCGGTCACACGGTCTAGGAGGAGTTCGAAAAAGTAGGTTTTTGATAAATTGCGATTTTTCACGCATAAAACAATAGGCGGAAATGGGCGTGGCCTATATCGTGACATTTCCTAGAATCCAGTGAACGCGTGGATATGTGTATTTTTAATGTGCGACATACGGTTTGGAAGTTATAGGGTCAAACGCGTTTTTTCTGCTATAGCGCCACCTAGTGGTGGAAGTGGGGACATTCTTGTGCCTGAGGTCGTTGCCGGGTTCTGGACCAGTCCTGAAAAGGGCACCCGCCCACCATGTACGGTTTAGGCTGCAGCGGGACTTTTACGCGGAGAAGAAGAATAATAATAAGGAAAAGAATCATGAGAAAAACAATAGGGTTCCACAGTCCTACTGTGCGAACGGCGTAGCTATTGCTACCGCCGCTTCTTCCAGACTCGGACTTGGACCCCTAATAATAATGAATAATAATAATAATCAGTACAAAAACAATAGGGTTCCACAGTCCTACTGTGCGAACGGCGTAGCTATTGCTACCGCCGTTTCTTCCAGACTCGGACTTGGACCCCTAATAATAACTAGAACTGCAAGCAGTTATGAACGGGGTCCAAGCCTCGTGCGCCGGTCCCCCCCGGCGCGAGTCGCCCCGGCGATCGTCGCCAAATCCGGTGGGGATCCGCAGAGTGGCATGACGAACAATACTCTCAAGTTTCGTGATGATGGCATTTACTGCTGTACAGATATTCACATTGCAAATTATTCCCATTTAAATGCATTGACTCACTTGCCGAAAGGACTCTACGTTAACTGTAGCGCCCCCTGGCGGCGGAATTTCACCAAATTTGGTGTGGAGGCTCGGAGTGGCATGACGAACAATACCCTCAAGTGTTGTGATGATAGCATTTACTGCTGCAGAGATATTTACATTGCAAATTGCTCCCATTTAAATGCATTGACTCATTTGCTGAAAGGCCTCTACGTTAATTGTAGCGCCCCCTGACTGCGGATTTTCACCAAATTTGGTTTGGAGGCTCGGAGTGGCATGACGAACAATACCCTCAAGTTTTGTGATGATGGCCTTTACTGCTGCAGAGATATTCACATTGCAAATTATTCCCATTTAAATGCATTGACTTATTTACCGAAAGACCTCCACGTTAATTATAGCGCCCCCTGAAGGCCGATCTTTACCAAAGTTGGTATGGAGGCTTGGAATGACATGTCAAAGATCTCCACCAAGATTTGTTCTGATATCTAATAATTTGGCCGAGATATGCCAAAGTTCGTGTTTTGTGGCTAGCTACGACAAATTTGTTTGCTTGTAAGGTGCGAACGGTGTAACGTAGCAAAATTCTTTTAACAACTTTTGGTCAACTCTATATACAGATGATATCTACCAAGTTTCGTGCACATTGGTCACACGGCCTAGGACGAGTACGAAAACATTTTTCTTTGCATTGCGCGATTTTGCGAAAACAATTTTTTGTAGAAATGGACGTTTCCTATATCAGCAGATTCAGATGCATACAAGGAACATGTGGATCTATAAATATTCTGTCTGCGATGTAGCCTGTTGGAGTTATAGGCAAAAACACGTTGTGCGTCATTGTAGCGCCACCTAGTGGTCCACTTTTGTAATATTTGGTACATCTTGTCCAAGAACCATTGTACATCGACACTGTAAATTTGAAGTTGCTCACATTAGTGTAAGTGGTAGATATAAACCTGGGTCCCATTTGGGTCCCATAGGCCACGCCCACTTTGACGAATCAGTACCCCACTGTAGTCCTGGCCTCAAGAGTGGGCCTAGATGGTACGCTCCAAATTTCGTAAAAATCGGATGAGCCGTTCATGAGATAATAACTTTTTGTACTTTTGGCGCCCCCTATTGGCCAAATTTCTTAAAATTTGTTTCAGACACTGAGAGGCTCATGGCAAACAAGAATCTAAAGATTTGTGATGATATCATTTATTTTGGCCGAGATATGGCAACGTTTGTGTCTTCGTAGCTAGCTACACAAATTTGTTTGTGCGTAGTTTACGAAATTTTTATCCGAAAAAAAATCTTTTGATACTTTTGTCTCAGGTCAGCCTATAGATGCTAGAGACCAAGTTTCATGCAGATCCGTTACACGGTCTAAGAGGAGTACGAAAAAGCATGTTTACGATAAATCGCGATTTTTCACGTATAAAAGTCTAGGCGGAAATGGGCGTGGCCTATACCACGAGATTCAGCTGGATCCAAGGAACGCGTCGATATGTGTATTTTTAATGTGCGATGTACGGTTTGGGAGTTATAAGGCCAAACGCGTTTTTTCTGCTATAGCGCCACCTAGTGGTGAAAGTGGCTGAATTTTTTCTTCCGAGGTCCCTGCAGGGTTTTGGACCAGACCTCAAAACGGCAACCTCCCACCATTTACGGTTTAGGCTGCAGTATCAGTTTTAGAGGCGGAAGAAAAAGAAGAATAATAATAACTAGAACTGCAAGCAGTTATGACGGGGTCCAAGTCTCCGATGCAAATCGTCCCCGACGCCCCGAGGAGCGTGCGAAAGCGGAACCCAAAGCCCGACGGCGCGGAGGCAAACGTTGGTAAATATCGAGAGGCGTGAGCTGCAAGGTCTGCTTATTATAGAAGACATTTATAGCTTGACGTATCTTGACAGCTGTATTTATGTGTAGACTATGCTGAAACAGGGTAAAGGTGGGTCAGATAAATCTTTTCCTTTTTCACACAGTAATAACTGCAGGTATGATGTACAGGATGAGCTAAATTCAGGACAGCTACACGCTCGTTATTGTTAGTGTAATGATAACTAGAACTGCAAGCAGTTATGACGGGGTCCAAGTCTCCGATGCAACTCGTCCCCGACGCCCCGAGGAGCGTGCGAAAGTGGAACCCAAAGCCCGACTGAGTGGAGGCAAACGTTGGTAAATATTGAGAGGCGTAAGCCGCAAGGTCTGCGGTACGTTGCGATGCAAATATCCCATCAAGGTCAATGGAGCAAAAGGGCCCGGTCTGATTTAAGTTGACTTTAGCGCCCCCTAATGACCGATCTTTACCAAATTGGGTTTGGAGCCTCAGGGCGGCATGCCGACGACGACACCCCAAGTTTCACGTTGATAGCCTGTAATCTTGCCGAGATACTGCAATTGATCTTCCCCAAATTTGGTAGAGAGCATCAGAGTGCTATGTTGGACAGTATTCTTGAGTGGTTTGCTTATATATTTAAAATTGGCCGAGATATGATTAAGTTTGTGCTTGGTAGCTTGCTAGGAAAATTTGTTTGGTCATCAATGGGCATACTTTAACGTAGCAAAATTCAAAAACGTAGCAAAAAGCAAGTATACATCTTGATAGCATGCAAATAATATACAAATTGGCGTTTCGTATATATGCACTTTCAGAAATTCAGTATGCATAATAAAAAGATACACTGCACTACTCAATGGAAATAGTGGCCATTAGAGCTGGACAATTCAGTGAAAAATATGAATCATGATTTTGTTTTGCTTAAAATTGATATCACCATTCCTTGACACGATTTTTTTTCTCAACAAGTGTAATGTTTATTGCACACATGAACCATGGCAAAACAAAACAAATTGTCAGTACCAAACTGATTTTTTGGGCATGTATAGCACATTGCACATCACCACACGCCTGCAAACATAAGGGGTTCTCCCACCATGGGCATAGTCATGCTCACTGCCAACCCGGAACTTGTGGCGTTCCGTCTAATTAAGACCGTTGCAGCACTTGCCATCACTCCCTTACCAGTCCCTGTGGTCACTTGGCCAATGAATGCAAATGGAAAAAAGGTTTGTTTTTGTTGGTGTTTCTCTGTTATGTACCTTTTTTCTGTATGAGTTCAGTTTGAGACTGAGTGGTTGGCTGATTTTTGTCACTAGTGCCTGGGCTCACTCGACGAGTGAAACACATGACTAAAAAGCAGGGTGAATCAAGATCGCGATTTTATATTGATTAATCTTGTGGTCATGCAAAATACTGAACACTTCTTGTGTTGGGCTGGGATGGGGGTTAGAGGGTTACTGCATGGAAGTTAGGAGGAGGGGAAGGGGACGGGATGAAGAGGAGGGAGTGGCAAACTAGCTTCCATATTAAGGGACAACACTTTGAACATCAAAAATAAGCTACATCACCCAACATCTCTTAGAGCACCTTTAACATTGATTGACTAAAATGGTCAAAACACATCTACATTTACAATAGCGTCCGCTAATGGCCAATCTTCGCCAAATGTGATACAAAGGCTCAGAACAGCATGCCGAACAAGCATCACGTTTCATGTTGATAGCATTAACTGTCGCAGCAACACGTTTTTTTTCTGCTTTATTGCCACCTCGTGGTGGAAATAGGTGAATTGTTGCGCCTGAGGTCCTTGCAGGGTTCTGGACCAGTCCTGGAAATGGCACCCGCCCACCATGTGGGCGCACAAGGGCAAAAACAGGTCCACGTTGAATGTAGCACCCCCTAAAGGCCTATGTTTACGAAATTCGGTACAGGGCCTCAAAATGACATTCCGTAAAAGCAGCCCAAGTTTTGCGTTGATAGCATGTACTGTGGCCGAGATATTGTAATTGAAATCTTCCCATTTAAATGCATTGAGTTATTAAAAAATGACAGTTTTTTTAACTGAATTTATTTCAAACAACTCTTCACACAAACAATTTTGTATGCATGTTTTGTCCGAGTCAAGGTTATTGTAGTTGTACATTTGTCATGGGACAAGGTTCAAAAAGCTCAGAAAAAGTATTGTGTAAAAATAACTCAACAAAAACATCATACAATGTTAGAAATATGTATTCACAATCTATTCAACAATAACACTAGTAGATAAAATGTACATATGTTTATGAATATGTAAAGAGTCTACACAAGACGCCAAATGTGTAAGTGACGTGTTCCAGGACAAAACCTAAATAGCCAATAGACTAAAGATGTCTAAAACGATGTTTTGAACGTTACTGTACTTACTGTACCGGGGTTACAGGGCATGGATGGCATGGATGTATTTATGTACAGGGCATGTATGTATGTATGTATGTATGTATGTATGGATCTCTGTCGCAAAGATATTGAAAATCACAAAGTCCCCATTTAAATGCATTGACTTATTGGCCAACGCAAATAAACGTTGATTATAGCACCCCCTAATGGCTGATCTTTACCAAATTTGGTGTAGAGCCTCAGGTTGGCATGCCGACAAAGCCCCCCAAGTTTCGCGTTGATAGCATGTACGGTGGCCGAGATATTGTAATTGAAATCTTCCCATTTAAATGCATTGAGTTATTTGCTGAAAAACGTAAACGTTTATTATAGCGCCCCGTAATGGCCGATCTTCCCAAAATTTGGTACACAGCATTGGAGTGCTATGTAGCACAAGGTTGTCAAATGGTTTGCTTATAGCTTTAAAATCGGCCGACATATGATTAAGTTTGTGCTTGGTAGCTAGCTAGGATAATTTGTTTGGTCGTAAAATGCGCATACTTTAACGTAGAAAGATTCTTTGGATAATTTTTGTTCAAGTGTGTCTAGAGGTGCTAGGTACCAGGTTTCGTGCATATCGGTTGGACGGCCTTGGACGAGTTCGAAAAAGTTGGTTTTGCACATTGCGCAATATTGCGAAAACAATTCTCAGCAGAAATGGGCGTGGCCTACATCATGAGATTCAGATGGACTCAAGGAACACGGGGACATAAGGATTTCTAATGTGCGATACGTAGTGTGGGAGTTAAAAGCAAAAAAACACTATAGCGCCACCTAGTGGTCTACATGTGTAATTCTTTGTAACTGCAGTCCATGCCCCATTCTACATCTACCATGTAAATTTCAATTGGCTCACATCAGGGTAAAGGGTGAATCTAGACGTGAGTCTCATAAGCCACGCCCACTTTGACCAATCCGTACCCCACGGTAGGGGTGGTCTCATGAGTGACTCTAGATAGTACCCTCCAAATTTGGTAAAAATCGAATGAGCCGTTCATGAGATATAAACATTTTGTACTTGTAGCGCCCCCTACTGGTCAATTTTTGTAATATGTATTGGGTCCCTCCAGAGGGACATGGGAAACAAGAATCTGAAGTTGTGCATTGATAACATTTATTTTGACCGAGATATGGCAAAGTTCGTGTTTTCATTGTTAGCTACACAAATTTGGTTGTGTGTAATATATGCAATTTGTGTCCTATAACAATTCTGTTTATAATTATTTGTCTGGTTGGTCTGAAGGTGCTACCTGCCAAGTTTCGTGCGAATCGGTCACACGGTCTAGGAGGAGTTCAAAAAAGTAGGTTTTTGATAAATTGCGATTTTTCACGCATAAAACTATAGGCGGAAATGGGCGTGGCCTATATCTTGAGATTTCCTAGATTCCAGTGAACGCGTGGATATGTGTGTTTTTAATGTGCTACATACGGTTTGGAAGTTATAGGGTCAAACGCGTTTTTTCTGCTATAGCGCCACCTAGTGGTGGAAGTGGGGACATTCTTGTGCCTGAGGTCGTTGCCGGGTTCTGGACCAGTCCTGAAAAGGGCACCCGCCCACCATGTACGGTTTAGGCTGCAGCGGAACTTTTACGCGGAGAAGAAGAAGAATAATAATAAGAATATGGAAGAAAAAAATCATGAGAAAAACAATAGGGTTCCACAGTCCTACTGTGCGAACGGCGTAGCTATTGCTACCGCCGCTTCTTCCAGACTCGGACTTGGACCCCTAATAATAATAATAATAAGAAACTTTGCAATTCCAATAGGGTTCCACAGCCCTGCTGTGCGAACGGCGTAGCTTCGCTACCGCCGGTTCTCGCAACCTCGGGCTTGGACCCCTAACTAGAACTGCAAGCAGTTATGAACGGGGTCCAAGCCTTGTGCGCCGGTCCCCCCCGGCGAAAACGGAGCCCGCGAAAGGAGAACCCGAAGCGCCGCCGCCTGAATGAGCGCGAGCTCCAAAGAACGTAGTGAAATGCAATTGCAAATTTCCTCTTCGTTGCGTAAAAGGCCAAACCGCTTCTACCTTGATTATAGCGCCCCCTAAAGGGCGATTGTCGCCAAATCCGTTGGGGAGCCGCAGAGTGGCATGTCGAACATTAGTCTCAAGTTTCGTGATGATGGCATTTACTGCTGCCGAGATATTCACATTGCAAATTGCTCCCATTTAAATGCATTGACTCATTTGCCGAAAGGCCTCTACGTTAATTGTAGCGCCCCCTGGCTGCGAATTTTCACCAAATTTGGTGTGGAGGCTCGGGGTGGCATGACGAACAACACTGTCAAGTTTTGTGATGATGGCATTTACTGCTGCAGAGATATTCACATTGCAAATTATTCCCATTTAAATGCATTGACTTATTTACTGAAAGACCTCCACGTTAATTATAGCGCCCCCTGAAGGCCGATTTTGACCAAATTTGGTATGGAGGCTTGGAATGGCATGTCAAAGATCTGTACCAAGATTTGTTCGGATATCAAATAATTTGGCCGAGATATGCCAAAGTACGTGTTTTGTGGCTAGCCACGTCAAATTAGTTTGCTTGTAAAGTGCGAACGGTGTACCGTAGCAAAATTCTTTTGACAACTTTTGGTCAGCTCTATATACAGATGATATCTTCCAAGTTTCGTGGACATTGGTCACACGGCCTAGGACGAGTACGAAAACATTTGTTTTTGCATTGCGCAATTTTGCGAAAATTTCTTTTCGTAGAAATGGACTTTTCCTATATCATCAAATTCAGATGCATACAAGGAACACGTGGATCTATAAATATTCCATCTGCGATGTATTCTGTGGGAGTTATAGGCAAAAACACGTTTTACGTGATTGTAGCGCCACCTAGTGGTCCACTTTTGTAATATTTGGTACCTGTGGTCCGGAAACCATTGTACATCTACACTGTAAATTTGAAGTTGCTCACATTAGTGTAAGTGGTAGATATAAACCTGGGTCCCATTTGGGTCCCATAGGTCACGCCCACTTTGACGAATCAATACCCCACTGTAGTCCTGGCCTCAGAAGTGGGCCTAGATGGTACGCTCCAAATTTCGTAAAAATCGGATGAGCCGTTCATGAGATATTAACTTTTTGTACTTTTGGCGCCCCCTATTGACCAAATTTTTTAAAATTTGTTTCAGACACTGAGAGGCTCATTCCAAACAAGAATCTAAAGATTTGTGATGATATCATTTATTTTGGCCGAGATATGGCAACGTTTGTGTCTTCGTAGCTAGCTACACAAATTTGTTTGTGCGTAGTTTACGCAATTTTTATCCGAAAAAAAATCTTTTGATATGTTTGTCTCAGGTCGGCCTATAGATGCTAGAGACCAAGTTTCATGCAGATCCGTTACACGGTCTAAGAGGAGTACGAAAAAGCAGGATTACGATAAATCGCGATTTTTCACGTATAAAAGTCTAGGCGGAAATGGGCGTGGCCTATACCACGAGATTCAGCTGGATCCAAGGAACGCGTCGATATGTGTATTTTTAATGTGCGATGTACGGTTTGGGAGTTATAAGGCCAAACGCGTTTTTTCTGCTATAGCGCCACCTAGTGGTCAAAGTGGCCGAATTTTTTCGTCCGAGGTCCCTGCAGTGATCTGGACCAGTCCTGCAAAGGGCAACCTCCCACCATTTACGGTTTAGGCTGCAGTATCAGTTTTAGAGGCGGAAGAATAATAATAATAATAATAATAATAATAAGAATTTTTACAATTCCAATAGGGTTCCACAGCCCTGCTGTGCGAACGGCGTAGCTTCGCTACCGCCCGTTCTCGCAACCTCGGGCTTGGACCCCTAACTAGAACTGCAAGCAGTTATGAACGGGGTCCAAGCCTCGTGCGCCGGTCCCCCCGGCGCGGGTCGCCCCCGGCGACGCCGAGAGCCCGCGAAAACGGAGCCCGCGACAGGACAACCCGAAGCGCCGCTGCGGCGAGGCAAAAGTCGGGAAATTTGACCGAGTGCGAGCTCCAAAGTTCGTAGTGAAATGCAATTGCAAATTTCCTCTTCGTTGCGTAAAAGGCCCAAACGCTTCTACTTCGGTTGTAATGCCCCCTAAAGGGCGATCGTCGCCAAATCTGGTGAAGAGCTGCAGAGTGGCATGGCGAACAATAATCTCAAGTTTTGTGATGATAGCATTCACTGCTGCAGAGACATATCCATTGCAAATTACTCCCATTTAAATGCATTGACTCATTTGCCGAAAGGCCTCTACGTTAATTGTAGCGCCCCCTGGCGGCGGATGTTCACCAAATTTGGTGTGGAGGCTCGGGGTGGCATGACGAACAACACTATCAAGTTTTGTGATGATGGCATTTACTGCTGCAGAGATATTCACATTGCAAATTATTCCCATTTAAATGCATTGACTTATTTACTGAAAGACCTCCACGTTAATTATAGCGCCCCCTGAAGGCCGATTTTGACCAAATTTGGTATGGAGGCTTGGAATGGCATGTCGAAGATCTCTACCAAGAGTTGTTCGGATATCAAATAATTTGGCAAAGATATGCCAAAGTTCGTGTTTTGTGGCTAGCCACGTCAAATTAGTTTGCTTGTAAAGTGCGAACGGTGTACCGTAGCAAAATTATTTTGACAACTTTTGGTCAGCTCTATATACAGATGATATCTTCCAAGTTTCGTGGACATTGGTCACACGGCCTAGGACGAGTACGAAAACATTTTTTTTTGCATTGCGCAATTTTGCGAAAATTTCTTTTCGTAGAAATGGACTTTTCCTATATCATCAGATTCAGATGCATACAAGGAACAAGTGGATCTATAAATCTTCCATCTGCGATGTATTCTGTGGGAGTTATAGGCATAAACACGTTTTACGTGATTGTAGCGCCACCTAGTGGTCCACTTTTTTAATATTTGTACCTGTGGTCCGGAAACCATTGTACATCTACACTGTAAATTTGAAGTTGCTCACATTGGTGTAAGTGGTAGATATAAACCTGGGTGACATTTGGGTCCCATAGGCCACGCCCACTTTGACGAATCAGTACCCCACTGTAGTCCTGGCCTCAGAAGTGGGCCTAGATGGTACGCTCCAAATTTCGTAAAAATCGGATGAGCCGTTCATGAGATATTAACTTTTTGTACTTTTGGCGCCCCCTATTGACCAAATTTCTTAAAATTTGTTTCAGACACTGAGAGGCTCATTCCAAACAAGAATCTAAAGATTTGTGATGATATCATTTATTTTGGCCGAGATATGGCAACGTTTGTGTCTTCGTTGCTAGCTACACAAATTTGTTTGTGCGTAGTTTACGCAATTTTTATCCGAAAAAAAATCTTTTGATACTTTTGTCTCAGGTCGGCCAATAGATGCTAGAGACCAAGTTTCATGCAGATCCGTTACACGGTCTAAGAGGAGTACGAAAAAGCATGTTTACGATAAATCGCGATTTTTCACGTATAAAAGTCTAGGCGGAAATGGGCGTGGCCTACACCACGAGATTCAGCTGGATCCAAGGAACGCGTCGATATGTGTATTTTTAATGTGCGATGTACGGTTTGGGAGTTATAAGGCCAAACGCGTTTTTTCTGCTATAGCGCCACCTAGTGGTGAAAGTGGCTGAATTTTTTCGTCCGAGGTCCCTGCAGGGTTTTGGACCAGACCTCAAAACGGCAACCTCCCACCATTTACGGTTTAGGCTGCAGTATCAGTTTTAGAGGCGGAAGAAAAAGAATAATAATAACTAGAACTGCAAGCAGTTATGAACGGGGTCCAAGCCTCGTGCGCCTGTCCACCCCGGCGCGTGTCGCCCCCGGCGATCGTTGCCAAATCTGGTGAAGAGCCACAGAGTGGCATGGCGAACAATAATCTCAAGTTTTGTGATGATAGCATTTACTGCTGCAGAGACATATCTATTGCAAATTACTCCCATTTAAATGCATTGACTCATTTGCCAAAAGGCCTCTACGTTAATTGTAGCGCCCCCTGACTGCCGATTTTCACCAAATTTTGTGGGAAGCCGCAGAGTGGCATGCTGAACAAAATACACCCAGGGTTTGTGATGATAGCATTTAATGCTGCAGAGATATTTACATTGCAAATTATTCCCATTTAAATGCATTGACTCATTTGCCAAAAGGCCTCTACGTTAATTGTAGCGCCCCCTGACGGCGGATTTTCACCAAATTCGGCGTGGAGGCTCGGAGTGGCATGTCGAACAATACCCTCAAGTTTTGTGATGATAGTATTTACTTCTGCGGAGATATTTACATTGCAAATTATTCCCATTTAAATGCATTGACTTATTTACCGAAAGGCCTCTACGTTAATTATAGCGCCCCCTGACGGCCGATTCTAACCAAATTTGGTATCGAGGCTAGGAATGGGATGTCAAAGATCTCTACCAAGATTTGTTCTGATAACTATTAATTTGGCCGAGATATGCTAAAGTTCGTGTTTTGTGGCTAGCTACGACAAATTTGTTTGCGTGTAGAGTGCGAACGGTGTAACGTAGCAAAATTCTTTTGATAACTTTTGGTCAGCTCTATATACAGAAGATATCTACCAAGTTTCGTGCACATCGGTAACAAGGCCTAGGACGAGTATGATAACATTTGTTTTTGCATTGCGCGATTTTGCGAAAGAACTTTGTTGTTGAAATGGACTTGTCCTATATCGTCAGATTCAGGGCGATACAAGGAACAAGGGGATCTATACATTTTCGGTCTGCGATGTAGCCTTTCGGAGTTATAGGCAAAAACACGTTTTACGTCATTGTAGCGCCACCTAGTGGTCCACTTATGTAATATTTGGTAGGTCAGGTCCATAAGCCATTGCACATCGACACTGTAAATTTTAAGTTGCTCACTTTAGTCTAAGTGGTAGATCCAAACATGGGTCCCATAGGCCACGCCCACTTTGACGAATCAGTACCCCACTGTAGTCCTGGCCTCAGGAGTGGGCCTAGATGGTACGCACCAAATTTCGTGAAAATCGGATGAGCCGTTCATGAGATATTAACTTTTTGTACTTTTGGCGCCCCCTATCGACCAAATTTTGTAAAATTTGTTGCAGACACTGAGAGGCTCATGCTAAACAAGAATCTAAAGACGTGTGATGATACCCTTTATTTTGGCCGAGATATGGCAACGTTTGTGTCTTTGTAGCTAGCTACACAAATTTGTTTGTGCGTAGTTTACGAAATTTTCATCCGAAAAAAAATCTTTTGATAACTTTTCGTCAGGTCGGCCTAGAGATACTACAGACCAAGTTTCATGCAGATCCGTCGCACGGTCTAGGAGGAGTACGAAAAAGCAGGTTTACGATAAATCGCGATTTTTCACGTATAAAAGTCTAGGCGGAAATGGGCGTGGCCTATACCACGAGATTCAGCTGGATCCGAGGAACGCGTCGATATGTGTATTTTTAATGTGCGATGTACGGTTTGGGAGTTATAAGGACAAACGCGTTTTTTCTGCTATAGCGCCACCTAGTGGTCAAAGTGGCTGAATTTTTTCGTCCGAGGTCCCTGCAGTGATCTGGACCATTCCTGAAAACGGCAACCTCCCACCATTTACGGTTTAGGCTGCAGTATCAGTTTTAGAGGCGGAAGAATAATAATAATAATAACTAGAACTGCAAGCAGTTATGAACGGGGTCCAAGCCTCGTGCGCCGGTCCCCCCCGGCGAAAACGGAGCCCGTGAAAGGAGAACCCGAAGCGCCGCCGCCTGAACGAGCGCGAGCTCCAAAGAACGTAGTGAAATGCAATTGCAAATTTCCTCTTCGTTGCGTAAAAGGCCAAACCGCTTCTACCTTGATTATAGCGCCCCCTAAAGGGCGATTGTCGCCAAATCCGTTGGGGAGCCGCAGAGTGGCATGTCGAACATTAGTCTCAAGTTTCATGATGATGGCATTTACTGCTGCCGAGATATTCACATTGCAAATTACTCCCATTTAAATGCATTGACTCATTTGCCGAAAGGCCTCTACGTTAATTGTAGCGCCCCCTGGCGGCGGATTTTCACCAAATTTGGTGTGGAGGCACGGGGTGGCATGACGAACAACACTATCAAGTTTTGTGATGATGGCATTTACTGCTGCAGAGATATTCACATTGCAAATTATTCCCATTTAAATGCATTGACTTATTTACTGAAAGACCTCCACGTTAATTATAGCGCCCCCTGAAGGCCGATTTTGACCACATTTTGTATGGAGGCTTGGAATGGCATGTCGAAGATCTGTACCAAGATTTGTTCGGATATCAAATAATTTGGCCGAGATATGCCAAAGTTCGTGTTTTGTGGCTAGCCACGTCAAATTAGTTTGCTTGTAAAGTGCGAACGGTGTACCGTAGCAAAATTCTTTTGACAACTTTTGGTCAGCTCTATATACAGATTATATCTTCCAAGTTTCGTGGTCATTGGTCACACGGCCTAGGACGAGTACGAAAACACTTTTTTTTGCATTGCGCAATTTTGCGAAAATTTCTTTTCGTAGAAATGGACTTTTCCTATATCATCAGATTCAAATGCATACAAGGAACACGTGGATCTATAAATATTCCATCTGCGATGTATTCTGTGGGAGTTATAGTCAAAAACACGTTTTACGTGATTGTAGCGCCACCTAGTGGTCCACTTTTGTAATATTTGGTACCTGTGGTCCGGAAACCATTGTACATCTACACTGTAAATTTGAAGTTGCTCACATTAGTGTAAGTGGTAGATATAAACCTGGGTCCCATTTGGGTCCCATAGGCCATGCCCACTTTGACGAATCAGTACCCCACTGGAGTCCTGGCCTCAGGAGTGGGCCTAGATGGTACGCTCCAAATTTCGTAAAAATCGGATGAGCCGTTCATGAGATATTAACTTTTTGTACTTTTGGCGCCCCCTATTGACCAAATTTTTTAAAATTTGTTTCAGACACTGAGAGGCTCATTTCAAACAAGAATCTAAAGATTTGTGATGATATCATTTATTTTGGCCGAGATATGGCAACGTGTGTGTCTTCGTAGCTAGCTACACAAATTTGTTTGTGCGTAGTTTACGCAATTTTTATCCGAAAAAAAATCTTTTGATACTTTTGTCTCAAGTCGGCCTATAGATGTTAGAGACCAAGTTTCATGCAGATCCGTTACACGGTCTAAGAGGAGTACGAAAAAGCAGGTTTACGATATATCGCGATTTTTCACGTATAAAAGTCTAGGCGGAAATGGGCGTGGCCTATACCACGAGATTCAGCTGGATCCAAGGAACGCGTCGATATGTGTATTTTTAATGTGCGATGTATGGTTTGGGAGTTATAAGGCCAAACGCGTTTTTTCTGCTATAGCGCCACCTAGTGGTCAAAGTGGCCGAATTTTTTCGTCCGAGGTCCCTGCAGTGATCTGGACCAGTCCTGCAAAGGGCAACCTCCCACCATTTACGGTTTAGGCTGCAGTATCAGTTTTAGAGGCGGAAGAATAATAATAATAATAATAATAATAAGAATTTTTACAATTTCAATAGGGTTCCACAGCCCTGCTGTGCGAACGGCGTAGCTTCGCTACCGCCCGTTCTCGCAACCTCGGGCTTGGACCCCTAACTAGAACTGCAAGCAGTTATGAACGGGGTCCAAGCCTCGTGCGCCTGTCCCCCCCCGGCGCGAGTCGCCCCCGGCGATCGTTGCCAAATCCGGTGAAGAGCCACAGAGTGGCATGGCGAACAATAATCTCAAGTTTTGTGATGATAGCATTTACTGCTGCAGAGACATATCTATTGCAAATTACTCCCATTTAAATGCATTGACTCATTTGCCAAATGGCCTCTACGTTAATTGTAGCGCCCCCTGACTGCCGATTTTCACCAAATTTTGTGGGAAGCCGCAGAGTGGCATGCTGAACAAAATACACCCAGGGTTTGTGATGATAGCATTTAATGCTGCAGAGATATTTACATTGCAAATTATTCCCATTTAAATGCATTGACTCATTTGCCGAAAGGCCTCTACGTTAATTGTAGCGCCCCCTGACGGCGGATTTTCACCAAATTCGGCGTGGAGGCTTGGAGTGGCATGTCGAACAATACCCTCAAGTTTTGTGATGATAGTATTTACTTCTGCGGAGATATTTACATTGCAAATTATTCCCATTTAAATGCATTGACTTATTTACCGAAAGGTCTCTACGTTAATTATAGCGCCCCCTGACGGCCGATTCTAACCAAATTTGGTATCGAGGCTAGGAATGGGATGTCAAAGATCTCTACCAAGATTTGTTCTGATAACTATTAATTTGGCCGAGATATGCTAAAGTTCGTGTTTTGTGGCTAGCTACGACAAATTTGTTTGCGTGTAGAGTGCGAACGGTGTAACGTAGCAAAATTCTTTTGATAACTTTTGGTCAGCTCTATATACAGAAGATATCTACCAAGTTTCGTGCACATCGGTAACAAGGCCTAGGACGAGTATGATAACATTTGTTTTTGCATTGCGCGATTTTGCGAAAGAACTTTGTTGTTGAAATGGACTTGTCCTATATCGTCAGATTCAGGGCGATACAAGGAACAAGGGGATCTATACATTTTCGGTCTGCGATGTAGCCTTTCGGAGTTATAGGCAAAAACACGTTTTACGTCATTGTAGCGCCACCTAGTGGTCCACTTATGTAATATTTGGTAGGTCAGGTCCATAAGCCATTGCACATCGACACTGTAAATTTTAAGTTGCTCACTTTAGTCTAAGTGGTAGATCCAAACATGGGTCCCATAGGCCACGCCCACTTTGACGAATCAGTACCCCACTGTAGTCCTGGCCTCAGGAGTGGGCCTAGATGGTACGCACCAAATTTCGTGAAAATCGGATGAGCCGTTCATGAGATATTAACTTTTTGTACTTTTGGCGCCCCCTATCGACCAAATTTTGTAAAATTTGTTGCAGACACTGAGAGGCTCATGCCAAACAAGAATCTAAAGACGTGTGATGATACCCTTTATTTTGGCCGAGATATGGCAACGTTTGTGTCTTTGTAGCTAGCTACACAAATTTGTTTGTGCGTAGTTTACGAAATTTTCATCCGAAAAAAAATCTTTTGATAACTTTTCGTCAGGTCGGCCTAGAGATACTACAGACCAAGTTTCATGCAGATCCGTCGCACGGTCTAGGAGGAGTACGAAAAAGCAGGTTTACGATAAATCGCGATTTTTCACGTATAAAAGTCTAGGCGGAAATGGGCGTGGCCTATACCACGAGATTCAGCTGGATCCAAGGAACGAGTCGATATGTGTATTTTTAATGTGCGATGTACGGTTCGGGAGTTATAAGGCCAAACGCGTTTTTTCTGCTATAGCGCCACCTAGTGGTCAAAGTGGCCGAATTTTTTCGTCCGAGGTCCCTGCAGTGATCTGGACCAGTCCTGCAAAGGGCAACCTCCCACCATTTACGGTTTAGGCTGCAGTATCAGTTTTAGAGGCGGAAGAATAATAATAATAACTAGAACTGCAAGCAGTTATGAACGGGGTCCAAGCCTCGTGTGCCGGTCCCCCCCGGCGCGGGTCGCCCCCGGCGACGCCGAGAGCCCGCGAAAACGGAGCCCGTGACAGGACAACTCGAAGCGCCGCTGCGGCAAGGCAAAAGTCGGGAAATTTGACCGAGTGCGAGCTCCTAAGTTCGTAGTGAAATGCAATTGCAAATTTCCTCTTCGTTGCGTAAAAGGCCCAAACGCTTCTACTTCGGTTGTAATGCCCCCTAAAGGGCGATCGTCGCCAAATCTGGTGAAGAGCTGCAGAGTGGCATGGCGAACAATAATCTCAAGTTTTGTGATGATAGCATTCACTGCTGCAGAGACATATCCATTGCAAATTACTCCCATTTAAATGCATTGACTCATTTGCCAAAAGGCCTCTATGTTAATTATAGCGCCCCCTAACGGCCGATTTTCACCAAATTTGGTGGGAAGCTGCAGAGTGGCATGACAAACAAAATACTTCCAGGGTTTGTGATGATAGCATTTAATGCTGCAGAGATATTTACATTGCAAAGTATTCCCATTCAAATGCATAGACGTATTTGCCGTAAAAGCCTCTACGTTAATTATAGCGCCCCCTAAGGGCCGATTTTGACCAAATATGGTATGGAGGCTCAGAATGGGATGTTGAAGAAGACTAACTGGTTTCTTTTTGATAACTATTAATTTGGGCGAGATATGCCAAAGTTCGTGTTTTGTGGCTAGCTACAACAAATTAGTTTAGTTGTAAAGTGCGAACGGTGTAATGTAGCGAAAGTCCTTTGATAACTTTTGGTCAGCTCCATACACAGATGGTATCTACCAAGTTTCGTGCACATCGGTCGCATGGCCTAGGACGAGTACGAAAACTTTGTTTTGCGCATTGTGTGATTTTACGAAATAACTTCTTCGTGGAAATGGGATTACCCTGTATTATCAGATTCATATGGATTCAAGGAACAAGGAGATCTAAGAACTTCTCATCTGCAATGCAAACTGTGGGAGTTATACGCAAAAACATATTTAAATGCATTGACTTATTTGCCAAAAGGTCTCTACGTTAATTATAGCGCCCCCTAACGGCCGATTTTCACCAAATTTGGTGGGAAGCTGCAGAGTGGCATGACGAACAAAATACTCCCAGGGTTTGTGATGATAGCATTTAATGCTGCAGAGATATTTACATTGCAAAGTATTCCCATTCAAATGCATTGACTTATTTGCCGAAAAGGCCTCTACGTTAATTATAGCGCCCCCTAACGGCCGATTTTGACCAAATTAGGTGTGGAGGCTCAGAATGGGATGTTGAAGAAGCCTACCTGGTTTCTTTCTGATAACTATTAATTTGGGCGAGATATGCTAAAGTTCGTGTTTTGTGGCTAGCTACAACGAATTAGTTTGGTTGTAAAGTGCGAACGGTGTAATATAGCGAAATTCCTTTGATAACTTTTGGTCAGCTCCATACACAGATGGTATCTACCAAGTTTCGTGCACATCGGTTGTATGGCCTAGGACGAGTACGAAAACATTTTTTTTCGCACTACACGATTTTGCGAAAAAACTTTTTAGTATAAATGGACCTGTCCTATATCGTCAGATTCAGGTCGATACAAGGAACAAGTCCATCTATAAATATTCGGTCTGCAATGTAGCATTTCGGAGTTATATGCAAAAACACGTTTTACGTCATTGTAGCGCCACCTAGTGGTCCAATAATGTAATATTTGGTAAGTCAGGTCCATGAACCATTGCACATCGACTCTGTAAATATTAAGTTGCTCACTTTAGTGTAAGTGGTAGATCCAAACATGGCACCCATAGGCCACGCCCACTTTGACGAATCAGTACCCCACTGTAGGCCTGGCCTCAAGAGTGGGCCTAGATGGTACGCACCAAATTTCGTGAGAATCGGATGAGCTGTTCATGAGATATTAACTTTTGGTACTTTTGGCGCCCCCTATTGACCAAATTTTGTAAAATTTGTTTCCTACACTAAGAGGCTCATGTGAAACAAGAATCTAAAGATTTGTGATGATATCATTTATTTTGGCCGAGATATGGCAACGTTTGTGTCTTCGTAGCTAGCTACACAAATTTGTTTGCGCGTAGTTTACGCAATTTTCATCCGAAAAAAAATCTTTTGATAACTTTTTGTCAAGTCGGTCTATAGATGCTACTTACCAAGTTTTATGCAAATCGGTTGCACGGTCTAGGAGGAGTATGAAAAAGTAGGTTTACGATAAATCGCGATTTTTAACGCACAAAAGTCGGGGCGGAAATGGGCGTGACCTACATAACTAGATTCATCGGGATCCAGGGAACGCGTGGATATGTGCATTTTCTTTGTGCGATGTACGGTTTGGGAGTTATAAGGCCAAACGCGTTTTTTCTGCTATAGCGCCACCTAGTGGTGGAAGTGGCTGAATTTTTTCGTCCGAGGTCCCTGCAGGGTTTTGGACCAGACCTGAAAACGGCAACCTCCCACCATTTACGGTTTAGGCTGCAGTATCAGTTTTAGAGGCGGAAGAAAAAGCCGCCGAAGAATAATAATAATAAGAAACCTTACAATTTCAATAGGGTTCCACAGCCCTGCTGTGCGAACGGCGTAGCTTCGCTACCGCCGGTTCTCGCAACCTCGGGCTTGGACCCCTAACTAGAACTGCAAGCAGTTATGAACGGGGTCCAAGCCTTGTGCGCCGGTCCCCCCCGGCGAAAACGGAGCCCGCGAAAGGAGAACCCGAAGCGCCGCCGCCTGAATGAGCGCGAGCTCCAAAGAACGTAGTGAAATGCAATTGCAAATTTCCTCTTCGTTGCGTAAAAGGCCAAACCGCTTCTACCTTGATTATAGCGCCCCCTAAAGGGCGATTGTCGCCAAATCCGTTGGGGAGCCGCAGAGTGGCATGTCGAACATTAGTCTCAAGTTTCGTGATGATGGCATTTACTGCTGCCGAGATATTCACATTGCAAATTGCTCCCATTTAAATGCATTGACTCATTTGCCGAAAGGCCTCTACGTTAATTGTAGCGCCCCCTGGCTGCGAATTTTCACCAAATTTGGTGTGGAGGCTCGGGGTGGCATGACGAACAACAATGTCAAGTTTTGTGATGATGGCATTTACTGCTGCAGAGATATTCACATTGCAAATTATTCCCATTTAAATGCATTGACTTATTTACTGAAAGACCTCCACGTTAATTATAGCGCCCCCTGAAGGCCGATTTTGACCAAATTTGGTATGGAGGCTTGGAATGGCATGTCAAAGATCTGTACCAAGATTTGTTCGGATATCAAATAATTTGGCCGAGATATGCCAAAGTACGTGTTTTGTGGCTAGCCACGTCAAATTAGTTTGCTTGTAAAGTGCGAACGGTGTACCGTAGCAAAATTCTTTTGACAACTTTTGGTCAGCTCTATATACAGATGATATCTTCCAAGTTTCGTGGACATTGGTCACACGGCCTAGGACGAGTACGAAAACATTTGTTTTTGCATTGCGCAATTTTGCGAAAATTTCTTTTCGTAGAAATGGACTTTTCCTATATCATCAAATTCAGATGCATACAAGGAACACGTGGATCTATAAATATTCCATCTGCGATGTATTCTGTGGGAGTTATAGGCAAAAACACGTTTTACGTGATTGTAGCGCCACCTAGTGGTCCACTTTTGTAATATTTGGTACCTGTGGTCCGGAAACCATTGTACATCTACACTGTAAATTTGAAGTTGCTCACATTAGTGTAAGTGGTAGATATAAACCTGGGTCCCATTTGGGTCCCATAGGTCACGCCCACTTTGACGAATCAGTACCCCACTGTAGTCCTGGCCTCAGAAGTGGGCCTAGATGGTACGCTCCAAATTTCGTAAAAATCGGATGAGCCGTTCATGAGATATTAACTTTTTGTACTTTTGGCGCCCCCTATTGACCAAATTTTTTAAAATTTGTTTCAGACACTGAGAGGCTCATTCCAAACAAGAATCTAAAGATTTGTGATGATATCATTTATTTTGGCCGAGATATGGCAACGTTTGTGTCTTCGTAGCTAGCTACACAAATTTGTTTGTGCGTAGTTTACGCAATTTTTATCCGAAAAAAAATCTTTTGATATGTTTGTCTCAGGTCGGCCTATAGATGCTAGAGACCAAGTTTCATGCAGATCCGTTACACGGTCTAAGAGGAGTACGAAAAAGCAGGATTACGATAAATCGCGATTTTTCACGTATAAAAGTCTAGGCGGAAATGGGCGTGGCCTATACCACGAGATTCAGCTGGATCCAAGGAACGCGTCGATATGTGTATTTTTAATGTGCGATGTACGGTTTGGGAGTTATAAGGCCAAACGCGTTTTTTCTGCTATAGCGCCACCTAGTGGTCAAAGTGGCCGAATTTTTTCGTCCGAGGTCCCTGCAGTGATCTGGACCAGTCCTGCAAAGGGCAACCTCCCACCATTTACGGTTTAGGCTGCAGTATCAGTTTTAGAGGCGGAAGAATAATAATAATAATAATAATAATAATAAGAATTTTTACAATTCCAATAGGGTTCCACAGCCCTGCTGTGCGAACGGCGTAGCTTCGCTACCGCCCGTTCTCGCAACCTCGGGCTTGGACCCCTAATAATAAGAATTTTTACAATTCCAATAGGGTTCCACAGCCCTGCTGTGCGAACGGCGTAGCTTCGCTACCGCCCGTTCTCGCAACCTCGGGCTTGGACCCCTAATAATAATAACTAGAACTGCAAGCAGTTATGAACGGGGTCCAAGCCTCGTGCGCCGGTCCCCCCCAGCGCGAGCTGCCCCCGGCAACGCCGAGAGCCCGCGAAAATGGAGCCAGCGAAAGTAGAACCCGAAGCGCCGCCGCGGCGAGGCGAAAGTCGGGAAATTTGACCGAGCGCGAGCTCCAAAGTCCGTAATGAAACGCAATCGCAAATTCGCTCTTCGTTGCGTAAAAGGCCCGAACGCTTCTACTTTGATTGTAGCGCCCCCTAAAGGGCGATCGTCGCCAAATCCGGTGGGGAGCCGCAGAGTGGCATGACCAACAACACTCTCAAGTTTCGTGATGATGGCATTTACTGCTGCATAGATATTTACATTGCAAATTACTCCCATTGACTCATTTGCCGAAAGGCATCTACGTTAATTGTAGGGCCCCCTAACGGCCGATTTTCACCAAATGTTCTTGGGAAGCCGCAGAGTGGCATCCTGAACAAATAACACCGAGGGTTTGTGATGATAGCATTTAATGCTGCAGAGATATTTACATTGCAATTTACTCCCATTTAAATGCATTGACTTATTTACCGAAAGGCCTCTACGTTAATTATAGCGCCCCCTGACGGCCGATTTCGACCAAATTTAGTATCTAGGCTAGGAATGGCATGTCAAAGATCTCTACGAAGATTTGCTCTGATATCTAATAATTTGGCCGAGATAGGCCAACGTTCATGTTTTGTGGCTAGCTACGACAAATTTGTTTGCTTGTAAAGTGCGAACGGTGTAACGTAGCAAAATTCTTTTGATAACTTTTGGTCAACTCTATATAGAGAAGAAATCTACCAAGTTTTGTGCACATCGATCACACGGCCTAGGACGAGTACAATAACATTTGTTTTTGCATTACGCGATTTTGCGAAAAAACGTTTTAGTATATATGAACCTGTCCTATATCTTCAGATTCAAGTCCATACAAGGAACAAGTGGATCTATAAATATCCGGTCTTCGATGTAGCCTTTCGGAGTTATAGGCAAAAACACGTTTAAATGCATTGACTTATTTACCAGAAGGTCTCTACGTTAATTACAGCGCCCCCTAACGGCCGATTTTCACCAAATTTGGTGGGAAGCCACAGAGTTGTATGCCGAACAAAATACTCCCAGGGTTTGTGATGATAGCATTTAATGATACAGAGATATTTACAATGCAAATATTCCCATTCAAATGCATTGACTTATTTGCCGAAAAGCCTCTACGTCAATTATAGCGCCCCCCGACGGCCTATTTTCACCAAATTTGGTATGGGGATTAGGAATGGGATGTTGAAGAAGCCCACCAAGATTCATTCTGATAACTATTAATTTGGCCGAGATATGCCAATGTTCGTGTTTTGTGGCTAGCTACAACAAATTAGTTTGCTTGTAAAGTGCGAACGGTGTAATGTAGCAAAATTCCTTTGATAACTTTTTGTCAACTCCATATACCGATGGTATCTACCAAGTTTCGTGCACATCGGTTAGGCGCCCTAGGACGAGTTCGAAAACATTTTTTTTCACATTGCGCGATTTTGCGAAAAAACGTTTTAGTCTAAATAGGCGGTGCCTCTATTTCCAGATTCGGATGGATTCAAGGAACACAAGGATGTAAGAATTTTTCATTTGTGAGGTAGACTGTGGGAGTTATCGGTGAAAACACGTTTTACGTCATTAAAGCGCCACCTAGTGGTCCATGTAAGTAATATTTGTTATGTTAGATCTGCAATACATTGTCCATCTACACTGTAAATTTTAAGTTATTCACATTAGGGCAAGTGATGAATCTAAACCTGGATTCCATAGGCCACGCCCACTTTGACGAATCAGTACCCCACTGTAGGCGTGGCCTCAGGAGTGGGTCTAGATAGCAAACTCCAAATTTCGTAAAAATCGGATGAGCCGTTCTTGAGATATAAACTTTTTGTATTTGTGGCGCCCCCTAATGGCCAAATTTTGTAAAATTGATTAGCGAGCCTTACAGGGTCATGTCAAACAAGAATCTAAAGATTCGCAATGATATCATTTATTTTGGTCGAGATATGGCAACGTGTGTGTCTTCGTAGCTAGCTACACAAATTTGTTTGAGCGTAATCAACACAATTTTAATCAGAAAAAGAATCTTTTGATAAGTTTTTCTCAGGTCGGTCTAGAGATGCTACCTACCAAGTTTTATGCAAATCGGTTGTACGGTCTAGGAGGAGTATGAAAAAGTAGGTTTACCATAAATCGCGATTTTTCACGCAAAAAAGTCGGGGCGGAAATGGGCGTGGCCTACATCACGAGATTCAGCTGGATTCAGGGAACGCGTGGATGTGTGTATTTTTCATGTGCGATATACGGTTTGGGAGTTATAAGGCCAAACGCGTATCTTCTGGTATAGCGCCACCTAGTGGCTGAATTTTTTTGTCCGAGGTCCCTGCAGGGTTCTGGACCAGACCTGAAAACGGCAACCTCCCATCATTTATGGTTTAGGCTGCAGTATCAGTTTTATCGGCGGAAGAATAATAAGAAACCTTACAATTCCAATAGGGTTCCACAGCCCTGCTGTGCGAACGGCGTAGCTTCGCTACCGCCGATTCTCGCAGCCTCGGGCTTGGACCCCTAACTAGAACTGCAAGCAGTTATGAACGGGGTCCAAGCCTCGTGCGTCAGTCCTATCCGGCGCGAGCCGCCCCCGGCGATGCCGAGAGCCCGCAAAAACGGAGCATGCGAAAGGAAAACCCGAAGCGCCGCCGCGGCGAGACAAAAGTCGGTAAATTTGGCCGAGTGCGAGCTCCAAAGTTCGTAGTGAAATGCAATTGCAAATTTCCTCTTCGTTGTGTAAAAGCCCCAAACGCTTCTACTTCGGTTGTAACGCCCCCTAAAGTGCGATCGTCGCCAAATCTGGTGAAGAGCTGCAGAGTGGCATGGCGAATAATAATCTCAAGTTTTGTGATGAAAGCATTCACTGCTGCAGAGACATATCCATTGCAAATTACTCCCATTTAAATGCATTGACTCATTTGCCAAAAGGCCTCTACGTTAATTATAGCGCCCCCTAACGGCCGATTTTCACCAAATTTGGTGGGAAGCTGCAGAGTGCCATGCCGAACAAAATACTCCCAGGGTTTTTAATGATAGCATTTAATGCTTCCGAGATATTTACATTGCAAAGTATTCCCATTCAAATGCATTGACTTATTTGCCGAAAAAGCCTCTACGTTAATCATAGCGCCCCCTAACGGCCGATTTTGACCAGATTTGGTGTGGAGGCTCAGAAGGGGATGTTGAAGAAGCCTACCTGGTTTCTTTTTGATGACTATTAATTTGGGCGAGATATGCCAAAGTTCGTGTTTTGTGGCTAGCTACAACAAATTAGTTTAGTTGTAAAGTGCGAACGGTGTAATGTAGCAAAATTCCTTTGATAAATTTTAGTCAGCTCCATACACAGATGGTATCTACCAGGTTTTGTGCACATCGGTCGCATGGCCTAGGACGAGTACGAAAACTTTGTTTTGCGCATTGTGTGATTTTACGAAATAACTTCTTCGTGGAAATGGGATTACCCTGTATCATCAGATTCATATGGATTCAAGGAACAAGGATATCTAAGAACTTTTCATCTGCAATGCAGACTGTGGGAGTTATACGTAAAAACATATTTAAATGCATTGACTTATTTGCCAAAAGGTCTCTACGTTAATTATAGCGACCCCTAACGGCCGATTTTCACCAAATTTGGTGGGAAGCTGCAGAGTGGCATGACGAACAAAATACTCCCAGGGTTTGTGATGATAGCATTTAATGCTGCAGAGATATTTACATTGCAAAGTATTCCCATTCAAATGTATTGACTTATTTGCCGAAAAAGCCTCTACGTTAATCATAGCGCCCCCTAACGGCCGATTTCGACCAGATTTGGTGTGGAGGCTAAGAAGGGGATGTTGAAGAAGCCTACCTGGTTGCTTTTTGATAACTATTAATTTGGGCGAGATATGCCAAAGTTCGTGTTTTGTGGCTAGCTACAACAAATTAGTTTAGTTGTAAAGTGCGAACGGTGTAATGTAGCAAAATTCCTTTGATAACTTTTAGTCAGCTCCATACACAGATGGTATCTACCAGGTTTTGTGCACATCGGTCGCATGGCCTAGGACAAGTACGAAAACTTTGTTTTGCGCATTGTGTGATTTTACGAAATAACTTCTTCGTGGAAATGGGATTACCCTGTATCATCAGATTCATATGGATTCAAGGAACAAGGATATCTAAGAACTTTTCATCTGCAATGCAGACTGTGGGAGTTATACGTAAAAACATATTTAAATGCATTGACTTATTTGCCAAAAGGTCTCTACGTTAATTATAGCGACCCCTAACGGCCGATTTTCACCAAATTTGGTGGGAAGCTGCAGAGTGGCATGACAAACAAAATACTTCCAGGGTTTGTGATGATAGCATTTAATGCTGCAGAGATATTTACAATGCAAATATTCCCATTCAAATGCATTGACTTATTTGCCGAAAAGCTTCTACGTCAATTATAGCGCCCCCCGATGGCCTATTTTCACCAAATTTGGTAGGGGGACTAGGGATGGGATGTTGAAGAAGCCCACCAGGTTTCATTCTGATAACTATTAATTTGGCCAAGATATGCTAAAGTTCGTGTTTTGTGGCTAGCTACAACGAATTAGTTTGGTTGTAAAGTGCGAACGGTGTAGTGTAGCGAAATTCCTTTGATAACTTTTGGTCAGCTCCATAGACAGATGGTATCTATCAAGTTTCGTGCACATCGGTTGTATGGCCTAGGACGAGTACGAAAACATTTTTTTTCGCACTACACGATTTTGCGAAAAAACTTTTTAGTATAAATGGACCTGTCCTATATCGTCAGATTCACGTCGATACAAGGAACAAGGTGATCTATAAATATTCGGTCTGCGATGTAGCCTTTCGGAGTTATATGCAAAAACACGTTTTACGTCATTGTAGCGCCACCTAGTGGTCCACGTATGTAATATTTGGTAGGTCTGGTCCATGAACCATTGCACATCGACATTGTAAATTTTAAGTTGCTCACTTTAGTGTAAGTCGTAGATCCAAACATGGGTCCCATAGGCCACGCCCACTTTGACGAATCAATACGCCACTGTAGGCCTTTCCTCAAGAGTTGGCCTAGATGGTACACACCAAATTTCGTGAAAATCGGTTGAGCTGTTCATGAGATATTAACTTTTGGTACTTTTGGCGCCCCCTATTGACCAAATTTTGTAAAATTAGTTTCCTACACTAAGAGGCTCATGTGAAAAAAGAATCTAAAGATTTGTGATGATATCATTAATTTTGGCCGAGATATGGCAACGTTTGTGTCTTCGTAGCTAGCTACACAAATTTGTTTGTGCGTAGTTTACGCAATTTTCATCCGAAAACAAATCTTTTGATAACTTTTTGTCAGGTCGGTCTACTGATGCTACAGACCAAGTTTCATGCAGATCCGTTGCACGGTCTAGGAGGAGTACGAAAAAGCAGGTTTACGATAAATCGCGATTTTTCACGCATAAAAGTCGGGGCGGAAATAGGCGTGGCCTATACCACGAGATTCAGCTGGATCCAAGGAACGCGTGGATATGTGTATTTTTAATGTGCGATGTACGGTTTGGGAGTTATAAGGCCAAACGCGTTTTTTCTGCTATAGCGCCACCTAGTGGTGAAAGTGGCTGAATTTTTTCGTCCGAGGTCCCTGCAGGGTTTTGGACCAGACCTGAAAACGGCAACCTCCCACCATTTACGGTTTAGGCTGCAGTATCAGTTTTAGAGGCGGAAGAAAAAGCGGAATAATAATAAGAAACCTTACAATTCCAATAGGGTTCCACAGCCCTGCTGTGCGAACGGCGTAGCTTCGCTACCGCCGATTCTCACAGCCTCGGGCTTGGACCCCTAATAACTAGAACTGCAAGCAGTTATGAACGGGGTCCAAGCCTCGTGCGCCGGTCCCCCCCGGCGCGGGTCGCCCCCGGCGACGCCGAGAGCCCGCGAAAACGGAGCCCGCGACAGGACAACCCAAAGCGCCGCTGCGGCGAGGCAAAAGTCGGGAAATTTGAACGAGTGCGAGCTCCAAAGTTCGTAGTGAAATGCAATTGCAAATTTCCTCTTCGTTGCGTAAAAGGCCCAAACGCTTCTACTTCGGTTGTAATGCCCCCTAAAGGGCGATCGTCGCCAAATCTGGTGAAGAGCTGCAGAGTGGCATGGCGAACAATAATCTTAAGTTTTGTGATGATAGCATTCACTGCTGCAGAGACATATCCATTGCAAATTCCTCCCATTTAAATGCATTGACTCAAAAAGGCCTCTACGTTAATTATAGCGCCCCCTAACGGCCGATTTTCACCAAATTTGGTGGGAAGCTGCAGAGTGGCATGACAAACAAAATACTTTCAGGGTTTGTGATGATAGCATTTAATGCTGCAGAGATATTTACATTGCAAAGTATTCCCATTCAAATGCATTGACGTATTTGCCGTAAAAGCCTCTACGTTAATTATAGCGCCCCCTAAGGGCCGATTTTGACCAAATATGGTATGGAGGCTCAGAATGGGATGTTGAAGAAGACTACCTGGTTTCTTTTTGATAACTATTAATTTGGGAGAGATATGCCAAAGTTCGTGTTTTGTGGCTAGCTACAACAAATTAGTTTAGTTGTAAAGTGCGAACGGTGTAATGTAGCGAAATTCCTTTGATAACTGTTAACAACTACATACACAGATGGTATCTACCGAGTTTCGTGCACATCGGTCCCATGGCCTAGGACGAGTACGAAAACTTTGTTTTGCGCATTGTGTGATTTTACGAAATAACTTCTTCGTGGAAATGGGATTACCCTGTATAATCAGATTCATATGGATTCAAGGAACAAGGAGATCTAAGAACTTCTCATCTGCAATGCAGACTGTGGGAGTTATACGTAAAAACATATTTAAATGCATTGACTTATTTGCCAAAAGGTCTCTACGTTAATTATAGCGCCCCCTAACGGCCGATTTTCACCAAATTTGGTGGGAAGCTGCAGAGTGGCATGACGAACAAAATACTCCCAGGGTTTGTGATGATAGCATTTAATGCTGCAGAGATATTTACATTGCAAAGTTTTCCCATTCAAATGCATTGACTTATTTGCCGAAAAAGCCTCTACGTTAATTATAGCGCCCCCTAACGGCGGATTTTCACCAAATTCGGCGTGGAGGCTCTGAGTGGCATGTCGAACAATACCCTCAAGTTTTGTGATGATAGTATTTACTTCTGCAGGAGATATTTACATTGCAAATTATTCCCATTTAATTGCATTGACTTATTTACCGAAAGGCCTCTACGTTAATTATAGCGCCCCCTGACGGCCGATTTGAACCAAATTTGGTATCCAGACTAGGAATGGGATGTCAAAGATCTCTACCAATATTTGTTCTGATAACTATTAATTTGGCCGAGATATGCCAAAGTTCGTGTTTTGTGGCTAGCTACGACAAATTTGTTTGCGTGTAGAGTGCGAACGGTGTAACGTAGCAAAATTCTTTTGATAACTTTTGGTCAGCTCTATATAAAGAAGATATCTACCAAGTTTTGTGCACATCGGTCACACGGCCTAGGACGAGTATGATAACATTTGTTTTTGCATTGCGCGATTTTGCGAAAGAACTTTTTTGTTTAAATGGACCTGTCCTATATCGTCAGATTCAGGGCGATATAAGGAACAAGGGGATCTATACATTTTCGGTCTGCGATGTAGCCTTTCGGAGTTATAGGCAAAAACACGTTTTACGTCATTGTAGCGCCACCTAGTGGTCCACTTTTGTAATATTTGGTAGGTCAGGTCCGTGAGACATTGCACATCTACACTGTAAATTTTAAGTTGCTCACTTTAGTGTAAGTGGTAGATCCAAACATGGGTCCCATAGGCCACGCCCACTTTGACGAATCAGTACCGCACTGTAGGCCTGGCCTCAGGAGTGGGCCTAGATGGTACGCACCAAATTTCGTGAAAATCGGATGAGCCGTTCATGAGATATTAACTTTTGGTACTTTTGGCGCCCCCTATTGACCAAATTTTGTAAAATTAGTTTCCTACACTGAGACGCTCATGTGAAACAAGAATCTAAAGACTTGTGATGATATCATTTATTTTGGCCAAGATATGGCAACATTTGTGTCTTCGTAGCTAGCTACACAAATTTGTTTGGGCGTAGTTTACGCAATTTTTATCCGAAAATAATTCTTTTGATAACTTTTTGTCAAGTCGGTCTATAGATGCTTCTTACCAAGTTTTATGCAAATCAGTTGCACGGTCTAGGAGGAGTATAAAAAAGTAGGTTTACAATAAATCACGATTTTTCACGGAAAAAAGTCGGGGCGGAAATGGGCGTGGCCTACATCACGAGATTCAGCTGGATTCAGTGAACGCATGGATATGTTTATTTTTATTGTGCGATGTACGGTTCGGGAGTTATAAGGCCAAACGCGTTTTTTCTGCTATAGCGCCACCTAGCGGTGAAAGTGGCTGAATTTTTTCGTGCGAGGTCCCTGCAGGGTTTTGGACCAGACCTCAAAACGGCAACCTCCCACCATTTACGGTTTAGGCTGCAGTATCAGTTTTAGAAGCGGAAGAAAAATAAGACGAATAATAATAATAAGAAACCTTACAATTCCAATAGGGTTCCACAGCCCTGCTGTGCGAACGGCGTAGCTTCGCTACCGCCGATTCTCACAGCCTCGGGCTTGGACCCCTAATAAGAAACTTTGCAATTTCAATAGGGTTCCACAGCCCTGCTGTGCGAACGGCGTAGCTTCGCTACCGCCGGTTCTCGCAACCTCGGGCTTGGACCCCTAATAAGAAGAATTTTTACAATTTCAATAGGGTTCCACAGCCCTGCTGTGCGAACGGCGTAGCTTCGCTACCGCCCGTTCTCGCAACCTCGGGCTTGGACCCCTAATAATAAGAAACCTTACAATTCCAATAGGGTTCCACAGCCCTGCTGTGCGAACGGCGTAGCTTCGCTACCGCCGATTCTCACAGCCTCGGGCTTGGACCCCTAATAAATGGGGAACTAAGTAAGAGCTACAGTGTGGAAAATGGTGTCCCACAAGGAAGCATTATCAGCCCACTATTATTTTCAATAATGATTGATGATGTTTTTAAGGACATACAAAAGTCAGTTGGGGTAGCATTGTTTGCAGATGATGGAGCAATGTGGAAAAAGGGAAGAAATATAGAGTTTGTAGTGGATAAGATGCAACAGGCAGTAAACAAAATCCAAGAATGGGCTGTTCAATGGGGATTTAGGATCTCTATAGACAAAACAAAGACTTTATTCTTCTCTAGGAAGAAAATAAGTATGAATGTGAAAATCAAATTATCTGGAATAGAATTAGAACGAGTGGAATTCTTCAAATATTTAGGTATTTGGTTTGACAAAAAACTGACTTGGACAATACATATTCAAAAAATTATAGATAAATGTCAGAAAGCGTTGAATGTGATGAGATGATTGCGTGGAGTAGAATGGGGTGCAAGTCGGCCTGCGATGAAATCCATATATACAGGACTTATGAGATCGGTTTTTGATTATGGATGAAGGTTAGGAAGTGAGTCAGGAGACCGCAACAGATGAAGGAATCAGTTGATCTTGAATTCAAGTGGAGCTTTATTAACAAAGTACAAATCTGTCATGACATGAGACCATCTGAAGATGTCCACAGCGTGGGCACCAAAGATGTCCTAAATTCTGTCTGTGGCGAGAGGTCTTATATACATGCTTTTGTCCTTCACCCTAAATAACTTGAGCTGACTTGTCATCCTATAGCCATCAGACAATACCTTTTAGGGCACTCTCTGTGAATAGAATTGCTATAGAAAGATGTTTTTCTGTTTGACTCAGTTACCTGATGCTCAAGGCATTTCTCAAAATAGCTGGAAGTGCTAGAGCTTGAATGCACACTTGAACCTACTCACTACATGCTGAATTACAATAAAATATATCCTATCAATGGATGTATAGTGTATGGGTCTGCTGCTAAAACATCATTAAAGAAGTTTGATGTAATTCAAAATCAAGGTTTGAGCATATGCTGTGGGGCAATTAAGACCACTCCAGTGGCAGCTGTTCAGGTAGAGATGGGGGAGATGCCTCGCCATCTTAGAAGAGATCAGATGGCTCTTGTGTACTGGGCGAATTTGAGGGGTCATGGTGACAAACATTTGAGTCAGTCAGTTTTATGGCAATGTCAAGAAAGAGAGAATGATCTAATTAAAAGTTTTGGATGGACAATAAGGCAGAAAGTAATCATGATGGGAATTAGTGCACTGGACATAAGCCCTTCAGTGGTCTATCCAGTCGTCCCTCCTTGGCTTTTGTTAGAAGTTCCAGTTGACGTAGGCTTATTGGAGGAAAAGGAAGTCACTGAAGTGTACAGGGTACAGAGATACATTTCAAGGAAATATAAAGAAGGAATCATTATATATACGGATGCATCAAAGAAGACCAATACGAAAATGGGAATCGCATATGTTATCCCTCAATTAAACATTGAATCTGCTAAAAGAATTAATGATGATTTAGCTGTATACACAGCAGAACTGTTAGCAATATGGATGGCCTTGCTGTGGGTAGAGAGCAATAGACCTAAGCAGGTTGTGATTGCATCAGACTCCAGCTCAGCTTTGACAAGCCTTAAATTTCTTCATTCTGAGTCTAGACAGGACATAGTGTATGACATACTGCAGCTAGCTAACAATCTGATTAAGTCCGGTATTAGTACTACATTTATATGGGTACCAGTTCATATAGGTGTAGGAGGTAATGAATTAGCAGATAAGTGTGCGAAGAAAGCAGCAGAGTTGCCTGATATAGAGGTGAATATTAAATACAGTAAAGCTGAAGTCAAAAGTATAATTAAAGCTAAAACAAATGCTAAATGGCAGTTTTTGTGGGATAATGAACAGTCTGGGAGGCACCTGTATAGAATTCAAGGAAAAGTGGGGAAGAACAGGAATGCATACAGATGTAAGCAAGAAGAAGACACTGTGTCCAGAATGAGGCTAGGACATACAGGATTAAATGGAACATTATTTATATTGAAAAAGCATGTTGATGGAATGTGTGAATATTGCAAAAGTCAAGAGACCATAGAGCATGTAATAATGTATTGTCCTAAATATCATCAAGCCAGACAAAGATTGATTTCACAACTTGTTGAAAACCAGATGACATTACATTTACATGATATACTGCAAAAAGGGTCTGGTGAAATTTGTTTAATTTTTTGTTTTCTTTTTTGAAGATAACTGGGTTATTTAAAAGGATTTAAGAAAGTGTAGGTTGACCTCTTGAACCACACTCCAGCCCAGATGGTGGCGGTAATGCTCCAAAAGCTGGTTGCCAACCGCCATTCAAAATCAGAAGAAGAAGAAGAAGAAGAAGAAGAACTGGCCAGTGGACAGTCTCAGAAGCTGGCTTTACTAGACTCAGCCCTGCAGGACACTGTGGCGTGAGACCCAGTCGCATGTTAGCAGCCCTCCTCGTGCTCTCTCCACTCCATGGGTCAACTTGGGTTGATGTGGTGGTCCGCAGCCGCAAGAGGAGCTCTGGGACCGTCTCTCCACCTCCCCTGTCACTCTCCAACCGGTATGCTCCCTTGGCTGTGGAAAACCCGGTCCTCCCAGTTGATACCTCCGCTACAACCAAATCGGTCGTCTCCACAACACCTGTGAACCCCGTAAACCAACTGCCGCTGGTAGCGGAGAAAGTCGACGCTGCCCAGGACCCCGACTGCCTCCACTCGGCGAAGGATCCTCAAAGAAGCTGTGCTTCGCCACTCTGGTGGGCTTCCTCACCCGGACCCGGCTGGTAATCCTCCACTCAATGCTGATTCTGTGGATTTACAAAATGATCCTATCCCATCATGTAGTGTAGTCTGTAATCCTTACTGCCGTGAGCAGTCCAGCCCTCCGGTTCCTTGTCCCATTTTTGCCCCGACAACTTTGTTTGTAGGTGATAGCATTACCAGAAACATATGCTATGTTAACGCCGTAACACCATTTAACCCCTCCTCCATAACTCGGGTGATAACCCATGTGAGCCATAATGACATGGCACGTCGGGAATGGGAGGAGACAAAGAAGGATTTTAACAAGATTTTTAGACTTTTAGAGTGCTGTGGGAAATCTGTTTTTATCAGTGGCCCCCTACCAACAGTGTCCCGCGGTTCAGAGCTATTCAGCAGGCTACTTAGTCTTAACACCTGGCTCCAGTCCACCTGCCATGCCCATAATTTTAGATTCATCGACAATTTTAACTTGTTTTGGAACCGCTCCTCCTATTACAGCAACGATGGTGTCCACCCAAACAAGCTAGGCAGCTCGTTTTTAGCAGCTAACATACAGCACGCTGTACAGTCCGCTGCACGTGAATGACGCATTGTAGACTCTTCTTCTCTTAGTACCACTTCAATCTCCCAGGATATTGTCAGCAGTAACATCCCCCCTACAGCTCGTCAGCTCGTCAGTAGCAATTACACAACACCACTCTATCATCCCATACAGACCATTGTAACAATTAGGCCATCCACCATGAAGAAACACTCTGGTAAATCTCTTCCAAGATACCTGCATCCCCTGGCCCGGGCCTCTGCTGTACCTAGCAGTGGTTCCACGCCTCTCAGAATGGCACTACTGAACACTAGGTCCTTAGCAGGAAAATCATTTTTAATCAATGATTTTATTATTGAGCACAACCTAGATTTTATGTTTTTAACTGAAACCTGGTTGGACAACAATAACAGTGCTACTATACTCATTGAGTCAGCTCCTACTAACTACAGCATTATGAGTGAAAATAGAGCTAATAAGAAAGGTGGTGGGGTAGCCATTTTTTTGTTTAATGACTCTTTTCAATGTACGCATCTATCTTATGGAAATTTTGATTGTTTTGAATATGTGGCTCTTCAGCTGAGGTCCTCCCCTAGAGCCATATTTCTTAATATTTACAGGCCACCTAAATACTGTGCAGCCATTTTCGAAGGGTTTCAGTCACTGAGCTTAAAGCTACAAATGTTATTGATGCAATTGCTCCCATTGAGGAAAACACCGTCTCTGATAACAAAAACTCTCCATGGAGAAATGGCTTACTTGTAAGATCAGAAAAAAGAGAATGTCGTAAGGCTGAACGCAGGTGACGAAAATCTCCTCTCCAGGTCCATTATGACATCTATAAAGAAAGACTTTGCATCTACAATTTAGAACTGCGAAATGCCAGACAGTCCTTCTTCTCTAATATTATTGCCAAAAATAACAACAATTCATTTGCTACTATTGACAGATTAAACCCCCCCCCCCAGTACCATGTAGCTTTTTATCCACCAAAGCTTGTAATGAAAACATTTTTTAAAAATTAGACAAACAGTAACTGCCTCCACTGTAAGTACAGGACCTGTGGTGCCATAGTGTCCAACCGCACTAACCTGGAGGACATTATACAACAATTAAAAATCTCCTCCTGCTGCCTTGATATTGTTCCCACGGGCCTTTTCAAAAATGTCTTAAGCTGTTTGGCAACAGATCTTTTACAGATTGTAAACACATCTGTCCTTTCAGGTATCTTTCCACAGACCCTGAAGACTGCAGTCATCAAGCCAATCTTAAAAAACACTATACTAATGAACAAAATACTTCTTCTGGTTTCCAACCTTCCATGTTTAAGTAAATTCATTGACAAAAACAGTCTTTATACAACTAACCAATTTCTTAGCACTAACTAACAATGTTGATGCCTTCCAGTCAGGTTTTCGTCCAAACCACAGCACTGAGACAGCTCTTGTTAAAGTATTTAATGACAATCACTCGAACACAGACAGTGGCAAAACTACAGTTTTAGTACTACTTGATCTCGGTGCTGCATTTGATACAGTTGACCACAACATATTGCTGGACCGATTGGAGAACTGGGTTGGTCTTTCAGCCTCAGTCTTAAAGTGGTTTTAGTCCTATCTTAAGAATAGAAACTATTATGTTTCTATAGGGAACTATGTATCTACACAAATATGACGTGTGGAGTGCACCAAGGCTCAGCGCTGGGACCTCTGCTGTTCAACATCTGTATGCTTCCACTGGCTCAGATTATGGGAAACAATGAGATAAGTCACCATAGTTATGCAGATGACACAACTTTATATAACTTTAACACCAGGTTGACTATGGTCCGATTAAAGTGCATCAAAGACATCAATGACTGGATGTGCCAAAATTTTCTTGAATTAAATGATGAAAAAACTGAGGTGGTTGTCTTTGGAGAAAAACAAGAATAATTGAAAGTCAGCGCTCAGCTTCAAATGGCATTGTTAAAAACAACTGACAAAGCCAGAAATCTTGGTGTAGTTATGGACTCAGACCTCAATTTCAACAGCCACATTAAGTCAATAACGAAGTCAGCATATTACCATTTTAAGAATATATCCAGGGTTAAGGGACTTATGTCTCATCAAGACTTGGAAAAACTTGTCCATTCTTTTATCTTCAGTAGTCTAGACTACTGTAACGGCGTGTTTTCAGGTCTCCCAAATAAATCAATCAGACAGCTTCAACTAATTCAGAACGCTGCTGCCCGAGTGCTCACTAACACCAAGAAAATAGATCATATCACTCCAGTTTTGAAGTCTTTGCACTGGCTACCTGTGCCTCAAAGAATTGATTTTAAAATACTACTTCTGGTTTACAAATCTGTAAATGGGTTAGGGCCACAATATATTTCTGATCTCGTATTACACTACGAGCCACCCAGACCTCTCAAGTCGTCTGGGACAGGTCTGCTTGTTGTCCCCAGGGTTAGAACTAAAAAGGCAGAAGCAGCATTCAGTTTTTATGCCCCCCCCCCATATTGGGGTCAGGTCTGCCTCTACTCTAAACTCTTTTAAATCTAGGCTTAAGACCTTTCTGTTTGATGTTGCCTTTACCTAGTTTTATACTGTATGGGGAATTTGTTTTTTTTATTTTACCTTGAATCATTTTCATATTGATCTGTGAATTTCATCTTTGTATTTTATCTTGCATAAATTATTATACTGACTGTGACTGTGAATTGTATTTATTTATTTTACTTTATGTTAGCTTTTATCTCGTACTAAATTTGTTATGGTCAATATTTCTATATTATTGTTATTCCCTAATTTCCATGCTTGCTTTTCACTGTTTCTTGTTTGGTGTAAAGCACTTTGAGTTGCCCTGTGCTGAAAGGTGCTATATAAATAAAATTGCCTTGCCTTGTAATGATGCACAAACTGAATTTGACTTGACTTCAAGCACATTATTGGGACCATCACGGAGGAAAGCTAGCTGAGATTTTGATACAGCAAGAGGGAAGACACTGATGATTTCAACAAGCTTTTCATTTATTAGGCAAAAAAGGAGAATGTGTATTGTCATCTACAGGAACATATACCTTTTTAGCACACAAAGATTGAAATATTACAGAATATCAATTGAAATAACTTGCATTTATCAAACTGCCGACTTCAGTGTAGCTCTTACAAAAATTGTATCCTTTAAAACAAAAAGAGAGGAACTCCTAAAGCTCCACTGCATAAGTCAGAATATGTTAAACATACAAAAACAAGTTGAGTTTTTTTTTGTATGGTTCTTTAAAAATTAAAAGGAAACTTGTTTTGGTGCAAATAAAACTAGAACTGCAAACAGTTATGAATGGGTTCCAAGCCCTGTGCGTCAGTACCCCCCGGCCCGAGCTGCCCCCCGCGCGAGCTGCCCCCGGCAATGCCGAGAGCCCGCAAAATAGGAACCCGCGAAAGGATAACCCGAAGTGCCGCTGCGGGGAGGCAAAAGTCGGGAAATTTGACCGAGCGCGAGCTCCAAAGTCCGTAGTGAAATGCAATCGCAAACTTCCTCTTCGTTGCGTAAAAGGCCCAAACGCTTCTACTTTGATTCTAGCGCCCCCTAAAAGGCGATCGTCTCCAAATCCAGTGGGGAGCCGCAGAGTGGCATGACGAACAATACTCTCAAGTTTCGTGATGATGCTGCAGAGATATTCACATTAGAAATTATTCCCATTTAAATGCATTGACTAATTTGCCGAAAGTCCTCTATGTTAATTGTAGCGCCCCCTGACGGACGATTTTTACCAAATTTGGTGGCAAGCCACAGAGTGGCATGCCGAACAAAATAGTCTCTGGGTTTGTAATGATACCATTTACTGCTGCAGAGATATTTACATTGCAATTTATTCCCATTTAATGCATTGACTGATTTGACGAAAGGATTAAGGCGGAAAAGCCTCTACGTTAATTATAGCGCCCCCTGACGGCCGATTTTTACCATATTTGGTAAGGAGGCTCGGAATGGGATGTCGAAGAAGCCTGCTAGGTTTCTTTCTGATAAGTATTAATTTGGCCGAGATATGACAAGGTTCGTGTTTTGTGGCAAGCTACAACAAATTTGTTTGCTTGTAAAGTGCGAACGGTGTAATGTAGCAAAATTCCTCTGATAACTTTTTGTCAGCTCCATATACCGATGTATCTACCAAGTTTCATGCACATCGGTTACAGGTCGTAGGACGAGTTTGAAATTTTTGTTTTCACATAAAAAACGTTTTAGTCTAAATAGGCGGGGCCTATATTTTCAGATTCAGATGGATTCAAGGAACACGTGGATGTAAGAATTTCTCATTTGCGACGTAGACTGTGGGAGTTATAGGCGAAAACACGTTTTACGTCATTATAGCGCCAACTAGTGGTCTGTGTAAGCAATATTTGGTATGTAAGATCTGCAATACATTGTCCATCTACACTGTACATTTTAAGTTGCTCACATTAGGGCAAGTGATGAATCTAAACCTGGATTCCATAGGCCACGCCCATTTTGACGAATCAGTACCCCACTGTAGGCGTGGCCTCAGGAGTGGGTCTAGATGGCAAAACCCAAATTTCGTAAAAATCGGATGAGCCGTTCATGAGATATAAACTTTTTGTACTTGTGGCGCCCCCTAGTGGCCAAATTTTGTAAAATTGATAAGCGAGCCTTAGAGGGTCATGCCAAACAAGAATCTAAAGATTCGCGATTATATCATTTATTTTCTGTCTTTGGCATTTATTTTGAGATATGGCAACGTTTGTGTCTTCGTAGCTAGCTACACAAATTTGTTTGTGCGTAATTTACACAATTTTAATCCAAAAAAAATTCTTTTACTAACTTTCTAAAGTCTAATGATGCTATATACCAAGTTTTATGCAAATCGGTTGCACGGTCTAGGAGGAGTATGAAAAAGTAGGTTTACGATAAATCGCGATTTTTCACGGAAAAAAGTCGGGGCGGAAATGGGCGTGGATATGTGTATTTTTAATGTGCGATGTACGGTTTGGGAATTATAGGGCCAAACGCGTATCTTCTGGTATAGCGCCACCTAGTGGCTGAATTTTTTTGTCCGAGGTCCCTGCAGGGTTCTGGACCAGACCTGAAAACGGCAACCTCCCACCATTTACAGTTTAGGCTGCAGTATCAGTTTTATCGGCGGAAGAATAATAAGAAACCTTGCAATTTCAAAAGGGTTCCACAGCCCTGCTGTGCGAATGGCGTAGCTTCGCTACCGCCGATTCTCGCAGCCTTGGGCTTGGACCCCTAATTACTCTGGGCTGAAATGTTCTTATGTAACCTTACCAAAAAGGCCCAGGATGCTGCAAATGTTGGTATAATATATGAAAATGGTTGGTGGATTTAAGACAAAAAATAATAATTTATTGAATGAATCAAATTTGAACATATGTCAGTAGCTTCTTGATCTTGACATTGTTAGTTCATTTCCTATCCTGGGCTGGGACACATATGGTTTGATGAAGTACTTATTGGACTTTAACTTATCATTGCACTTACAATAACGAACGTAGCTGTCCTCAATTTAGGTCATCCTGTATGTCTCATCTCCAGGATTTCTTGCATGCCTCCACCGTGTCTGTGTTTTGTGTGTGTGCACGTCAGTCGCGGGGGGGAACGGAGCAGCCCCGCCCGCTGCAGAGAGGCACCTGGAAACAGCAGCCGCTTCAGCAATTTTAGAGTGAAATAACGTTACACCCTACATGTTAAAATGTCTACAGGTTGGCAGGACAGTCTGACATGTTTTGCACGGTCTGTTGCTGTAGTTTTGCTGGTATCTTGTCTTTCGCGTGAAGGGAAAGAGGTAACATACTGGCACCTGATGGGCACGAGGCTACATTGAGCATGCGTCGGACCGTTCGGCACAAACACATTCCTAATCGAGACAAGCGGACCGTACAGTTCAGATGTTTTTTCATGAACCGTACCACCCCTATCTCTCTATCTCTCTCTCTCTCTCTCTTCTCTCTCTTTCCGCGCACCAAGCTTTTTCTTTGTTTTCCATTCTCCGAGCTCCACCCATTCAGTCTATGGCTCCTCCGGATCTTCTAAGAACGGTGACGCCATTATCAATGAAGTTACGTCGTTAACGCCAAATCTTACTTCGTAGTACAGGCCCCAGGGCAATCACAAATTGTTGAGCGTTCCTCAACAGATGATGAAGAGGAAGGACCAATGATGTGAAGGCCCAGATCCATCAGAGTATCAATGCTCTTCCTCTCTCTCCTCCCCTCTCACTGCAGACATGAAACACTGGCTGACTAACATCCTGATTCTGACTCTCTGGCTAGGTAACTATTTAAACTACTGATTGTTCTCCTTTAATCAATCATCTTTATTGATTTATTGATATTCCTCTGCATGTTCTCTTCTTCCCCAGAGTGTAAAGGAGAAGACAGAGTGATCCAGCCAACAGGAGATGTCATTACTACTGAAGGAGAGACAGTTACTCTTGGCTGTACATTTGAGACAACTTCATCAAGTCCAACATTATTTTGGTACAAACAAGGAGTAAATGATTTCCCAAAGTACATGTTGAAATGCTTCACAAATACAGCAGATAAAGCACCAGACTTCCAGATAGATAAATTTCATGCTAAAATCAACAAGACATCAGTTCCTCTGAAGATCGAGAAGCTTCAGCTGTCTGACTCTGCTGTGTACTACTGTGCTCTGCAGCCCACAGTGACAGGAAACACCAAAACTCTGTACAAAAACCTTTGGAGCAAAGACAACACAATACTCCACAACATCCACCAGAGGGAGTCACACACTGATAAACTTCATTATTTTTCATCATGTAGTCTAGAATCACTTTACCTTAGTAATGTATAGCTGAGAGAAGTGAATATCCAGAGCTACGAGGAGACGGAGAGACTCAGGGAGGAGCTGAGCTGTTACTGAACTATAGAAGAGAGAGGAACTTCTATATTCAACAGAGATCAATACACAAACCATCAACATTACCTTTATTCAACATGATGTCACTGCAGCAGTGTGTGTTTACTCTTCTGTTGCTAGTTATTGTAAAAGGTATATTAGATTCTACATTAATGAAGTTTGATTCCAATGATTTCTGCATTTCTTGAGTCTTTCAAAACATGAAATAACAGAGTTATCTCTTCCTTTAGGTGTCAGCTGTGAAGAACTCACTCCAGTAGAGACAGAAGAGAACAGTTTAAAAGACAGCTCTGTTACTCTGTCCTACAGATACTCTAAACAAGCAACTGGTGCTGATTATTTCTTCTGGTATCGACAATATCCGGGAAAACCACCAGAATACTTATTGTCTCATTCAGGAACAGGAGTATTAATGAGTGATCTATTCCCTGGACTAAACTTTAAAGTGGAAGACAACCAAGTCCAGATGAACATCTCCTCAGCTAAGGTGTCTGACTCTGCTGTGTACTACTGTGCTCTGAGGCCCACAGTGACAGGAAACAGCAAAACTCTGTACAAAAACCTTTGGAGCAAAGACAACAGAATACTCCACAACATCCACCAGAGGGAGTCACACACTGTTAATCTTTTAATAACATTTGATGATATAGTTTAGATCAAGGGTCTTCAACTTTTTTAAGCCATGAACCGCTTAACTGAAAGAGAGATGGAGCAGCCCCCTACTACGTATATTGTATACAATTAAGTTGCGTATTAAAATGAGCCTACAATAATGTGTAGGGCGGCCTAGAGCCTTTATGTATACCTTTGTTGCATAGCAAACTAAGCTATTAACATCAGAATTGTTGACTTGATTCATGTTAAGACTTTATTTTTTGAAAAAAACTTACAAAAATGAACAATACTTTGGCGGCCCCCCTGCATTAACTCTAAGGACCCCCTACGGGTCCTGGACACCCTGTTGAAGATCCCTGGTTTAGATTCTTTGTAGAGGAGATAATAACCGAAAATAGCGAGCACTAAAGATAAAAGTGTTTCATTCAACAGTAACTGATGAAAATGATGTGGAATATCATGAATATGAACAATACCTCATCATAACCGAGTGTAACAGCAAAACGTCTCTTATCTAAGAGAGCTAAAACTTAACTCTTGTTAGCATCATAGAATCATGTTTTGTTCTTATCTCTATGAAAGATTTCTCTATTGATCTCTCAGGCTGAGGTTTTTTGTGGTGTACCACAGGGTTCAATCCCAGGTCCTCCGATTCTCTATATACATGTTGAATTTGGATCAAATCATTTTTTAATACAAAATACATTTAAGTTGTGATGCTGATGATATGTGATTGTAGATTATATTCTTCAGTAATGTCAGATGGTTTATTACATGTTAAAGGGATATTTCACTACTGGAAAGCTGCATATATCTTTAAATTTACTTATATAGTAGAAATATGAAAAAAAATGTAATCGGTGCCTTCTAGATCGAGAAAAGCCAGAAAATGTGTTTTTGGCTCATATGGATGAAAGACACCAAATCCCACAATGCACCTGCTTCGCTGCTTTACGAGTCCACTCCCAAGCCACGCCTACCGTTTACAGACAGACAGACAAGACAAGACAATGAGGCATTTAACTCAACTCAGGTGTGTTTTATTGTCATTTCAACAATATACACGAAACGTTTCAACGTGGCTCAAGTGGTGTTACACATTTAAAATATATAAAAACGACATTATATAAAAACGACATACGAAATAGGCTAGATTTAGTGCACACACATTATAGGCTCCGTAAAGTTCAGCTAACACATACTAGCATTAGCGCTTGGTGGGATGTAAGCACAGAGTATAAACACAGCCGTGAATTAGCGTGGAATGTAGAATGGTCGCCATGTAACAGTGACAAACTCCACCAGCAGTCAGGGCTGGACTGGGACAAAAAATCGGCCCGGGCATTTTTGGCCCAGGCGGCCCACACCCACCGTGATTGGTCAGAGACATTCCCTGCAGACAGTCCTCTTAAAATATGTATCCATTCTATGATATGAGTTGCCTATTGTTCTGCGTTCATGTGATAGTTTTGGATCCTTCAAGAGGTCTCAAGACTTATCTGTTGATCTTACTCTTACATAATTAATTCATTCTTAGAGTTATGATTTGTATATTTATGGTATTTTTTATTATTATTATTGATATTTGATATTGTATTGCCATTATTGTTATTATTACTATTTTGCTTAATATTGGCTTAGCAACTTTAAAAAACTCTTTACTGTTCATTTTAACAATTGTAAGATTCATATTTTGTCGCTTTGGACAAAAGTGTCTGCTAACTACAATAACCATAACCATAACCCTTCCCAAAAGCTACAATAAAGCTGGGAGTAGTACATGCCCTGGAAAAGAGAAGCAGTGTACTCACTCACTTTTGATTGGCGACCTGGAGGCCATAGGGTAGCCTACACAATGTCCATACTCAAGTGCAAGTCATTGCCAAAGATAAAGTTTAAAGTATCATTTCAAATTATTTAACAACATTTAAGTATACAAGTGTATTGTCAGTAAAGTCAATCAAAATGTTGCCTTGGCCCACACCAATGAACAAGAAAGATTTACTCTAACAAGGTAACCTTTAAAAGAGTGAGAAACAGAGAGAAATGTCAGCTAAGTTAAGGTATAATTCATTTAGCTTAAATCTCTGGGCAATGTAGAGAGACAGCTGTACACATAGTATACATGAGCCTAGTAGAACAGGCTGTATACATAGTATACATGAGCCTAGTAGAACAGGCTGTATACATAGTATACATGAGCCTAGTAGAACAGGCTGTATACATAGTATACATGAGCCTAGTAGAACAGGATGTATACATAGTATACATGAGCCTAGTAGAACAGGCTGTATACATAGTATACATGAGCCTAGTAGAACAGGCTGTATAGATCACAGACTTCAGCTACCCCACAGGCCAACCCTTAAACAGTTAGGTTACCTGACAGCCACTAACTTTAATGTTACTGCCAAACTGCTTGTTGTCATTATGACGTGAGGCGCACGCACGCAAACACACACACACACACACACACACACACACACACCCTGTTAATTCACGTACTTCTTACCGTCGTCAACTAGGCCTACTCTCTCTTCCATCTGTTCCTCCCTCTCTCCCGTGGCCCTGTCATGGTCGCTCTCCTCCTCCTCGGCCTCTTCCCTGTCATCATCATGATGTTGTTTCTGCTTCTCTGTATAGCCAGCCACCTCTCCTCCTTCCTCTACTTCAGGTAGCCTAATGCTGATGTTGAAGCAGCTACTACAGCCCCAAACATGTCAGACATGTTGGCACATTTTGAGGCATTCGCCTTTTTCTCCCGTAATTTCTGTACACATCGCTTGTGTATGGGGTTCCGTGGTTGTTTGTCCATTTTAACGTGGATGCTAAACTTCCAGCATATTATAACGTTTACAGCTTGTGTCTCAGGGCCGGGAGGGGGGAAGGGTGTTCCTGGATTTGATATGGTTAGGTCTAGCTTAGGACTGTAGTTGAGCTGATTCCGGTTTCCAACTTCGCCCCAGGGATGTCAGTTAAAACACGGACGGAGACAATTATCGCTCTTGACGCTTTATTACATAAGGCAACAGTACAAAATGGGCGTGGGTAGCTCTGCTATGGCTGTGTATTTGTGTGTGGTTCTGCAAAGAAACAAATAACATTGTGAAGGCTACCATACACAATGCATATGAAATATACATATAGGCTAGCAAACAACAACAAACCCACTATTAATTACACTATATCAATGTAATGTCACTACTGCAGCATAATACAATACAATAATAATACAACAATGTAGCTAAATACAAACGTAAGCAAGAGCTTCCAACAATCTGCATTATAAATCAACAGCCACGTGCAAACTAGCTAACAGGTGATTAACACAAACATCATTACCAGCTAACTGACTTAAATGTAAAAGAACTACAGACCAATACAACAACAGGCCCAAATGAACTGACAACGTAAGCTATGGGACTTACAGTTCTCAAAGACGCACACACGCGAGCTCAACTGATTATCCTCTGGACGCACACAGTCTCTTTTCTTTCTCCCACTTTTCTCTCCGTGTGGCGCGTGCGCCCGCTCAGCGCGTGTCCGCGCTACCGCGCATGCAGCCACAATCAGTCCTGACAGACGGACTTTTGTACCGAATGGGCCGCTGTCAGTTATCTATGGGCCGGCGCGCGGCCCAAAAAAATAAAGAAATTAAAACAAAGGCCTATAAATTATATCGGCGATTCGGCCCAAAAGTGCGTCGGCCCACCGGGAAAATGCCCGGTATGCCCGATGGCCAGTCCAGCCCTGCCAGCAGTTAGTTGGATACAAATCACCCCATTTCTGCACCGGTCCGTGTTAAAACAGTCCACCTCCACGAGTCTTTTACCAGGTGACAGAGCATCTCTAGCTCGGAAGGCTTGCAGGCCTAGTAGCTGGACCAGGCCAGTTGACAGTCTTGCCTGGGCCCGGGACGAGATAATCTTAGATGCCCCCCCTCCCTTTGCCCAGATCTCTCCTTTTCCATTGCTTTTCCTCTGCTCTTCCTCTCCTGTTCCTCTCCTCTGCACTTCCTCTCCTGTTCCTCTCCTCTGATCCATCCTGCTCAGACTCTCCGACAGGGGCAGCGGGCCCCTCCCGCATCACTGTGACTCTCTCTCTTTCTCTCTCTCTCTCTCTCTTCTCTCTCACCGGTAGCCTGACTCTGTCCCTCCGTCCCTCCGTTCCTGCATCACTCTCTCCTCACTCTCTCAGCTGGATCTCTCTCCTCTCTGTCTCATCCTCTCTGATGAAGCAACCAAACTCAACTGTTTCTGTCAAAGATAGCGTGTTGTGTCTTTTATACAAGCTAATGGACGTTAACATTAGAGCTGGCCTGTTAAGTTACGTTACAAGGCTCGTAAACGTTGGCTGCGTTGTTTCTTACCTTGCTCTACATTGACTTCACTAGTTCCAGCTTCACCGTCACCACCATTTTTTTAAATATTTGTTTAGAAAATCTCTAAGGCCACTATTTCTTCTTCTCTTTTCTTTACTTTTCTGAGCACCGGACTTGTTCTGACCAGACATTTTGAGCTGAACTTCAAATCAAATGACAATATCAAATTTTGATCACTGGCCAAACCATTTTTGTGTTGGGGGTGGGGGGGTTCTCGACCACTATTTCAAGGAAAAGTAGGAAGAAAACAAATAAAAAGCTTTTATGTAACTCAAATATTACATATTTTTTTCCACAAATAGGCCTATTTAAAAAAAATTTTTTTCAATTATTCCATAATTTAATGAAGGCCCAGTTGTGCCCAGCCCCCCCATCCCCCCCCCACCCTGGGCCCGGGACAACAGACTCATTTGTCCCCCCCTATCGGCAGGCGTGAGCTGGACAGCCTGCTACACTGTTGTTCAGCCATGTTTCCACAAAAACAAAAACACAGCAGTCTCTGAACTCACGTTGGGAGTTTCGTTGAAGTTGGATGTAGTTCAGTTTGTTGTCTAATGAACGGACACTTGCAAGCAGAATCCGTAAAGTTCAGCTAACACATACTAGCATTGGATTTAAACACAGAGTATAAACACAGCTGTGAATTAGTGTGGAATGTAGAATGGTCGGAATTTAACAGTCACAACCTCCACCAGCAGTTAGCAGTAGTTGGATAAGCACCCTGTTTCTGCACCAGACCGTGTTAACACAGCCCACCTCCACAAGTCTTACCCGGCGAGAGCAGCCTGGTAGCTGGATAGTCCCGGTACACTGTTGTTCAGCCATGTTTTCACAAAAACACAGCAGTCTCTGAACTCGCGTTGGGAGTTTCGTTGAAGTTGGATGTAGTCCAGTTTGTTGTTTAATGAGTGGACACTTGCAAGCAGGATTGATGGGACAGGTGGCCGACTAGCGTTAGCCCGCTTTGGATGTCCCTTTCCCTGGCTAGCGGCATCGGCTGAGGTGCTGGTCTCTGGAGCAGGCGAAGCTTGCGAAGTATGTTGAGTATTCCTTCTGTAATAACGTTTCCTGCATATTTTCCAATCTGTACCGATGTATCCCGGTGGTACACATGTGCGGTAGTTTGAATGCACATAATTGTTGTAAAACTTTGCTGCTGAAAAGAGAGCCTGTTTAGAGATTCAAGATGGCTGACATCCGGCTGGGATCGCCACGCTTCGAGTGAAGACAGTCCAACCCCCTATGGGCGGGTTGAAAACATGCAGAAGTAGCTGGCTGTAGTCCACAGATTCTGGGCAAAAATCTTCAGGTGACGCAAAAAGTCATTGTTTTACGTTATCGGAAGATTTTTTAACCAGACCCACAATACAGAGATCTCTCGTCTCAGGGGGACATGAGGGAGGGAAGCACGGTCATTCAAAAACACTACCATGTTTCTACTGATACAAAGCTGAATGCTAAATCGGTGAAGTATCCCTTTAAGTGCTGCTGTTTCAGACCTTTCTACAATTGAATGAGTCTAGAACTGAGATTTTTCTTGCCCCTAAACCTTTTGTAAAATAAGTAAAATCAAAATCTGCTAAACCGTCGGTCAAAGTTGAAGTATAATATTTGATGCTGAGCTTTTCTTTGAATATCAAAAAGCCTTAACAAAATGCTGCCACTAGTCTGTTAACAAGGAGGAAGTGTAACTAAGAGGAGTGAAAATCCAGAGCACCAACACGCTGGAGAGACTCAGGGAGGAGCTGAGCTGTTACTGAACTATAGAAGAGAGAGGAACTTCTATATTCAACAGAGATCAATACACAAACCATCAACATTACCTTTATTCAACATGCTGTCACTGCAGCATTGTGTGTTTACTCTGATGTTTCTTTCCATCCTCACAGGTATGTTAGATTATGCAGCATGAACAATTTTTATTCCAATAACATCTGTATGTGAATCATTTATTATGTCTTTTCCAACATGAAATAACAGTTATCTCTTCCTTTAGGTGTCAGTTTTGAAGAACTCACTCCAGTAGAGAAAGAAGAGAACAGTTTAGAAGGCAGCTCTGTTACTCTGTCCTACAGATACTTGGAAATGTCAACTGGTGATTATTTCTTCTGGTATCGACAATATCCAGGAAAACCACCAGAGTTCATCATCTCCCACTCTGCTTCAGGACAAGAAGGAAACAACAAGAATTTAATCCCTGAACTGAAGATTAAAGTGGAGGACAAACAAATCCAGATGATCATCTCCTCAGCTAAGGTGTCTGACTCTGCTGTGTACTACTGTGCTCTGCAGCCCACAGTGACAGGAAACACCAAAACTCTGTACAAAAACCTCTGGAGCAAAGAAAACACAATACTCCACAACATCCACCAGAGGGAGTCACACACTGTTAAACCTTATTTTTCATCATGTAGTCTAGAATCACTTAACCATAGTAATGTTTAGCTGAGAGAAGTGAAAATCCAGAGCTACGAGGAGAGGGAGAGACTCAGGGAGGAGCTGAGCTGTTACTGAACTATAGAAGAGAGAGGAACTTCTATATTCAACAGAGATCAATACACAAACCATCAACATTACCTTTATTCAACATGCTGTCACTTCAGCATTGTGCGTTTACTCTTCTGTTGCTAGTTATTGTAAAAGGTATATTAGATTCTACATTAATGAAGTTTGATTCCAATGATTTCTGCATTTCTTGAGTCTTGTAAAACATGAAATAACAGTTATCTCATCCTTTAGGTGTCAGCTGTGAAGAACTCACTCCAGTCGAGAAAGAAGAGAACAGTTTAGAAGACAGCTCTGTTACTCTGTCCTACAGATACTCCAAACAAGCTAAATATAACAATTATTTCTTCTGGTAACGAAACCATCAGAATATTTATTGACTCATTCAGGAACAGGAGTATTATTTAATAATATATTCCCTGGACTAAACGTTAAAGTGGAAGACAACCACATGCGTATAAACATCTCCCCAGCTAAGGTGTCTGACTCTGCTGTGTACTACTGTGCTGTGAGGCCCACAGTGACAGGAAACCCACAGTCTGTACAAAAACCTGACTTCCTCTCTCTCCTCCCCTCTTCCCCAGAGTGTGAAGGAGAAGACAGAGTGATCCAGTTAATCCATTACTACTGAAGGAGAGACAGTTACTCTTGACTGGACATTTTGACTGTGGTCACTCAATATCTCAGCCTGGTACAATGCCCTCACCATCAAACACAAAACAAAACTTCCAAGAATAACAAATCAGGCCAGCAAGATAATAGGCTCCACCCAAACTCCCCTAACAGAACTTCACACACGGTTAGTACTCCAGAAAGCCACTATAACCACACAGGATGCCACCCACCCCCTTCACCAATCCTTTCACTTACTGCCATCGGGTCGACACTATAGTAAAGCTTAGATAGGGCCCAAAAACTAAGCCCGACCCTACCAGAGCCTGTACACGTGTCTGAGCCCGGCCCGTCACATTGAGGACACGTGTCGGGACGGCTGCGGCTCAGTGGTAGAGCGTTTGCCTCCCAATCACAAGATTGGTGGTTCGATCACTGTTCCTGCTGTCCGAAGTGTCCTTGGGCAAGACACTGACGAGTTGTCCCCGATGCTGTACATCGGAGTGTAAATGTGTGTGAATGTTTATCTGGTGAGCAGGTGGCACCTTGTACAGCAGCCTCTACCACAGTGTGTGTATGGTTCCTGTACCTGGGACGTCATCCTGGGTGAAAAGAAACAAAGACTAGGTTAGTAACACGCATTTCTTGGACATGGATGTACAGAAAAGGGAACATAGAGGAGAGAGAAGCTCAGTGTGTCAAAGGAAGTCCCCCAGCAGTCTAAAACTAAAACAGCATAACTAAGAGAGACAGACTAAAGAGAGGTGCCCCACTTTGATTATGTCATTGATTATATGATAGATGAATCTAACTACTATGAAGAGAAGCAGGTGGACCGGGTTAGGCGGACGCTGCAACTCCTCCCTCCCTAACTATAAGCTTTATTGAAGAGGAGAGTTTTAAGTGTACTCTTAAATATGGTGACGGTATCTGCCCCCTGGACCCAGACTGGGAGCTGGTTCCACAGGAGAGGAGCCTGATAGCTGAAGGCTCTGGCTCCCATTCTACTTTTAGAGACTCTAGGAACCACCAGTAACTCTGCATTCTGGGAGCGCAATGCTCTAGTGGGACAGTAAGGTACTATGAGCTCTTCAAGATATGATGGTGCTTGACCGTTTAGAGCTTTGTAGGTCAGGAGGAGGATTTTAAATTCAATCCTGGATTTTACAGGAAGCCAATGCAGAGAAGCCAATAAAGGTGAAATATGATCTCTTTTCTTAGTTCTTGTCAGAACACGTGCTGCAGCGTTCTGGATCAGCTGGAGAGTCTTAAGGGACTTATTTGAGCATCCTGATAATAAGGAATTACAGTAGTCCAGCCTGGAAGTAACAAATGCATGGACTAGTATTTCAGCATCGTTTTGAGATAGGATGTTCCTAATTTTGGCAATGTTATGAAGATGAAAAAAGGCTGTTCTTGAGGTTTGTTTTAAGTGGGCATTAAAGGATATATCCTGGTCAAAAATAACTCCTAGATTTCTGACAGTAGTGCTGGAGGCCAGGGCAATACCATCCAGAGTAACTATATCTTTGGATAATGAGGTTTGGAGGTGTTTAGGGCCCAGCACAATCACCTCACTTTTGTCTGAGTTTAGCATCAGAAAATTGTAGGTCATCCATGCTTTTATATCTTTGATGCATGCTTGGAGTTTAGTTAACTGACTGATTTATCATTAATATTAACAAATTGAAATCGATCAGAGAACTAGGACTTAAAACAGCTCAGTGCGATTCCTTTAATACCAACTAAGTGTTCCAGAAGGTTTATAGGGTAAAAGCTGTCTAAGTATATGTCAGGTCTTGTCGTTCCTTCTAGCAGTCCTATGTTTCGTAAGAAAGCTTTTTTGCACACCTCTTTTGGTCGAGCAGGTGCGTAAGATGTGATCCAAAGTGGCAGATCAGAAGTTTAGAAAAAAGATCCCGCACACTGACCATTACGCAAGCAAACAATTTATTTACAACGTTTCTACAAACGTCCGACAAACGTCCGTTTCTACAAACGTCCTCTTTTTGGACATGTCCACTTTTTACACACATTGGCTCCCTGTAAAATTCAGGATCCACTTTAAGGTTTTAGTGCTGACTTTCAGGGCCTTAAACGGTCAGGCCCCACAGTATATCCGAGACCTTTTGAAGCCGTATTTCCCTAGCCGGACTCTTCGGTCCTCTGACCAAAATTTGCTTGCAGTCCCTAAGACTGGTTCTAAGAACCGAGGGGACCGGTCTTTTCAGTCTGTTGCTCCCAGACTGTGGAACGCCCTGCCCCTGTCCGTGCGTCTGGCTGACTCTGTTGTCTCTTTTAAAAAGGATCTGAAAACTTGCTTATTTAGGAAAGCTTTTGGTTGATGGGTTCTCACTAGCGTCCCTTTCTTTTGATATATGTATATGCATTTTATACTGTTTGTTCTACCTATTCTGTTGTACAGCACTTTGTGATTTTATCTGTGAAAAGCGCTTTATAAATACATTTTACTTACTTACTTACTTACTTTACGTACTGCCCATTGCCTCCGGGGGGGTTTTATAAATTCATGAAAATGTCCGGTTTTTACTGTTTTTCATAGGACCAAAAGCGTGTACTTAAATTGACTGGCGCGTTGCACACATTACTACGGTACCTTGTTGCGTGGTGTAATTCCCGAGAGGCTGCCTTGTGGGCGGCTCTGCGACGCGGCACATCCACCGGGAGCAGAGCAGACAGCGAGCAGCATGGACACAAAATGCCGAAGCGTAAGTGCAGCATCACAGTTGAACTGCAAAAAAAGTTTCCCACGTACCGTCCCGGTCGGGACAATTGGGAGGCGGAGTGCACCGTGTGCAAAGCTGGCACATACCAGATATAAAATATGGATGGGCAGACAAGGAGGATGAAGAAGACGACTAAAGATTAAAAGTATTATAGAGTATTATAGTACTATTTATCCTTTTTATTTGTTAAGTTAGTATCTTTGTGAGACTGTTTTTTTATTTATCTTATTACATTGAAAAGGCATTAAGAGATATTTATTTAAAGCTGGATTTTCTAACACAGAAGAGGTCATATTTAGAACATTATTTTATATTATTTATTTATTTAAAAAGAGAGCTATTATTTTGTTACAGTTTATAACAGATTTTATTTTATTTTATTACACTGAGGTATAATAAAGTATGTTCATTAACCTCTGATAAGCCTGTCTGAATTTGTGTCTCGAGGCCGGCTGTCCTCTTTTTTGGAAATCAAAATATGGTCACCCTACAAAAACACAATGATGAGATGAGCAATAGGGAGAAAATCAGCAGTCCTGTGTTAAAAGGTGAACCGTTGGAAGTTGAGGGCAAGAGGTGATTAATTTTATCTCTAATTGTTATAATTTTATCATCAAAGAAGCTCATGAAGTTGTCACTACTCAGAGCTATAGGAATAGATGGCTCAGTAGAGCTGTGACTGTCTGTCAGCCTGGCTACAGTGCTGAAAAGAAACCTTGGGTTGTTCTTATTTTCTTCTATTATTGATGAGTAATAGTCTGATCTGGCATTTCTGAGGACCTTCCTATAGGTTTTCAGACTGTCTTGCCAATCTAAACGAGATTCTTCCAGTTTGGTGGAACGCCATTTACTTTCAAGTTTATGTGAGATTTGTTTTAGTTTGCGATTTTGGGAGTTATACCAAGGTGCTAGTTTCCTTTGCTTCCTCGTCTTCTTTTTGAGAGGAGCAACAGAGTCTAAAGTCGTCCGTAGGCAGGCCGTAGCACTGTCTACAAAATTATCAATTTGGGGGGGACTGAAGTTAACAAAAAGGTCCTCTGTTATATTAAAGCACGACATTGAGTTAAATGCTGTTGGAATATCTTCCTTAAATTTAGCTATAGCACTGTCTGATAGGGATCTAGTGTAGAAGATTTTATCTGATTTTGTAAAGTTGGGTAGTAAAAGTTCAAAAGTTATTAAGAAATGGTCTGATAATAAAGTATTCTGCGGAAATACTATTAAATCTTCAATTTCGATGCCATATGCCAGCACGAGGTCGAGGGTGTGGTTAAAACAGTGAGTGGCCTTATGCACACTCGGACTGAAACCAAATGAATCTAATAGTGAGTTAAAGCAATACTAAGGCTGTCGTTATCAATATCCACATGGATATTAATGTTTTAATTTGATGTTCTTATATGTATCTTATGTCACTTGAGTCTGCCCTGTCAAAGAAAAATTTCTTTTCTTATCTTATATACTTTCAATCTTTCTGATAAGAACTATAAGGGGCTGTAGCAGATAAACATTTTATATGTTGGGGAATAAACAGGGAAACAACTCAACTGAAAGTTTCAATGATGAATACTTACAAGACAAGTTAACCCTTGTGTTGTCCTTCCAGGTCAAAATTGAAAATGAAAACTTTTTTGACATCTTTGACGTTTTTGTCACTTATTTTGCTGAGTTTTTTTTAACGTTTTTGTCTCTTTTCAACATTTTTTTCAATGTTTTTGTGGCATTGTTTGATGTTTCTGGTACTTCTTTCTCCCACTACCACCAGTGTACACAACAACTTATTATCACTATTTTTGGAATTTCTGGACACTAAACCTTATACAGCCTATGAAATGATATCTAACTTTTGAGTTAGATATAGTCACAGACTGCATCACAGAATAACAGACTGCATCACAGAATAACAGACTGCATCACAGACTACATCAAATTCTGTGAGAACATCACCGTGCCCTCCCGGACTGTACGCTGCTTTCCCAACCAGAAGCCGTGGATCACCAGTGACCTGAAACTTCTTCTGAATGAGAAGAAGAAAGATTTCAGGTCATGGGACAGACAGGAGCTGAGGGCAGTGCAGCACAAACTGTGGGATAAACTGAGGGAATGTAAAAACTCCTACAGGAGGAAGCTGGAGGCCAGTCTACCAGAGAACAATATGAGGGAGGTGTGGACGGGGATGAAAGAGATCACTGGGTGTGGGGCCAGAACAAGACAAACACCAGGCAGCCGTGAGAGGGCAAACGAGCTGAACTGTTACTTTAACAGGATTAGCTCACAGCCATCCCCTGCCTCTTCTACCACTCCACCAGCCCCCCACACACCCTCTCTGCCTCCTCCCCCCTTCTCTTGCTCCCACACATTCACCCTCACCCCCCTGTGGTCTGCCCACTCCCCCCACAACTACAGCACATCTCATCTCCCCCACTGACACTTCAAGCCCCCACCCCGGCCAGGTGAAAATACCGCTGGAGAGGCTTCACCAAAGCAAGGTTGCCGGCCCGGATGGCATCAGCCCCAGGGTCCTGAAGCCCTCTACCAGTCAGCTGTCTGGTGTTCTCCAGTATGTCTTCAACCTGAGCCTGCAGAGGGTGCTGCTGCTGTGGAAGACGTCCTGCCTTGTCCCGGTCCCCAAGAAGTCGACTCCATCTGGCCTCGAGGACTACCGCCCAGTGGCTCTCACATCCCATGTGATGAAGGTGCTGGAGAGGCTGGTCTTGGCCTACCTGAGGCCACAGGTGAGATCTTCTCTGGACCCTCTACAGTTTGCTTACCAGCCTCGTCTGGGAGTGGACGATGCTGTCATCTATCTTCTACAGCGAGCTCATTTGCACCTGGATGGCGGTGGCGGCACTGTGAGAATCACATTTTTCGATTTCTCCAGTGCATTCAACACCATCCAGCCACTGCTACTAGGTGAGAAGCTGCAGATGATGGGTGTCGGTGTGTCCACAGTCTCCTGGATCACTGACTACCTGACAGACAGACCACAGTTTGTCCGTCTGGACCGTGTTCTGTCTGATGTGGTGGTGAGTGGTACGGGGGCTCCACAGGGGACTGTGCTGTCTCCTTTTCTGTTCACCTTATACACCACAGACTTCCAGTCCAACTCAGAGTCATGTCACCTACAGAAGTTTTGTGATGACTCTGCAGTTGTTGGGTGTATAAGGGATGGACAGGAGGGAGAGTACAGAGCGCTGGTGGACAACTTTGTGGAGTGGTCTGGTAAGAATCACCTGCTGCTGAATGTAGATAGGACCAGAGAGACGGGGATTGACTTCAGGAGGAAGGGAACGGCTCCGCAGCCCCTTTGCATTCTGGGTGGACATGTGGACGTGGTTGAGGAGTACAGATACCTAGGTGACAACATCGACAACAGGCTGAACTGGAAAATCAACAGCACTGCTGTTAACAAGAAGGGGCTGAGCAGACTCTATTTCCTGAGGAAGCTGAGATCCTTCAACGTGTGCAGCAGAATGTTGGAGATGTTCTACCAGTCTGATGGGGCCAGTGCTCTGTTCTCCTCGCCATCTGCTGGGGCAGCAGCACCGGAGCCAGCCACACACAGACTGAACAACCTGATCAGGAAGGCTGGCTCCGTTATTGGCTGCAAACAGGACACATTTGAAGATGTGGTGGAGAGGAGGTCACTGAACAAACTGTTATCTATCATGGATAACCCCGACCACCCTCTCCACCCCCCCACTGGTCCAACAGAGGAGCAGCTTCTCTAAGGTGGTATCCACACGGAAACGTATTTCAATGCAAACGCACATCTTTTGCATCGTTTGGGCCGACTGTCCACATGAATCCTGTAAACGCACTGCCTGTAAACGCACTTTTTTGAAACCTGGTCCCAGGGTGAATAAAAATAAAGCCGGCTCACGTTTGGCTTCATATGGACGGCAAAACCGCATACGTGCGTATCGATGATGTCATCCCCACACACCTCGGCCTAACAGCTCCGCCTTCAACCCAGCTGACGGCGCTAGCAGGGACGCAACGGTGCTAGCTCGCTAATCTGTCTGCTTATCAACTCCTTGAACGGATTATAGTAACTTTTAGCACCGCTTATTGTAGAAAGGCTACCGCAGGAAAAACGTGTAGCTAGATTATCAAAAAGACATCGGATCATTGATGTTTGTGTGACTGCCGATGTTGATCGTTAGCGCGCTAGCTCTGCTAGCTGCAATCATGTCCGATAGAATGTAAACAAAGTTTCCATTCTTTTTCTAGGTGGCCTCTATATAACGAGCAGTGGTGTAAGTTATTAAAGTCTAGTCCATGGATGTGTTAAGCTAAGAGAACTAGCTAACAGTCATGTTATGAACTTTTATATACTGTCTATGGTTATGAAAAGAAGTGACTGAAGGCTGCTCTTCTTCTTCGTTCCGTTAATTTCTGTAGCAATAACAGCGCCGCCTACAGGCCTGGCATATGAAGTAGCGTGTTGAGTAATTTACATATGGATTCTTGTGGACGTGAATTTTCTTGAACCGAATCCAGGGAAGACGGATGCGTTTTCATCCTAACGTCTTCGTCTGGATGGGGCCTGAGAGGCTCCGACAGCTTCGATGTCGCACGGACCGCTACAGGAAATCATTCCTACCACAGGCAATTCAACTTTTTAACACTTCATCACTGAGTGTGAGATAAGACTCATATACATCACAACTGCACTGAATGCACCTTTCACAATAGGTTTATCTACATCTTTATCAGTACTGGTGAAGAAGTTGTACATTTTTTTTTACATTTTTGTTCCCAACTTGTATATATTTTGAATATTGTTCTTGTAGTCTATTCTATTGTTATTTAATATATATTGTGTCCTGTTATTTAATGTATATTCTGAATGTGTGCTGTGTGTCTGACATTTTGCTGCTGCAACAACGTTATTTCCCATTTTTGTTGGGATCAATGACAATCTATCTATCCATCTATCTAAAAAAGCAGAAAGTATGAATTATTTTGACTAATATTTAAGATCAGAGGATGTTGATGGATAATCACAGACTGTCAAAGTTTAGTCAGAATAATGCTATGAAATTGAATTAAACACCCAAACGTCAGTGATAGTATTGATCTGATCATTAATTTGACTTCCGTCCATCCGTTTGGTTGAAAGAAATACATATTTCTGCTACACAAACTTTACAACGGGTCAAATTTGAGCCGAAGACAACATGAGTGTTAAACTAGGAAAGGAGAGAGGGACAACATGTGTTAGGTGTAAAGTTATCAGTACATGGGAGGCGAAATAAAAACAGACAGGCCATGCAGCAGCCTTAGGTGTAAAGTTGTCAGTAGGGGGAATAACCCAGGGCTGTGAATGAGCCCTGTCACTGTGATCAGGTTCCTCCTTCTAATCCACCAACTTAGTGTTGATGAAGACTAAACAGAGAGATCACAGCCTTCTTTATACTTGCTGTAGCTCAGAGTTACTCCACACTGCAGATATGAAGCCTCTGTTCATCTCAGTGTTGCTGGCTGCTATGAGCCTTGGTATGAACACAACTCTGTTTCTTTGATATCAATCCAACATTGATATGATTCTTTAACAGCACACTGATTCTGTTTGTTGCTGTTTTACAGAATGCAGAGCACAAAAAGACAACGTGCTGCAACCAAAAGGAGATGTGACTGCTACTGAAGGAGAGGCAGTAACACTTGGCTGTCAATATAACAGCAGTTCAACTAGTGATTATCTCTTCTGGTACAAACAGGATGGAAACAACAGCCCCAAATTCATTCTGATCCGCATTCAAGGGGATGAAGGGAACACAGCAGACGAGTTCAGGGAGAGATTTTCATCTACACTCAATTCTAAGTTAAAATCAGTTCCTCTGAAGATCCAGAAGCTTCAGCTGTCTGACTCATTGATAGAAGAAATGGACTAACAGATCCCGTTGCTCTGAAAGGAGACCAGTGAAGTCTATTAGAAGCACTTTTCCGGTGATGGCTGAGCGTTACTGCGCAGCCTCAAACTGAGCTTGATGACGTAGATGTGACGTGAGCAACGTGTCTGAACGTTGTAAGTCTTCTGGTAGCTGTGCCAAGAGAAATCTCAATCATTCCCAATCTATCAGAGACGGAGAGCGTAGGTATATGTAAGGAGATAACATAGGCACAGGCTAATTATTGCTAACTAAAATGCTAGTTAACATTAGCAATTACACTAAACAGCTAATGTAAGTCCAAACTGCCTGCGAGCTTCTCCTGTACTGTACGGTAATTCCTCTACTATGAGACAGTAAGTTGCGTGGTTATGACCCAACCGTTAGCCTATTTTTACAAAAACGTCTGGTACGGAGCCATAACGTGAGGTACAAGGTAACGGAGCCTTTTATACATTGTCATGTTTCTTTAGAAATAAACAATGGACAAATAAAGTCTTTAAACGCTTCAGATGTAAAGTTATTGACTTTGAATGAATGGCAGTCAATGGTATGCTAATGGGGGGGGGTGATAGCTTATTATCATCAAACTGGCGCCACAGGAGGCTTCACTGTGGAGAGAAGCTTGCCCCCTTGGTCTGACTATCTGTGTACTACTGTGCTCTGCAGCCCACAGTGACAGGAAACACCAAAACTCTGTAGAAAAACCTTTAGAGCAAAGACAACACAATACTCCACAACGTCCAACAGAGGGAGTCACACACTCTTGGACTTCAGTGTATTTTATGAGACAGTCTGAATTCTTTTCACTAATGAAACACAGTTCTGGTGAAGACTTGAAGAAATGAAACTAAATCAACATAAGAGTCTCCTCCTACTGACTGCAGAGGAGGCTTCATGACAGAGAACTGTTTGATTCCAGCTGTGAACATCAGACCAAACAACTCACAAAACTTATTCATCCTGAACATTCAAAAACAGCATTTAACCTCTGCAGACATGGAAAAACTCACTGCAATTCTGTTCTTCTTCACTCTCTTAGGTACGTATGTTGTCAGAGTGATGTTTTTCAAATGTTGATATGTGACTTTGGAACAGATCTGTAAATATAACATGTTGTTTTCCTCTCTAGGTAACACAATGGAAGATGATATTACTGCCAGCAGTGCTGAAGTGTTTTCATCAGAGGGCCGTAGTGTTACTCTGTCCTGTACCTATTCAGTTAAAGCTCAAAATCTCCAGTGGTATCGACAGGATCCTGGATCAGCTCCTCAGTTCCTTCTCCTGATCACTGATACAACATCGCCTTCAGTAGTGGAAGCAAAACCTCCTCACCCTCGAATGACTGCTACACTCAATGAGGAGAGAAATTGAGTCAATCTACAAATTTCCTCAGCTAAGGTGTCTGACTCTGCTGTGTACTACTGTGCTCTGAGGCCCACAGTGTCAGGAAACACCAAAACTCTGTACAAAAACTTTTAGAGCAAAGACAACACAATACTCCACAACATCCACCAGAGGGAGTCACACACTGTTAAAGGGCAACATTATCAAGTAGGAGGTGCACTACTTCTGCACTGTGTTCAACCATTCAGTCAATAATAAGAGCTGCTGTGAAGAGAACAATTCTCAGACTGAATGTTGAACATCAGCTAGTTTCTCCTGTTGACTTAAACCTTGTTGTAGAGATGGAACATTGGCTGTGGATTATTCTTACTGCTCTTTTCTTTGGTAAGATATAAAGAACATCAAGGTTTTATTATTTTCTAAAGATTTATATGAACTTACATGAAACAGTTGAGCTGTTTCTGTCCAGAGTAACAATGTACAGTTGACATTTTCCACTGTCTTCTCCTCTCAGCCTCATGAACAATGTTAGTCTAATGACTTCATTTTCTCTACTTTCAGGAATAATAGCTGGAAACAAAATCTTTTCTGTAGAAGATGAAGTCAGTAAAAGAGAAGGACAATCTGTCACACTCAGATGTGACTATGAGACAACATATAGAAGTATTGAACTCCACTGGTACAGACATCATTCTGACCTTCAGGCACCTCAGTTTATACTCTGGAAAGGAGCAAAAGGTGATATCAGTGAATATATCCCAGATAAGCGATATGAATCCACAACATCAGAGAAATCAACTGAACTGACCATAAAGAGACTAACCCTGGCAGACACAGGTCTCTACTACTGTGCTCTAGAAGCACAGTGATACAAAGTGTAGAAGAGGCTGTACAAAAACCTGAACACAGGTATCTGACTACTCTTCAAAGAGGAGGGAAGTGGTATTCCACCCACAGCTTCATATCAGATGGATTCTGATAATTCCAGTTTTATCAGAGTCCCTGTGGTTACAGCTGCTAATGTAACACTGTGGGAGGATCCACATTAGCAGCTAATCTACCAATCTATCAATGACAAACCAACTGTATGATGGTTCAAACACAAGACACCATGACAACAAATACATGGACACTGACTTGCCTACTAAATCCTCTTCATACCATAGGGCCATTAGGCCACAATGAGCTCCTTCCATTGTTCAACATGTTGATCTGCATCCCAAATAGACAATAAAACACTAACCAATACAACAAAATTATTGGTAGTTTTGAATTCATGGCACAAAAACCCACAGAAAAACTCAGTAGAATCACATTTATCCAGCTGAGGTTTTTACCAACTTTAAAACAAACACTTCCCCAACAACTCTAACACCCACCACTCGAGCCTCTATGCATTAGTCGGCTGGCCCTCGTTACACACTCGACGCTTAACTCACTGGTACCAACTCAGTTACAAGCCCTTGCTAGGCAAAACTTCGCTGTACCTAAGCTCATTGGTCACCATAGCTTTACCCACCCGCAGCCTACGCTCAAGCAGTTACATCTCCTTTGTCACTCCCAAAGCCCACACTTCCTTTGGCCGCCACTCCTTCCAGTTCTCAGCTGCTAATGACTGGAATTAACTACAAAAAACCCTGAAACTCAAAACCCTTATCCCACTAACTGCCTTTAAAGTACTTCTGTCTGAGCTCCTATCCAATCACTGTATGTACTAACTGTTCTCCATCATTCATCCTCTGTTTTGCACACCCTTATTCCATTATCTCTGGCTTGCCCCATTGCATAGTTGCACAGATGCACATCTTCACCTGCATTGCTATCATATCTGTTGATGCTAATTTGCACTATCTGCCCTGATATGCTCAACCGTTACTTCCCACCTTTGTTGTCACACAATTTTTGTACATCTACTGATCTACATCACCATCTAGACCACACTTTGCACTAACTATACATTGACTCTTTACTACATCTCAGCATTTATATATTCTGTCCATTCATGTATATTGTGTAATTACTATATCACTGTCGCATATCCATCGACTTACTTACACCTCATTTTGCGCCGGCTTTGTAATGCCTACATAATCTGCACTTTATGTAGCCTATTGTATTCTGTATTCTTGTATTGTATTGAAAGTAAAACTGTATGTTGTCTTGCACGATTATGCTTTTCTTGGCCAGGTCGCTGTTGCAAATGAGAACCTGTTCTCAACAGCCTACCTGGTTAAAGGGATATTTCACCACTGGAAAGCTGAATATATCTTTAAATTGGGTCACTTATGTAGCAGAAATGTGAAAAGAAATTGAAATTGGTGCCTTCTAGGCCGAGAAAAGCCAGAAAATGTGTTTTTGGCTCATATGGATGAAAGACACCAAATCCCAGAATGCACTTTGCTTCGCTGCTTTGAGTCCACTCCCAAACCACGCCTACCGCTTCACAGACAGACAAGACAGCGAGGCATTCAACTCAACTTAATGTGTTTTATTTCAACCATATACACGAAACAACGTTTCATCGTGGCTCAAGTGGTTTTACACATTATAAATATATAAAAACGACATTATATAATAACGACATACGAAACAGGCTAGATTTAGTGCACACACACATTATAGGCTCCGTAAAGTTCAGCTAAGCATACCAGCATTAGGCTTGGTGGGCTGTAAACACCGAGTATAAACACAGACGTGAATTAGCGTGGAATGTCGAATGGTCGCCATGTAACAGTCACAAACTCCAGCGGTTAGCAGTTAGTTGGATACAAATCACCCCATTTCTGCACCAGTCCGTGTTAACACAGCCCACCTTCATACAGAGCATCTCTAGCTCGGATCGTCGGAGGGCTAGCAGGCCTGGTAGCTGGACAGTCCGGTTCACTGTTGTTCAGCCATGTTTCCACGAAAACAAAAAACACAGTCTCTGAACTAGCGTTGGGAGCATCGTTGAAGTTGGATGTAGTCCAGTTTGTTGTTTAATGAACGGACACTTTCAGTCAGGATTGATGGGACAGGTGGCCGGCTAGCGTTAGCACGCTCTGGATGTGACTTTTCCCCCGGTTAGCGTTAGCTTCCCACCTAGCCAATGAGGAGGTCCCCTACCCAGCTCGGGGCATCAAGCGAGACCGCTGGTCTCCGTGCCGGTCTCCGTGCAGGCAAAGCTCTCGTAGTGTGCCGATTATTCCGTCTGTAATAACGTTTCCTGCATATTCTTCGATCTGTAGCGATGCATCCTGGTGGTACACATGTGCGGTAGTTTGAAAGCACATGATTTTGTAAAAGTTTGCTGCTGAGAAGAGAGCCCTGTTTAGCGAGGATTAAAGATGGCTGACATTTAGTTTTTTTCTGGCTGAGATCGGCTCGCTTCGGGTGATGGGCGGGGTTGAAAACATGCGGAAGGAGCTCCTACTACTGGCTGTAGTCTTTTGCCTCTGGCCAAAAAATCTTCCGATGACGCAAAAATTGTCATTTTACGTCATCGGAAGATTTTTTCCAGACCCCCCAATGCAGATATTTCCTGTCTCAGGGGTGTATGAGGGAGGGACGCACGGTCATTCAGAAATACTTCCGGGTTTCTACTGATACAAAGCTGAATGCTAAATCGGTGAAGTATCCCTTTAACTACAAAAAACCCTGAAACTCAAAACCCTTATCGCACTAACTGCCTTTAAAGTACTTCTGTCTGAGCTCTTGTCCGATCACTGTACGTGCTAACTGTTCTCCATCATTCATCCTCTGTTTTGCACACCCTTATTCCATTATCTCTGGCTTGCCCCATTGCATAGTTGCACAGATGCACATCTTCACCTGCATTGCTATCATATCTGTTGATGCTAATTTGCACTGATATGATCAACCGTTACTTCCCACCTGTGTTGTCACACAATTTTTGTACATCTACTGATCTACATCACTATCTAGACCACACTTTGCACTAACTGTACATTGACTCTTTACTACATCTCAGCATTTATATATTCTGTCCATTCATGTATATTGTGTAATTACTAAATCACTTTCGCATATCCATCGACTTACTTACACCTCACTTTGTGCCGGCTTTGTAATACCTACATAATCTGCACTTTATGTAGCCTATTGTATTCTGTATTCTTTTACTGTATTGAATGTGAAATTGTATGTACTGTATGTCTTGCACGATTATGCTTTTCTTGGCCAGGTCGCCGTTGCAAATGAGAAACTGTTCTCAACAGCCTACCTGGTTAATAAAGGTTAAATACAACTTTTAAAGAAATTGTGGAAAGGACACTGATGCTGCAGCCACCATCATATAACTCATGTTTTAGAGTTGACGGTAGAGGAAGTGTAACAGAGAGAAGTAAAAATACAGAGCTACGAGGAGACGGATAGACTCAGGGAGGAGCTGAGCTGTTACTGAACTATAGAAGAGAGAGGAACTTCTATATTCAACAGAGATCAATACACAAACCATCAACATTACCTTTATTCAACATGCTGTCACTGCAGCATTGTGTGTTTTCTCTGATGTTTATTTCCATTCTAACAGGTATGTTAAACTATGCAGCTTGAAAACTATTTTTCTAATAATGTCTGAATGTTAATCATGTATTAAGCCTTTTATAACAGTTATCTCTTCCTTTAGGTGTCAGCTGTGAAGAACTCACTCCAGTAGAGAAAGAAAAGAACAGTTTAAAAGACAGCTCTGTTACTCTGTCCTACAGATACTCCAAACAAGCTGATAACAATGATTATTTCTTCTGGTATCGACAATATCCAGGAAATCCACCAGAGTTCCTCATCTCTCATCTGGTATCAGGAAAAATAATGCAAAATACAAACTCTGGACTGTCTGTTTCCGTGAGTGAGGATAAAACCAAAATGGTTCTTCAGATCTCCTCTGCTGCAGTGACAGACTCTGCTCTGTACTACTGTGCTGTGAGGCCCACAGTGACAGCAAACCCACAGTCTCTGTACAAAAACACAAGCTGACACGCTGACAAGCTGCTGGAAGACTTTTTTCTACACTGTTGTAGTGAACTTTGTACCTCCACTAGAGGGCGACACTATCAAGTAGGAGGTGCACTACTTCTGCACTGTGTTCAACCATTCAGTCAATAATAAGTGCTGCTGTGAAGAGAACAATTCTCAGACTGAATGTTGAACATCAGCTAGTTTCTCCTGTTGATTTAAACCTTGTTGTAGAGATGGAACATTGGCTGTGGATTATTCTTGCGGCTCTTTTATTTGGTAAGATATAAAGAACAACATGGTTTTATTATTTTCTAAAGATTTATATAAAATGCAGTACAGAGAGAAATCTCTGAGCAGTTGACCTGTTTCTATTCATGAACAATGTTAGTCTAACAACTTCATTTTCTTTACTTTTTTCAGGAATAATAGCTGGAAACAAAATCTCTCCTGTAAAACCGCATGAAGTCAGTAAAAGAGAAGGAGAATCTGTCACACTCAGATGTCAATATGAGACAACATATAGCACTCCTAGACTCCACTGGTACAGACATCATTCAGACCTTCAGGCACCTCAGTTTATACTCTGGAAAGGAGCAAAAGGCCTCGCATCCGAATACTATATCCCAGATAAGATAAGATATGAATCCAAAACAACAGATAAATCAACTGAACTGACCATAAATACACTAACCCTGGCAGACACAGGTCTCTACTACTGTGCTCTAGAAACACAGTGATACAAAGTGTAGAAGAGGCTGTACAAAAACCTGAACACAGATATCTGACTACTCTTCAAAGAGGAGGGAAGTGGTATTCCAACCACAGCTTCATATCAGATGGATTCTGATTATTCCAGTTTTATCAGAGTCCCTGTGGTTACAGCTGCTAATGTAACACTGTGGGAGGATTCACATGAGCAGCTAATCTACATCAATGACAAACCAACTGTATGATGGTTCAAACACAAGACACCATGACAACACATAAATGGACACTGACTTGCCTACTAAATCCTCTTCATACCCTGAGGGCCATTAGGCCACAATGAGCTCCTGCCATTGTTCAACATGTTCTGCATCCCAAATAGACACTGAAACACTAATACAACTCTTTAGTCAGTGGTAGTTATTATTCCAAAGAAAAATTAACCTGATGTTTTTTAAAACTTAAGAATTTCAGAAAAACAGAAGGTACCCCAACAACTCCACCATATTTGAAGTTGACATCTCATGGCTACAGAAGACCAAAAAATTAGGGCAAAAAATTACCGCATTAAAAAAAATAACGCTGATCAATCCATTCCATATTGACCTTTCACCCAGAACCGTTCTATCCACGTTTCAACTGTAAAATGAAGGAGGGAGACAAGAGAATGGGCAACAGAAACATCGCTGCACGTGACGCAAGTTTCTTTAACTGTCTTTGGTTAAAACTACACTGAACAGCAGGTAACGTTAGCCTTCCACTAGCTAGCAGCTGGATTAAACACGGTTAAAATGCTGACAGCTAACGCTAAACGGTTTTAAAGTTTGACTGGGTTTCTGCCGTTGTCGGAAAAACAGACGGAGACGGTGTGTTCACAGAAACTGGTAATCTACAGCCTCGCAGTGCATTCATAGTTATTGTAAAATACCCTTTTGAATTAATTTCCTCAGCATATTAGGTCATATTGTTGATTGTTTTATATATATATATATATATATATATATATATATATATACATACATACATATATATATATATATCCATACATATATATATATATATACATACATATATATATATATATATATATATATATATAGTCATTAAACATTGAAAATTTTTTTAACTTTAATGTCACTAATGCTGATTATTCATAGATTCATTTGAATTGAAATATTTAAAATACTTTCAGAGCAAAAACTATGTATACGATTAATTTAGATTAATTAATCACAGAGTCTTTAATTAATTTGATTACATTTTTTAATCGATTGACAGCCCTACAAAAAATACAGTACAATACAATACAATTTTATTTGTATAGCACATTTAAAAACAACCGGGGTTGACCAAAGTGCTTAACAAGGCCAAAGGATATACAATACAAACACAATATCAACATAATACACAGGAAACAGGAAGAACACACATATCAATCACACATATATCACACATATCAAAATACTAAACTGTCACTTTATAACCATTAAACATTCTAACATTCTACAATGTTTTAACATTCTATTAAAACATTGTATTTAATTCTTGGCATTTGCGTGAAGCGGCAGCTTCAGCCGCAGTCTCATCGGACGAAGACTCAGAGGACAAAGACAAAGGATTCTACGCAGGAGTCTTCGTGGGAGGCTAAGTGGGCTTGATATCTCAGTTCTCACTTGCACTGCTCGGTGTCGTTACCCAGCAATGTGCTGCTTCTCCATCCCTGTCCGTGTTTCCTCTCGGAGATACTACAAACCACGCATTAGCTCGCAACATTTCCGCAACCTCTACTCTCTTACCCATCCAACCCGTTCCACACACTCAACACCTTGTTGCAGGTGGCCTGTGGAACTGCCAGTCTGCCACTCGCAAAACTGACTTCATCTCTGGCCTGGCCAGCCTCAATTCCCTTGACTTCCTTGCTCTCACTGAGACCTGGATTACACCAACCAACACATCCACCCCTGCTGCTCTCTCTTCTGCCTACTCTTTCAGCCACACACCAAGACCCACTGGTAGAGGCGGGGGTACAGGCCTACTCATTAACCCCAAGTGGAGATTCTCTCTCTACCCACTGCCACAGTTCACTCTCTTTTGAATTTCATGCTGTCACCATAACGCATCCGGTACAACTAGTCATCATTGTCATCTACCGCCCCCCAGGTCCTCTGGGGGACTTTTTGGAGGAACTAGATGTCCTTCTTTCAAACATCCCTGAAACTGGCCCTCCGCTGGTACTTCTGGGCGACTTCAACATCCAGATCGAGAAATCGGCTGCCTTTCTTCACCTTCTCTCTTCTTTTGCCCTCTCACTCTCTCCTTCACCACCCACTCACAAAGCTGGCAATCACCTAGATCTCATATTCACCAGAAACTGCTCTACATCCAACCTCACTGTTACTCAGGGCCGGATTGGGACTCATTTTCAGCCCTGGAGTTTCATGCCTTAGACCGGCCCACTTTAATTCACGACTAAAGGCTTAATTCATATTACTTTTATCCTATTCCCTTTCAATCGTGGGCTTTGTATATTCACTATTGTTTGATTAACAACATAATGGGTCACTAGTAACACTTGGGCATAGAAAGTTGTTATATTGTAACTAATGTGATCACTGCAAAGAAAAAATGCTTTTCTTACTTAGTATTTTTGTCTCATTTCCAGTCCAAATATCTAAAAGAAAATCTTACATCAAGATGCAATTTACTAAACAAGTATGAAAAAACACCTCAAAATTAAGTGATTTTTGCTTAAAACAAGGCACATTATCTGTCAAAAATAATTGTTTTAGATTTAGCAACAAGAAAAAAACAAAATCACTTAATTTTTAGTTTTTTTTCAGAAAACATAATTTCACTTGTCTAGTAAATGTATCTTGAATTAAGAATATTTAGATATTTGAACTAGAAACAAGTAAGATACTAAGTAAGAAAAGCATTTTTTCAGTGATAACGTTTTCTTATTAACACATTATGGTACATCAGCAGCTTCCCTGTGTCTTTTCACAGTGAGAACATTAGTCTCTTCACACCTGGCTCTGTGTCTGACACTAAATGACATGATTTACATTTATTTCTCACCACAAATATCCCCTTTTTACAAAGCTTTCAAGTCAAGTCAAGTCAGTTTCATTAATGATTCATTGTTATTAATGTATAATAATCTCAGGACATGTTTCATTGAGCAGGGCTCTGGTGTGGTGGGCTCATGACTGGAGCTCGGTAACGTTACCGGACCTCGCTGCTCTTCACTGTTAGGCACTCTAAGGCATGTTCACTGCAAACCGGACTAGAGGCGGCTGCTGCTGAACAGCTACAAGAAAAACGGTTGATACACGAACGGTGGTTTGCAGACAACGTTGTTTTGCACGGTCGCGAGCATCTTGGACTGCTCCTAACTACCTTAACGTTAGCTTACTTACCGGCCTCGTCGTCTTCATTTGTTTTTTGAGGAAAAATGTGCTCAGCTTAGAAGATTTGGTCGCGTCACTTTCCAAAGCTTTCTTCTTTTTTATTCTGGCCTTTTCAGCGCCGCCTTTGCGCTTTCTGTTATCTATTGTTATCTGACTTTTTTATTTTGAGCAACTTGCAAGGTGCCGTGTTGGGAGGGGGGGTCAAAAGATAATCACGTCATCATTAACCTGCAGGCTGCACTCTGCGAGAAAATATTAAATAAAAAAGTGTAAGACTGCGATAAAATTATGAATAAAAAGAGTGGGGCTGCTGTGAGTGCAGGCAGCCATAGGGACAGCATCCATATTTCAACACAGTACATTACAATAACGGCCCTTGCGGCCAAAAAAATAGACCGGCCCACCGGGAATTTTCCCGGTGCTCCCGATTAGCCAATCCGGGCCTGCTGTTACTCCACTCCATACCTCAGACCACTTCTTCATCTCTTTCTCTCTGCCACTATCCCAAGCTCACAACCCGATCTCAGAAGACACTATACCTGTCCGCCGTAACATTTGTTCACTCTCTCCTTCTTCTTTGTCAGCATGTACTTTATCAACCCTCCCCCATCTGACTCTTTCTCACTCATGCCTCCCAACGCTGCCACAGACACTCTACTCTCTACTCTATCCTCCTCTCTCGACTCTCTCTGCCCTCTTACTTCACGACAGGCTCGCAAGTCCTCCCCAGCGCCGTGGTTATCTGACTCAGTGCGTGCTGAAAGATCAACTATACGGGCAGCAGAAAGGAAATGGCGGAAATCCAAAAACCCAGCTGATCTTCTTGGCTATCAGTCTCTTCTTTCCTCCTTCGCTGCCTCTATTTCTGCAGCAAAAGCTCTTTTTATCAAACCAAAATTGAATCCTCTTACTCTAACCCCAAAAAACTTTTTTCCATCTTCTCTAACCTGCTTGATTCCCCCAGTCCACCTCCTCCCTCCACCCTCCTACCAACACACTTTGTCAACTACTTTGTAAAAAAGATAGATGACATACGCTCTTCATTCTCCACCACACCTTCTGAAATCACCTTACCATCCATCACATCCAGTACTCTCTCCTCTTTCACCCCTCTATCTCCAAATCAAATTCTTACTTTGATTACTTCTGCCCGCCCAACCACCTGCCCCCTGGATCCTATCCCTTCTCACCTTCTCAAGTCCATTGCTTCTGACCTCCTTCCTTTCCTCACTCATCTCATTAACATTTCCTTGTCAACTGGCTGTTTCCCCGATGCCCTCAAGGAGGCAAGAGTGACCCCACTACTCAAAAAACCAACACTGGATTCCTCTGATGTAAATAACTATAGACCTGTCTCCCTACTTCCATTTTTATCTAAGACTCTTGAGCGCGCCATTCATAATCAACTCTCTACCTATCTCCACCAGAACAACCTTCTTGATCCCCACCAGTCTGGCTTCAAGGCTTGTCATTCAACAGAAACTGCCCTCCTTGCTGTCACCGAGCAGCTTCACATCGCTAGAACAACCGATCTTTCTTCCATCATCATCCTTCTGGACCTTTCTGCTGCCTTTGACACAGTGAACCACCAGATCCTCATTTCAACACTCCAGAAGCTGGGTGTCTCAGGCTCTGCGCTATCATTGCTCACATCTTACCTGACAGACCGTACCTACCGGGTAACTTGGAGAGGATCTAGCTCAGATCCTTGCCCATTCAAAACTGGGGTTCCTCAGGGATCAGTCCTGGGTCCTCTCCTCTTTTCTCTGTATACCAACTCTCTTGGGTCTGTCATTCAGTCCCACGGCTTTTCTTATCACAGCTACGCAGATGACACCCAACTAATACTCTCCTTTCCTGAGTCTGAAACTCAAGTAGCAGCACGTATCTCAGCCTGTCTCACTGACATCTCCTCTTGGATGAAAGGCAGGGAAAGGCTCTCCTACCCAAGATCTGACTATCAACTAATCAACAACTCTGTGGTAGTCCCCACCCAGACTGCTAGAAACCTGGGTGTGACACTAGATGACCAACTCTCTTTCACTGCTAACATTGCTGCAACCACCCGATCTTGTAGATACATGCTGCATAACATCAGAAGGATACGTCCCCTTCTAACGCAGAAGGCGGCCCAGGTTCTGGTTCAGGCTCTAGTCATCTCACGTCTAGACTACTGCAGCTCCCTCTTGATTGGCTTGCCGGCATGTGCCATCCGACCCCTGCAGCTCATTCAGAACGCAGCAGCTCGGCTTGTCTTCAACCTCCCCAAGTTCTCTCACACTACACCGCTCCTCCGCTCTCTTCACTGGTTACCAGTTGCTACCCGCATCCACCTCAAGACTCTGGTACTTACATACAGGGCCACTACTGGATCAACCCCAGCTTACATCCAGGACATGGTCAAACCATATACCCCAACCCGCCCATTTCGCTCTGCATCAGCCAAACTGCTCGCTGCTCCTCCACAGCGAGTGAGAACTAATCACTCAACGAAATCCCGACTGTTCACCGTCCTGGCTCCCAAATGGTGGAACGAGCTCCCCACCGACATCAGGATGGCCGAAAGCCTACACACATTCCGTCGAAGGCTAAAAACACATCTCTTCCAACTACACCTCGGATAAAAAAAAATTAAAGAAAAATATGAACCTGCGCTTCCATGGATGGGCCAGTTAAAATAAGCCAAAACTGCATTTGTGCTAGGCTGCTGAAAACTGTCTCCTCCTATAACACATGGGCTATCATAAGTTACCTCTGCCTACAGCTGCCAATATTATTTTTCCCTCCAGAAAATGTGCATACAGACAGCCAGACATAGGCACCGATACCGTGGGCGCTCCGGAGCTCTACCGTCGGTACTCCGGAGCTCTAGCACCTACGGAAAATACTGAGCATCCATGTGTGCCAGACTGCCAGCAGGCCACATTCATTTAAAAGTAAACATTGCAGTTGGTGCTAAGTCATAGTGTGATCGGTTATGTTGCTGTCAGTCCCCAGCTGATCGTGGTTACATGTCAGTTAAACTTCTCATCTCCAGTCCTATCTGTAGCCTATTTGTGAAGTGGCGCTGTCCTGAGTTGAAAGATAGCTAGGCCTACTTTACGGCTTTATTATCGAGTTAATAGGCGTGTGTGTTTGTGTCGGCCGCTGTCCATTTCATAAGGTTCTGAAATGCAAACATTTGTTGACTACTTTTTTTTTCAAAGGGTGTGCGCCCATGAGCACCCACAGAGGAAAACATAAATCGGCGCCTATGCAGCCAGACACTAACGGTAACGTTACCCTACTTGCCTCGCTGGTGTGAGGGGGGGCTACGGGAGGACTTGATGGGGAGAGGGCGGCCGCCGGCCTAGTGCGCTAAGGCAGGACCAAACCATTTCATGCAGATACAGGGGGGTGGTCGGTCAATATGGATGTTTACTTTTTGGTCAATGGGGATATTTAAATTTTACTGCCAAAAACAAGTAAAAACAAAGAGATCATTCATTTATTATTATATTTCAAATATATATACTGAATGATGATGGTTTAATTATTAGTTATTAGTTTTTACCTATTTTTTGGGGCCCCTGTCAGTCATGGGCCCTTGGAATTGTCTTAACTTTTCCCCCCTATAGGCGCCCCTGCTCATAGATACGTATGTTGTCAGAGTGATGTTTTTCAGATGTTGATATGTGACTTTGGAACAGAAGTGTAAATATAACATGTTGTTTTCCTCTCTAGGTAACACGATGGAAGATGATATTACTGTCAGCAGTGCTGAAGTGTTTTCATCAGAGGGCCGTAGTGTTACTCTGTCCTGTACCTATTCAGTTAAAGCTGATAATCTCCAGTGGTATCGACAGGATCCTGGATCAGCTCCTCAGTTCCTTCTCCTGATCACTGATACAAAACCACCTTCAGTAAAGGAAGCAAAACCTCCTCACCCTCAACTGACTGCTAAACTGAATGAAGAGAGAAATCAAGTTGATCTGCAGATCTCTGCTGAAGTATCTGACTCTGCTGTGTAATATTGTGCTCTGAGGCCCACAGTGACAGGAAACACCAAAAAACCTTTGACGCAAAGACAACACAATACTCCACAACATCCACCAGATGGAGTCACACACTGTTAAACTTCAATGTTTTTCATCATGTAGTCTAGAATCACTTTACCTTAGAAGTGTAACAGAGAGAAGTGAAAATCCAGAGCTACGAGGAGACAGAGAGACTCAGGGAGGAGCTGAGCTGTTACTGAACTATAGAAGAGAGAGGAACTTCTATATTCAACAGAATTCAATACACAAAACAGACTTTACTTTATCCAGCATGCAGTCATTGGATAATTGTGTGATTTATCTACTGCTTATTTCAATTGTAACAGGCAAGTTAAATTCTGCATGTTCTATGTTTGATTGCAATGTTTCATAACTGTGATTCATTTCTTGAAAATGTTGGAAAATATAAATGTTATCTCTTCTATCAGGTATCAGCTGTGAAGAACTCACTCCAGCCACGAAAGAAAAGTGCAGTTCAGAAGACAGCTCTATTACTCTGTCCTACAGATACTCCAAGACTATAACTGCTAATGATGATTTTTTCTGGTATCGACAATATCCAGGAAAACCACCAGATTTTCTCCTGTACATCTCAGGGCTGGGTTCTACAAGACGTGGAGAGTCTCTACAATCAGACACAATGTTCTCTACTAAACTGTCTGGAGAAAAGCATCTGATTCTTCAGATCTCCTCTGCTGCAGTGACAGACTCTGCTCTGTACTACTGTGCTGTGAGGCCCACAGTGACAGCAAACCCACAGTCTCTGTACAAAAACACAAGCTGACACACTGACAAGCTGCTGGAAGACTTTTTTCTACACTGTTGTACTGAACTTTGTACCTCCACTAGAGGGCTGTGGTATCTCGAAAAGCGATGAAGATAATGATCAGTGTTGGTCAAGTTACTTGGAAATAGTAATTAGTTACAGATTACTGATTACTTCTCCAAGAAAGTAATCCAGTTACTTTTCATATTACTTATTTTCAAAAGTAATTAGTTACTTTACTAGTTACTTTACTAAGTTACTTTTCAGAAACATGATGCACGACCTGTGAACTGTTACACCCATACAACCTTTGTTATTAACCGTCCAGATGTCAGCAGTGATGGAAACAAACTCTACATCTCCGAGTGCAGCCTTCAGATTAGCGTCCATTATGTTGTATTCTCTCTCAAGGTTTCCTGCAAATGACTTTCTCTGCGGCAGCTTGACACCGTGTTTGGTCGGTATTTTTTCTATGATGTGTCGGAACGATTCAGAGTCAACAGTGGAAATTGGCAGCAAGTCCTCGACAATGTAGCCAGCAACGAGCTTCTTCAGTTCAGCGGCACTAAGTCCTGTCGCTTTTAAGTCTATTTTCACCTGTTTAGCAGGAGAGGGGGGGGAGCCTCGGAGGTTCGTCCAGTGGAATTGGATGTTAGCCTCGTGAGACCATCCTGATCTCGCGAGCTCCAGTTTTCAGTCTGGCATCTTGAGGCAGAGAAAATTTGGAGCCGTTCGCTAAACGACCGACCAATCAGCATTGGTTTTGAGGGGGGTTTAGGTGTGATGGAACGAGGAGCTTGCGAGATCAGGACGGTCTCACGAGGCTCAGCAAGCGGAAGCAACGCATGCAAATCTGACCTGATCTAGACACATGTTCAGACAGCGGTAGCCCTGATTGTGTTAGCCGCTCGCTAATGCTGTTTTCTCTTGGATCCGTCTTTTGGAATATGGACCGGGAACCTGAAACGGGGCCTTTTATTCCTAAATTCTCGTTACACAAACGGCAAATATCCTTTACCGACATGTTGCTTGGTGAGTTAACAAGCTGTACTTTGCCTGCAGCAGCAGGGGGAGCCTGGCGTCGTCGTTGCTGTGTTGGTACGTCATACGCTTCGTTGATCTGATTGGTTGATTTGGTCCGTCTATTACTAACATAGCTGGTGATAGACAGATGGTTTATCCAATGAGCTAAGCAGTTTTCGCCCCTTCCCAAACGTTCTCCAACGGAAAGTTCCCAGATGGATATGCTGAGCAAATGTGAAGCAATCCATCTGGCGGAGTCAGGTTAATTGGATGTAGCCCCAGCGGTCATGTCAGTCAGGGGTTCAGGGTTTTTTTCAGAGAGTTTCACATTCCTGTGTTTTTGTCACCTTTAACCGAGTCAAACTCAAAGTAATGTCGGTACTCCCAAGCATTAAACGCTGCATCCTGCTCTCTCCAGCGCTCCATGTTGTCTCTTGTTCAACAATACACATGTCTGTGTTTACACTGACGTCTCGGCGCTCATACATCATTGTCTCACAAAACAAAATCACAGTTAAGTAACGCAGTAACGCAGCCTGTTTACGGAGAAGTAACAGTTATCTTATTACTGTTTTTGCAATTGTTATCCCTTACTTTACTTGTTATCAGATTACAGTAACGTTACTTCTAAGGCGTTACTGCCCATCAGTGATAAGGCGTTACTGCCCATCAGTGATAATGATGGATGTCTGAAGAAAGTCACCGATGCCGTCTTTTGGTTGTGAATAGGGTTTTATTTATACAAGCTCCTGCAGTCAGCTGGAAGGCACGCCGTCAATTGGTAACTTCACTTCTCCCCTTCAAACAAGCTTTTTTATAGGATATCAATTATATAAGAGTGAATAGGCAAAAAGGGTAAAAACATGTTATATAATGTATACATTGCAGACTCTCCAATCAAAAGCCCCACATCTTCTTCCAAACATCTGGCGATTATCGGACCACTGAGACCCCACCAATCGCCTCGCGTTGCTTCTCTAAACATTGAAAATAATCTCCTTCTAGGGGGCCTTAGAATGACTCGGCATGACATGACTCGGCACATGTGTGCTGCTGTGCTCCAAAACCAACCAACCATATTGAGCCTTAATGTATAGTCTGTGAATTTGAGCACATCGGATACTAGAGAGCAACATTATCAAGTAGGAGGTGCACTACTTCTGCACTGTGTTCAACCATTCAGTCAATAATAAGTGCTGCTGTGAAGAGAACAATTCTCAGACTGAATGTTGAACATCAGCTAGTTTCTCCTGTTGATTTAAACCTTGTTGTAGAGATGGAACATTGGCTGTGGATTATTCTTGCTGCTCTTTTCTTTGGTAAGATATAAAGAACAACATTGTTTTATTATTTTCTAAATAAATTATATAAACAGCAGTTCAGAACTGAAATCTTTGAATAGTTGAACTGTTTCTGTCCAGAGTAAAAATGTACAGTTGACATTTTCGACTGTCTTCTCCTCTCAGCCTCATGAACAATGTTAGTCTAATGACTTCATTTTCTTTACTTTTCCAGGAGTAATAGCTGGAGACAAAATCTTTCCTGTAGAAGATGAAGTCAGTAAAAGAGAAGGAGAATCTGTCAAACTCAGATGTGACTATGAATCTAATATCAACAATGTCTACCTTCACTGGTACAGACATCATTCTGACCTTCAGGCACCTCTGTTTATACTCTGGAAAGGAGCAAAAGGAGCTAGTAGTAGTAAATATATCCCAGATAACCTAAGATATGAATCCACAACAACAGTGAACTCAACTGAACTGACCATAAAGAGACTAACCCTGGCAGACACAGGTCTCTACTACTGTGCTCTAGAAACACAGTGATACAAAGTGTAGAAGAGGCTGTACAAAAACCTGAACACAGATATCTGACTACTCTTCAAAGAGGAGGGAAGTGGTATTCCAACCACAGCTTCATATCAGATGGATTCTGATTATTCCAGTTTTATCAGACTCCCTGTGGTTACAGCTGCTCGTGTGACAGAGTGTGTGACGTCACCCATTGGTTTGTGCAGAGCTGCTCTGAGTTGTCGATTTTGCCGTTATGGGTGCTGCTACCTTGGTTGCATAAAAAATGGATGGGATGATTTTTAGATGAGAGATTGGAGCTGGGGAGGAGAGAGAGAGGAGACTGACTGATACTGTGAATGCTGTATACACCCACTGGCATCGGCAACCTGGCCGCAGCTTCTGCTAACAAACTTAGCTTACATAAATCAAGGTAAGCTTAACAGCCAGCTAAGTGTAAAAGTAATCTTAGTAGCTCATTGCATATATGTCCACAGTTATATTACATATAAGAGGAGTAACAGATAGGTTGGGATATTTCAGCATGCATGTTTTCAGATCTCATATCTTATCATCAATTTGTTAAATTCTTCTCCATCATTTCCAAGATATCACCAGATATCAGCAACACTGTAAAGTATATGTATTTAATGTTAGTGTGTAAACTGTCTGTAACGTTAGCCAGAAAAATGAGGATTGCCACTGCTGTTAATTAACGTTATCTAACTGTTAGAAACTGTATAATGCAGGTTAGATTTTAATAACCATAATGTCATGATTGTGGGGTTTCTGTTGTAGTTTTTTTCCTGTTTTACTACTTTGTCTCTCTGCTCTTCATTGTATTTTACTCACCTGAGTCATGCATTTGTGGGTCCATTCTCTGGTGTACATCTAGTACGATCTTGCCATGGACTCTGCCAACTCAAGTAAAATACCATGGTTTTATTAGCAAGCTAACAAAACTTACAAGCAACAGTAACAAGAAAAAGACAGCCAAATGGAAATCCGAAGAAACAGGCAATGGTCAAAAATCCAAGGGGAAACAGGAACTCAGGAAAACAGGACACAGGGAAAAACGCTTGAAGGCTGCACACATGGAAAACAGAAGATCTTGCCCAGAACTAAAGAAAAGACTGAACTTAAATACACAATACAGGGGAAAGAACGAGACACAGGTAATCACATAGGGGGGAAGGCAGAAGACAACACTTTGGAGAGCAGAGAGACTACAAAATAAAACAGGAAAAAACTACAACAGAAAACCGACAATCATGATACATAATATTGATAAGAACAATAACGTTTATCATGAAATATTAACGTTATAGCCTTGCTAACTGCTGGTGCATTTCCCTTGACATGCTGTTCAATAGCCAGCAAATGGGAATTATCTAATTTACCAAAGTTAACTTTACACCCCAGAGCAGTTATTAATGTGTATTATTCTCCCAGTTAAATGAAGTACAGTTCAACGTTATGCTATTGTGCATTAATATTTAACTATGAGGGCCTTCAATATGTAGGAGTCAATTTTCTCTTTCAGAAAGTTATTGAGAGTGCTGGCATCTCCACCTACACAACACCCAAGAAAAGTTACTTGTCTTTTACAATTTAATGTAACTAAGCCAAGGGAACCCTGCTTTTTTAGATCAGTGTGTGAAATTAAGAGTCAGAATTAAGAATCATTTTGCATTTCTCTATAGTCTACAATATGATACAGTTCTCACTATTACAATTTGTTTTCACACCCAGCCACAGTCTGGATCATTGTTAGCTTGGTTAGCAAGGTGCAACCGTAATTCGCTCTGATGAAAAACTGGCTTAAATCTAAATGTAACATTACTTACTGGAAAAACTGTACAGCCGACTGCTTCAGAGTGTTGTAGTTCAACCGAACGCTGAAAAGGCCATTTTTAGGGGACCAAAATGTTTGAATAAACTAGTGAAAACAGCGTGAGATGGTCAACATTTAGAACAAGAACACAGACACCACCAGCCTCTGTAATTGACACATTGCGAAGTACAAAGTAGCCACGCCTTAAAACATACCCTGCTTTATTGTCTTTTTTAAAATCAGTGAGAACATAATTAAAAAAAATAACATCATTCTGTACTGAAGAAGGCTTAAAACTATCGACTAAGACCATAAACTCATTATGAAAATGTTTACTGAGGTAATAAATCAAGTGAGAAGTTGGTCATTTCCCCATCTTCTACAGAAAATGACCTGCTTTTAGCAACTGCACGTGTCGCCCCCTGCTGGAATTCAGATAGAAAGCAGGTTTAAGGCACTTCCGCATTTGCATCACTTCACCGAACCAGATAGCATGGGAAAACCCTGATGACCTTCCGGCAAATTTGACATTTGCTCTGCAAGTCAGTCTGGCCAAGTGCCCATTCAAGCCCATTTTCAATTTCTCCAAATCGAGGCACCAATCACAACCACTGAGGCGGGCTTTACACAGTGACGATAGCGCAGCAACGGCATGCAGCTTCCTGTTTACATTCAACATGACGGCCAACAAAGTGCAGCAACCACTGTGGTCACAAGTCACTGCTACGTCACCCGGATCGTTGGACTGATTGGTTGAAGGACTGTCTAATTGCGCCCAGAGGCATTTCAGCAGCATCCGTTGGTGACGCTCCTTTGGAAATGAGCTGTGAATGAGCCTTACCCAGACCCACTCTCAGTTAACACTGTGAATGAGCCCTGTCACTGTGATCAGGTTCATCCTTCTAATCTACCAACTGAGGGCCCTATCATGCACCCTGTGCAGCCACAATGTCCACCAGATGGAGTCACACACTGTTAAACTTCAATATTTTTCATGATGTAGCCTAGAATCACTTTACCTTAGAAGTGTAACTGAGAGAAGTGAAACTACAGAGCTAGGAGGAGACAGAGAGACTCAGGGAGGAGCTGAGCTGTTACTGAACTATAGAAGAGAGAGGAACTTCTATATTCAACAGAGATCAATACACAAACCATCAACATTACCTTTATTCAACATGCTGTCACTGCAGCACTCTGCTGTTTCTAGTGATTGTAAAAGGTTTGTTAGATTCTACGTTAAGGAAAAGTTTGACTCCAATGTTTTCTGAATGTAGAACATTTCTCGAGGCTTTTACAACATAAAACATGAAATAACAGTTATCTCATCCTTTAGGTGTCAGCTGTGAAGACCTCACTCCGTTAGAGAAAGAAGAGAACAGTTTAGAAGACAGCTCTGTTACTCTGTCCTACAGATACTCCAAACAAGTAACTGGTGGTGATGAGTTTTACTGGTATCGACAATATCCAGGAAAACCACCAGAGTTCATCATCTCTCATTTAGGAACAGGAGGAACAATGAAAAGTCCAATCCCTGGACTGACGATTGAAGTGAAGGACAAAATAATCCATACGCATATCTCCTCTGCTGAAGTATCTGACTCTGCTGTGTACTACTGTGCTCTGAGGCCCACAGTGACAGGAAACACCAAAAGTCTGAACAAAAATCGTTGGAGCAAAGACAACACAATACTCCACAACATCCACAGTCACACACTGTTCAGGACAATCACAAAATGTTGAGCGTTCCTCAACAGATGATGAAGAGGAAGGACCAATGATGTGAAGGCCCAGATCCATCAGAGTATCAATGCTCTTCCTCTCTCTCCTCCCCTCTCACTGCAGACATGAAACACTGGCTGACTAACATCCTGATTCTGACTCTCTGGCTAGGTGACTATATAAACTACTGATTGTTCTCCTTTATTGATTAATCTCTTCATCTGCATGTTCTCTTCTTCCCCAGAGTGTAAAGGAGAAGACAGAGTGATCCAGCCAACAGGAGATGTCATTGCTACTGAAGGAAAGACAGTTACTCTTAACTGTAAATTTGTGACAACTGCGACAATTCCCACGTTGTTCTGGTACAAACAAGGAAAAAGTGATTACCCAAACATTATGCTGAGACGTTTCTCTGTCAATAGTGATAATTCCAAAGAGCAAGAGAGAGTTTATGCAACAATCAAGGATAAGACAGTTCCTCTGAAGATCCAGAAGCTTCAGCTGTCTGACTCTGCTGTGTACTACTGTGCTCTGCAGCCCACAGTGACAGGAAACACAAAAACTCTGTACAAAAACCTCTGGAGCAAAGACAACACAATACTCCACAACATCCACCAGAGGGAGTCACACACTGTTAAACTACACTATTTTTCATTATGTAGAATCACTTTACGGAGAGACTCAGAGAGGAGCTGAGCTGTTACTGAACTATAGAAGAGAGAGGAACTTCTATATTCAAAAGAGATCAATACACAAACCATCAACATTACCTTTATTCAACATGCTGTCACTGCAGCATTGTGTGATTTCTCTGATGTTTCTCTCCATCCTCACAGGTATGTTAGATTATAAAGCATGAAAAAGTTTCTAAATATCTGAATGTGAATCATTTTTTGAGACATTTACATCTAATAACAGAGTTATCTCTTCCTTTAGGGGTCAGCTGTGAAGAACTCACTCCAGTAGAGACAGAAGAGAACAGTTTAGAAGGCAGCTCTGTTACTCTGTCCTGCAGATACTCCAAAGGTTCTGCTGATTATTTCTTTTGGTATCGACAATATTCAGAAAAGCCACCAGAGTTCCTCATCTCTCATCTGGAATCAGGAGAAATAATGCAAAATACAAACTCAGGACTGTCTGTTTCAGTGAGTGAGGATAAAACCAAAATGGATCTTCAGATCTCCTCTGCTGCAGTGACAGACTCTGCTCTGTACTACTGTGCTGTGAGGCCCACAGTGACAGGAAACCCACAGTCTCTGTACAAAAACACAAGCTGACACACTGACAAGCTGCTGGAAGACTTTTTTCTACACTGTTGTACTGAACTTTGTACCTCCACTAGAGGGCGACATTATCAAGTAGGAGGTGCACTACTTCTGCACTGTGTTCAACCATTCAGTCAATAATAAGTGCTGCTGTGAAGAGAACAATTCTCAGACTGAATGTTGAACATCAGATAGTTTCTCCTGTTGATTTAAACCTTGTTGTAGAGATGGAACATTGGCTGTGGATTATTCTTGCTGCTCTTTTCTTTGGTAAGATACAAAGAACAACATGGTTTTATTATTTTCTAAAGATTTATATAAACTGCAGTTCAGAGCAGAAATCTCTGAACAATTGAGCTGTTTCTGTCCAGAGTAAAAATGTACAGTTGACATTTTCCACTGTCTTCTCACACATCAAAATACTAAACTGTCACTTTATAACCAAGAAACATTCTAACATTCTACAATGTTTTAACATTCTATTAAAACATTTTATTTAATTCTTGGCATTTGTGTGAAGCAAATGCCAATGCAAATTAGCTCGCAACATTTCCGCAACCTCTACTCTCTTACCCATCCAACCCGTTCCACACACTCAACACCTTGTTGCAGGTGGCCTGTGGAACTGCCAGTCTGCCACTCGCAAAACTGACTTCCATCTCTGGCCTGGCCAGCCTCCATTCCCTTGACTTCCTTGCTCTCACTGAGACCTAGATTACACCAACCAACACATCCACCCCTGCTGCTCTCTCTTCTGCCTACTCTTTCAGCCACACACCAAGACCCACTGGTAGAGGCGGGGGTACAGGCCTACTCATTAATCCCAAGTGGAGATTCTCTCTCTACCCACTGCCACAGTTCACTCTCTTTTGAACTTCATGCTGTCACCATAACGCATCCGGTACAACTAGTCATCATTGTCATCTACCGCCCCCCAGGTCCTCTGGGGGACTTTTTGGAGGAACTAGATGTCCTTCTTTCAAACATCCCTGAAACTGGCCCTCCGCTGGTACTTCTGGGTGACTTCAACATCCAGATCGAGAAATCGGCTGCCTTTCTTCACCTTCTCTCTTCTTTTGCCCTCTCACTCTCTCCTTCACCACCCACTCACAAAGCTGGCAACCACCTAGATCTCATATTCACCAGAAACTGCTCTACGTCCAACCTCACTGTTACTCCACTCCATACCTCAGACCACTTCTTCATCTCTTTCTCTCTGCCACTATCCCAAGCTCACAACCCGATCTCAGAAGACACTATACCTGTCCGCCGTAACATTCGTTCACTCTCTCCTTCTTCTTTGTCAGCATGTACTTTATCAACCCTCCCCCCATCTGACTCTTTCTCACTCATGCCTCCCAACGCTGCCACAGACACTCTACTCTCTACTCTATCCTCCTCTCTCGACTCTCTCTGCCCTCTTACTTCACAACAGGCTCGCAAGTCCTCCCCAGCGCCGTGGTTATCTGACTCAGTGCGTGCTGAAAGATCAACTATACGGGCAGCAGAAAGGAAATGGCGGAAATCCAAACACCCAGCTGATCTTCTTGCCTATCAGTCTCTTCTTTCCTCCTTCGCTGCCTCTATTTCTGCAGCAAAAGCTCTTTTTATCAAACCAAAATTGAATCCTCTTACTCTAACCCCAAAAAACTTTTTTCCATCTTCTCTAACCTGCTTGATTCCCCCAGTCCACCTCCTCCCTCCACCCTCCTACCAACCCACTTTGTCAACTATTTTGTAAAAAAAATAGATGACATACGCTCTTCATTCTCCACCACACCTTCTGAAATCACCTTACCATCCATCACATCCAGTACTCTCTCCTCTTTCACCCCTCTATCTCCAAATCAAATTCTTACTTTGATTACTTCTGCCCGCCCAACCACCTGCCCCCTGGATCCTATCCCTTCTCACCTTCTCCAGTCCATTGTTTCTGACCTCCTTCCTTTCCTCACTCATCTCATTAACATCTCCTTGTCAACTGGCTGTTTCCCCGATGCCCTCAAGGAGGCAAGAGTGACCCCACTACTCAAAAAACCAACACTGGATTCCTCTGATGTAAATAACTATAGACCTGTCTCCCTACTTCCATTTATATCTAAGACTCTTGAGCGCGCCATTCATAATCAACTCTCTACCTATCTCCACCAGAACAACCTTCTCGATCCCCACCAGTCTGGCTTCAAGGCTGGTCATTCAACAGAAACTGCCCTTCTTGCTGTCACCGAGCAGCTTCACATCGCTAGAACAACCGATCTTTCTTCCATCATCATCCTTCTGGACCTTTCTGCTGCCTTTGACACAGTGAACCACCAGATCCTCATTTCGACACTCCAGAAGCTGGGTGTCTCAGGCTCTGCGCTATCATTGCTCACATCTTACCTGACAGACCGTACCTACCGGGTAACTTGGAGAGGATCTAGCTCAGATCCTTGCCCATTCAAAACTGGGGTTCCTCAGGGATCAGTCCTGGATCCCCTCCTCTTTTCTCTGTATACCAACTCTCTTGGGTCTGTCATTCAGTCCCACGGCTTTTCTTATCACAGCTACGCAGGTGACACCCAACTAATACTCTCCTTTCCTGAGTCTGAAACTCAAGTAGAAGCACGTATCTCAGCCTGTCTCACTGACATCTCCTCTTGGATGTCCACACACCATCTGAAATTCAACCTTGACAAGACTGAGCTCCTTTTCATTCCAGGGAAAGGCTCTCCTACCCAAGACCTGACTATAACAATCAACAACTCTGTGGTTGTCCCCACCCAGACTGCTAGAAACCTGGGCGTGACACTTGACGACCAACTATCTTTCACTGCTAACATTGCTGTAACCACCTGATCTTGTAGATACATGCTGCATAACAATAGAAGGATACGTCCCCTTCTAACGCAGAAGGCGGCCCAGGTTCTGGTTCAGGCTCTAGTCATCTCACGTCTAGACTACTGCAACTCCCTCCTGATTGGCTTGCCGGCATGTGCCATCCGACCCCTGCAGCTCATTCAGAACGCAGCAGCTCGGCTTGTCTTCAACCTCCCCAAGTTCTCTCACACTACACCGCTCCTCCGCTCTCTTCACTGGTTACCAGTTGCTGCCCGCATCCGCTTCAAGACTCTGGTACTTACATACAGGGCCACTACTGGATCAGGGTCTGTGTAACGCTTATCAGTTCAATTTTCTAAACACAAACGGACATTTGGAAAAACAGAAAAATGGGTTCAAATATCCAATTTTTCATTTTTTTCCACCTTGAGAAATTAAAAAAATTGGATCGTTAACCTGTTTTTCCAATTTTCTGTTTTTATCCAGAGGATCGGAAATTTAGAAAATTACAAAATTGCGTCTGGGCTCCAATTATTCAATACTGCAACGATATTCTCTCCCACGTTCTGCCTAGTTACCAACGATTGGTTGGCTGTCATCGTGGGTGTGTCTGGATGTGTTTAGGCGAGCATTCAAGAAGACTCGGGGCAGTCATGTCAACGCTGGATAATTACGAGAATATAATTCGGAATCTTGCTGAGAAGAGGGGAGATGAATGTTCGGATGGTGAATGAATGAACAACACATAGCATAGCAACAACAATCCCTTTTTTTCTTTTGAGTCTGACCATCTCAGCGCCACTTTCCCCTTTCTTTTTTGGCTTCCCCATTGAAATACGAGGCTGCTGCGGCCCGCCGTACGTTGAGCAGAGGCTGACCAGCGGGCAGCGGCCGGGCAGCGGATGGTGTGGCTAAGAACTTGCAATGTAGCCTATAACTATTATCAGACCGGCCCTCGCGGCCTCGAAACAGACACTACCGGGAAAAGTCCCGACTGCCACTCGGCCTCTGAGTGGTCCTGTGTAGGGGCGGAGGATGACACTTTAAATATAGACACTAGGCGATCTTGATTCAAGTCTGTGCTGGATATTGAGGTGAAACGCTGAACGTTTTTCGTTATTCGACTTCCAACACGTCGTCCATTCTCATTCTGTCTTTCGGTCTGGCTGCTGAATGTGCTCAAATGGGGGGCGGGGTGGGGCGGAGCTAGGCGGAACGAGGGAGAGACTATCATTGCAGTATTGAATAATTGGAGCCCAGACGCAATTTTGTAATTTTCTAAATTTCCGATCCTCTGGATAAAAGCAGAAAATTGGAAAAACAGGTTAAAGATCCAATTTTTTAATTTCTCAAGGTGGAAAAAAATGAAAAATTGGATATTTGAACCCATTTTTCTGTTTTTCCAAATGTCCGTTTGTGTTTAGAAAATTGAACTGATAAGCGTTACACGGACCGATCAGCCCCAGTTTACATCCAGGAAATGGTCAAACCATATACCCCAACCCGCCCACTTCGCTCTGCATCAGCCAAACTGCTTGCTGCTCCTCCACAGCGAGGGAGAACTAATCACTCAACGAAATCCCGACTGTTCACCGTCCTGGCCCCCAAATGGTGGAACGAACTCCCCACCGACATCAGGATGGCCGAAAGCCTACACACATTCCGCCGAAGGCTAAAAACACATCTCTTCCAACTACACCTCGGATAAATAAAAATAAATAAATAAATAAATAAAAAAATTTGAACCTGCGCTTCCATGTCTCTTTGTAGCTTTACTTATTTTAAGCTATGTACTTGCACTTATTACTTGCTGTCTTGAGTTTGTACCTTCACAGTTGAAAGCACTTAATTGTAAGTCGCTTTGGATAAAAGCGTCTGCGAAATGAATGAAATGTAATGTAATTCTGAAAAGTGCAATAAAAAAAGTTACTTGTTGCAAAATTCTCGCTAAATGTATAGCCAAGCGCCCTGAGAAGGCCCTCTTTGTCCTTGTGTTACCCGATCAGAACTGGATTCATGGAAGCTAGACATTCCTTCTCCAACTCTCGTTGGCTCTTTGACATAATTTCCAAGTCTTAGACAGACACGCCTGAACTGTTATCCCCAGATGCAGAGAAGGTGTTTGATTGGTTGGACTGGGACTTTAATGTTCAATGTTTTACACAGGTGGGATCACTAGCGGCGCCAGGATTTTGATTGTAGGTGGGCCTCCAGAAAACTGGATGGGCCAGTTAAAATAAGCCAAAACTGCATTTGTGCTAGGCTGCTGAACACTGTCTCCTCCTATAACACATGGGCTATCATAAGTTACCTCTGCCTACAGCTGCCAATATTATTTTTCCCTCCAGAAAATGTGCATACAGACAGCCAGACATAGGCACCGATACCGTGGGCGCTCCGGAGCTCTACCGTCGGTACTCCGGAGCTCTAGCACCTACGGAAAATACTGAGCATCCATGTGTGCCAGACTGCCAGCAGGCCACATTCATTTAAAAGTAAACATTGCAGTTGGTGCTAAGTCATAGTGTGATCAGTTATGTTGCTGTCAGTCCCCAGCTGATCGTGGTTACATGTCAGTTAAACTTCTCATCTCCAGTCCTATCTGTAGCCTATTTGTGAAGTGGCGCTGTCCTGAGTTGAAAGATAGCTAGGCCTACTTTATGGCTTTATTATCGAGTTAATAGGCGTCTGTGTTCATGTCGGCCGCTGTCCATTTCATAAGGTTCTGAAATGCAAACATTTGTTGACAACTTTTTTTTTCAAAGGGTGTGCGCCCATGAGCACCCACAGAGGAAAACATAAATCGGCGCCTATGCAGCCAGACACTAACGGTAACGTTACCCTACTTGCCTTGCTGGTTTGAGGGGGGGCTACGGGAGGACTTGATGGGGAGAGGGCGGCCGCCGGCCGAGCAGGATGGATGGTAACTGGTCACTTGTAACCTCATTACATAAAATGGCAGTTTCCTCCTCCTGCTCCTCGGAGCGCTTTTTGCTGAATGAAAACAGAAAAGCTTGCGCGCCAACGTCATTCATTTCATTGGATCACTTGCTGGTGACGATGCAGCATGTGGGCGGGCTTAAGAGTCCACACGTGGGGTAGAAGCCGTTGATTGGCTGAGAAGCTTTCACTCAAAGTTTTCCTCGAACTGCTAGAATGAAATCACTCATGGGTCAAAATGGTTGGGCCTGGACCTAAAATGGGTGGGCCCAGGCCCACCCGGGCCCATTGGTAGCGCCGCGGGTGCTGCAACATCTGTCCGAGGAAGACAACAAAACGGACAGACTGCGGTGGAGGGAGGAAGAAGGTCAGTGAAGAGCTCGAGGTGAGCGTGTGTGAGTGGATCCACAGCATGCGGGCAAAACATCGTCAATTAAAGGCCTGTCTCTTATAGACGCCTGTCTCAAATACAAGCCGGTGCATTTCGGCGATTTGGGTAAATAGAAGCCCGGGCTATTATTTGAAGTTTTACGGTAAACACGGTCACTAGTGCGCTAAGGCAGGACCAAAAAAAAAAATACTGCCAAAAACAAGTAAAAACAAAGAGATCATTCATTTATTATTATATTTCAAATATATATACTGAATGATGATGGTTTAATTATTAGTTATTAGTTTTTACCTATTTTTTGGGGCCCCTGTCAGTCATGGGCCCTTGGAATTGTTTTAACTTTTCCCCCCTATAGGCGCCCCTGCTCATAGATACGTATGTTGTCAGAGTGATGTTTTTCAAAAGTTAGATATGTGACTTTGGAACAGATCTGTAAATATAACATGTTGTTTTCCTCACTAGGTAACACGATGGAAGATGATATTACTGCCAGCAGTGCTGAAGTGTTTTCATCAGAGGGCCGTAGTGTTACTCTGTCCTGTACCTATTCAGTTAAAGCTGATAATCTCCAGTGGTATCGACAGGATCCTGGATCAGCTCCTCAGTTCCTTCTCCTGATCACTGATACAACATCACCTTCAGAAGTGGAAGCAAAACCTCCTCACCCTCGAATGACTGCTAAACTGAATGAGGAGAGAAATCAAGTTGATCTGCAGATCTCTGCTGAAGTATCTGACTCTGCTGTGTACTACTGTGCTCTGAGGCCCACAGTGACAGGAAACACCAAAAAACCTTTGACGCAAAGACAACACAATACTCCACAACATCCACCAGAGGGAGTCACACACTGTTAAACTGCAATGTTTTTCATCATGTAGTCTAGAATCACTTTACCTTAGTAATGTATAGCTGAGAGAAGTGAATATCCAGAGCTACGAGGAGACAGAGAGACTCAGGGAGGAGCTGAGCTGTTACTGAACTATAGAAGAGAGAGGAACTTCTATATTCAACAGAGATCAATACACAAACCATCAACATTACCTTTATTCAACATGCTGTCACTGCAGCATTGTGTGTTTTCTCTGCTGTTTCTCTCCATCCTCACAGGTATGTTAGATTATGCAGCATGAAAAAATTCAATCCTAATAACATCTGAATGTGAATCATTTATTGGGTCGTTTACAACATTAAATTTCAGAGTGATCTCTTCCTTTAGGTGTCAGCTGTGAAGAACTCACTCCAGTCGAAAATGAAGAGAACAGTTTAGAAGACAGCTCTGTTACTCTGTCCTACAGATACTCATCTGGTAATTATTTCTTCTGGTATCGACAATATCCAGGAAAACCACCAGAGTTCATCATCTCCCACTCTGCTTCAGGCATAGAAGGAACAAACAATAATGTAATCCCTGGATTGAAGATTAAAGTGGAGGACAAACAAATCCATATGATCATCTCCTCAGCTAAGGTGTCAGACTCTGCTGTGTACTACTGTGCTCTGAGGCCAGTGACAGGAAACACCAAAACTCTGTACAAAAACCTTTGGAGCAAAGACAACACAATACTCCACAACATCCACCAGAGGGAGTCACACACTGATAAACTTCAATATTTTCATGATGTAGAATCACTTTACAGAGAGACTCAGGGAGGAGCTGAGCTATTACTGAACTATAGAAGAGAGAGGAACTTCTATATTCAACAGAGATCAATACACAAACCATCAACATTACCTTTATTCAACATGCTGTCACTGCAGCATTGTGTGTTTTCTCTGATGTTTCTTTCCATCCTCACATGTATGTTAGATTATGCAGCATCAAAAAGTTTTATTCTAATACCATCTGAATGTGAATCATTCATTATGTCTTTTACAACATGAAATAACAGTTATCTCTTCCTTTAGGTGTCAGCTGTGAAGAACTCACTCCAGTAGAGAAAGAAGAGAACAGTTTAGAAGACAGCTCTGTTACTGAAAAAATGAAGTTGAGTTCCTCATCTCTCATCTGGTATCAGGCAAAATATTGCAAAATACAAACTCAGGACTGTCTGTTTCAGTGAGTGAGGATAAAACCAAAATGGATCTTCAGATCTCCTCTGCTGCAGTGACAGACTCTGCTCTGTACTACTGTGCTGTGAGGCCCACAGTGACAGGAAACCCACAGTCTCTGTACAAAAACACAAGCTGACACACTGACAAGCTGCTGGAAGACTTTTTTCTACACCACACGTGTCAAACTCAAGGCCCAAGGGCCAAATCCGGCCCCTCGCAGGTTCTGATCCGGCCCGTATTTCAATTTAGGTTCACAATAAAGTTAGAAGCACCGAGTTTTTGCCACTTTTTTTTGGAAGTTTTTGTCTCCTTTTCAGACAATTTTGACACTGTTTTCCAAAGTTTATGGCGCTTTTTTCAACGTATTTGTCGCTGGCTGAAGAAAATTTTTTGGGGGGCTTTATGACGCCCAAAATGTAAGTGAGAAGACCACAGTATATGATACATGCAATAATACAGTCAAATATATTTGACTTTTTCTCTTAAATAAACACATGTCAATAATAGGCTTGTTGGAGATGAGCCAGATCTGCGCAGAATCGATCGCCGCCCGTTGCACGCCGGTTAGATTTGTGTCCGACTTGATCCCGACTCGCTCTGACGTCGTGCACACGTAGGCAACGATAATCTCACGAGAGCAAGGCGGCCGCAGTTCTGAGACGCAGGCAGCGCAGTTGCTTTTCACCGACTGCAAGACCCAGGCGGACACAAGGCATGCTGGGAAACGCCGGCCTCTCAGCTGATCCAACAGGTGATTGGTTCAGAATCGACAACATGATGACGTTTTATATAAACGTTTTTATTGATTTTGAATCGGAGGGATTTTAACTGCCATTTGTCTAATTTAAAGGCTTATTCTGTACAGAACACATGTGGCTGACAGTTATGTTTAGAAGTCAGAGAGACTAAATCTGTTCAGATTACAGATCATCTACAGTCTGTTGTTAATCAAAATCAGCAACAGATCACATGTCGAGCATGTTGACAGCTACTCTGTCATAATAAAAACAACTGGAGACTGTGTACAGGCTGATATTTGGGTCTGATAACATTATATTAATCAGAATCGGACCACAGTGTTTCTGTGACTTCCTGTTCAGCCTGCAGGCTGCTGGATGCGGCTGGAAACTGTCCGACTTCACAGCGAATTTTTGTCACCGCCCCCCCGCTGCTGCCGCCTGCTCTCGTCTGCTTTACAGGCGAGGAGCAGTTCATCTTGAACGAGCCTAATCTCTACATGCCCTGGATTGAAGATTAAAGTGGAGGACAAACAAATCAAGATGATCATCTCCTCAGCTAAGGTGTCTGACTCTGCTGTGTACTACTGTGCTCTGAGGCCCACAGTGACAGGAAACACCAAAACTCTGAACAAAAACCTTTGGAGCAAAGACATTACATTACATTACATTACATGTCATTTAGCTGACGCTTTTATCCAAAGCGACTTACAATTGCTACATATATCAGAGGTCACACGCCTCTGGAGCAACTAGGGGTTAAGTGTCTTGCTCAGGGACACATTGGTTGATGGATCATGGTGGGAAATGAACCCAGGTCTCCCACACCAAAGTCATGTGTTCTAACCACTGCGCCATCACCACCCGACAAGACAACACAATACTCTACAACATCCACCAGAGGGAGTCACACACTGATAAACTTCAATATTTCCATGATGTAGAATCACTTTACAGAGAGACTCAGGGAGGAGCTGAGCTATTACTGAACTATAGAAGAGAGAGGAACTTCTATATTCAACAGAGATCAATACACAAACCATCAACATTACCTTTATTCAACATGCTGTCACTGCAGCATTGTGTGTTTTCTCTGATGTTTCTTTCCATTCTAACAGGTATGTTAGATTATGCAGCATGAACAATTTTTATTCTGATACCATCTGAATGTGAATCATGTATTATGTCTTTTACAACATGAAATAACAGTTATCTCTTCCTTTAGGTGTCAGCTGTGAAGAACTCACTCCAGTGGAGACAGAAGAGAACAGTTTAGAAGACAGCTCTGTTACTCTGTCCTACAGATACTCTAAACAAGCAACTGGTGGTGATTATTTCTTCTGGTATCGACAATATCCAGGAAATCCACCAGAGTTTCTCATCTTTCACTTCGGAACGCAAAGTGCAACAAACTCTGGACTGTCTGTTTCAGTGAGTGAGGATAAAACCAAAATGGATCTTCAGATCTCCTCTGCTGCAGTGACAGACTCTGCTCTGTACTACTGTGCTGTGAGGCCCACAGTGACAGCAAACCCACAGTCTCTGTACAAAAACACAAGCTGACACACTGACAAGCTGCTGGAAGACTTTTTTCTACACTGTTGTACTGAACTTTGTACCTCCACTAGAGGGCGACATTATCAAGTAGGAGGTGCACTACTTCTGCACTGTGTTCAACCATTCAGTCAATAATAAGTGCTGCTGTGAAGAGAACAATTCTCAGACTGAATGTTGAACATCAGCTAGTTTCTCCTGTTGATTTAAACCTTGTTGTAGAGATGGAACATTGGCTGTGGATTATTCTTGCTGCTCTTTTCTTTGGTAAGATATAAAGAACATCATGGTTTTATTATTTTCTAAAGATTAATATAAAATGCAGTTCAGAGCAGAAATCTCTGAATAATTGAACTGTTTCTGTCCAGAGTAAAAATGTACAGTTGACATTTTCAGTTAGACATGTTAGTCTAATGACTTCATTTTCTCTACTTTCAGGAACAATAGCTGGAAACAAAATCTCTCCTGTAAGAGATGAAGTCAGTAAAAGAGAAGGAGAATCTGTCAAACTCAGATGTGACTATGAGACAACAGATAGTAGTCTTTATCTTTACTGGTACAGACATCATTCAGACCTTCAGGCACCTCAGTTTATACTCTGGAAAGGAGCAAAACGAGCTAGTAGTAGTAAATATATCCCAGATGAGATAAGATATGAATCCACAACATCAGAGAAATCAACTGAACTGACCATAAATACACTAACCCTGGCAGACACAGGTCTCTACTACTGTGCTCTAGAAACACAGTGATACAAAGTGTAGAAGAGGCTGTACAAAAACCTGAACACAGATATCTGACTACTCTTCAAAGAGGAGGGAAGTGGTATTCCACCCACTGCTTCATATCAGATGGATTCTGATTATTTCAGTTTTATCAGAGTCCTTGTGGTTACAGCTGCTAATGTAACACTGTGGGAGGATCCACATGAGCAGCTAATCTACATCAATGACAAACCAACTGTATGATGGTTCAAACACAAGACACCATGACAACAAATACATGGACACTGACTTACCTACTAAACCTGGGCCTGGGGCCTGTGCTACGAAGCAAGATTTGGCGTTAACCAGAGCATATGAGCGGAGTGGAGCGGTGAGAATCTCCGCTCATCGCTCACGGAACTGTTCCCCCCTCCACTCCCCCGCTCAAAGCTACATCAGGCTCATCATCGCTCAGTGCTCAACGCAGTTTGTTTGGCGCTCCAGTCAAATTGCCCCCCCCCGCTCGCTCCAAAAAAGGAAAAAATCTACATGTATATCACTTTTAGCTCCTGCTCCACTCCGCTCACATACTCTGATACAGCATGAAGGGAACAGCAGGAGTAGACAGCAAAATAATTACTTTATAAAATAATCCGATTATACAATCCTTCTGAGCTTGCTAAAAGCAGGAAACTGTCCTTCCTCGAATGGTGTGAGAGCAGTCATGTCACTTAACACTAATAAAACTATAAGGAGATGATCTTTGATCAAAAAGAACCCTATAGTTTAAGGAGACTGTGTAAATCACAGTACCTCGGCATTCACATTGACGGTCTGCTAACATGGAATGTGCATTGTCTCCGTCACATTTTGACATTGTGAAGTATTTTACATTACATTTTTCACTCAACCAAAACAACTTGCAGCCAAGAGAGTTAGTAAGGCTAATCACTCCCTACTTATCACCAAAATGCAACAAACTGTAAACTCATCCTTATTTCCCCAGCACCCTACACATTTTGAGGGCCTCCTGGACCCAGGAAAGGGGTGGATCCTATAAATGTAAAGGTAAAAGTAATCATTCAACAAATGTTTCTCATCATGAATTGTCAGCCAAGTTGTCCTACTTACTGTTGTGTTAAGATTCTGACTGTTAAATGATTGGAGAATTAGTTTTGAGAGTCAGTATAGAAAACATTTCTTTTTTGCAGTTGTTTTTATTGGCGGTCCACAAAATATATTTCCCTCTTGTCTACAGAATAATTGATACTGTTGAGAGAGGAGGGATTTCATAAATTTTCTCAAAGGTAATTATTAAGACATATACAACCCCAAATCAGAAAAAGTTGGGACAGTACATTTTATTTGTGTTTTTCATACTGTCCCAACTTTTTCTGATTTGGGGTTCCGTAACAAAATGAGAAGTGTTCTTATGTGTTCACACTTTTGTTTCAGAGCTTATATGATGAGCTAATCTGTGGGAGCAGAAGGTCCAACAGGATGTCCTATGGAATCATCCTGTATCCCTTTCTCTGAAACAGCATCTGAAGCAGATGTATGTATGAAGCAGAAATGTCAGTGATGTGTATGTGTGTACCTGTGACTGCAGTGCCTTACAGAGGGTGGTCAGAGTATCTCTCCCTAACTTGCAGGATACCTAAGAAAAGAGTATGTTAAAGGGCCAAAAGTATTTTAGTGGACTTTTCACATCTTGACCATGGACTCCAGACTACTGAGGTCAGACAGATGTCTCTGCTGCTACAAGACCACAACAGAGAGACTGAGGAGGAGTTTCTTTACTCAAGCTTTACATTATTATTTCTATGTATGTGACAAATAAAACTACTTGTATCCTTGTATTGCTTTGTCTCCATAGACCTATGAGATCTGGAAAATAACAGAGGAGGTGACTGGCTTGGGATCATCCAGTAGGAGCAGGGAAATGGGAGCATACATGAGCGCTGACTTTGTGATGGATGTCATGCATCCAGAGGTAAGATGGTCATTTTTTCTAGGTAATGTGATGGACCCCAAGATCCTCAGGCTGCCTCCACTGTGCTTGACAGGTGGCATTAAGCATCAGTGTAGCATCTTATGTGGTAAAATGGGAGATTTGTATAGAGTGAAAATGGGTCTTGAAGAAAGATGTCTTGCATACCCACATTATGCAATACCAGTGGACGGCACTTGATTGGGGCATGGGAAACACACACACACACACACACACACACACACACACACACACACACACACACACACACACATGCACACACACACCCTTCACACACTATCAATAAAACAGTGGGCATCTGAACAGTGCAAATCAAGTACACTGGCTCTTGTAGCATCAACAAATCAAGGTTTTAAAATGTCAAATATCTGAAATATAAGAAAAGTGCAATAACTGTAAACATCTTACACACACACTTAGTTACACACACACACACACACACACACACACACACACACACACACACACACACACACACACACACACACACTTACACACACACACACCTCTGTTTTCACGGCTGCAGCGGCTGCTCTGAAACGGCGGCCGCTGGGACACGATCCGGGGTCTCTGGTGGACGCAACAACAGGGAAATGAAACACCACAAGCCGGCGACAACACCGGGACAGACGGTTGTGAAAGTCTTGCTTTGTTTTTGCATTTTGCTGTCTTGCTCTGCGGTGTTTGCAGTGTGAAGTATTTCCACACAGCGGACACACAGGATAGCATCGAGCTAGCCACAATGCTGCTCAACGCTACTATCCTGCTAGCTGGCTGCAAACTGCGGAATGGACTTCCTGAGCGGGGACGTGTTTCATAACTCTGTGTCTCATTGAGCCGCGCCTCCGTTCAGGAAATCTATTCCACAGTTTGCAGCCAGCCAGCAGACCAGCCGGCAGGAATCACTTTTGGAGCCATTTCAGCAGACAACGTTAAAGTGCAGACATGGCTCGTGGTATCGGAAATCTCCGCAGGTTGGATCGGGAAAATCCGATACCTGAATTACGCTGGTATCGATACCGATACTGGATTGGATCGGCCCCATCCCTAGCTGCAATTCCTGGTGATGGGTTCAGTCGTCAGCGGCTAGTTGCCGCCGATCGCCGCACAACCTTGCACCGACTTGCACAGTACTGGATTCAGCCACCCGACACAAGCCGTCAGCGCGGTACGCGACTTCAGATGGTTTCAACACGGCAGGTGACCCGGCACGTTTATTGTTATATATGACAACATTAGATGAATAATACTGAAACATCTCGATGTAGCAGTAGGCTGTTTTGTTGTTGTAGCTGCCAGAGGTAGGTCTACAGATAGATTCAACTACTACATGCCTTTTTATGTACAGAGACACAATATGCTAATGTAGTGTATTTTCATATAAAAACTATTACTATCATTGTAATGTTTATCACATTGATGAGTTCCTTTAAGTAGGGAAACAAAGAAGAAGAGCTTCAGATCACGATTGGCAAGATGGGGTCTCCGAGCTCTGCAGGGCTTGTATTTAAGATGCTATATAATAAATCCTATTAATATTCAAATGGCATCTGCGACCATTTCTTCATTCACTCATCTTCATCATTATCAACATCCACAACGCTACATCTGTCTCACCTCTTCCCTGTCTCAGCCCTGGACACACAAGATCACCTCTACAGTTCTGAGAATGAATCTCCACAACGTGTTCATGGGGTAAGGCATACTTCTTTCTTGAGCAGGGGGCTACAAAGTTTATAACAGCAAAAACTGTGGTGTCCCTCAGACACTTCACTAAAAGGTCTTGATTTGAGGAATATTGGACAAAATCTTTTAGTCCTGTGAATCACCTATTTTGCATGTTTCTTTGTGTTAATTATTAAGGTAGTTTGTCCATTTTAGTTTTTAAAAACTCGACTACAATTTTAGTTAATGGCATTTCAGGATATAACTAATCATTTATCTTACTTTTACCATATACACGTTTTTCTTCAGGGAAAGCGAGCAAAGATTAACAAGGCAGCAAGACGTGTGGTTTTACCCCTGGCATCGAGTCCAAGTTCTGATGACGCCACATACATAGGAAGTCCACAACGCCATGACATTGTAAGTCATACTTATTTACCAGCTGTTGTGTACTCTCAGACAAAAATTCTTTCTCTGTTGTATTGCTTTTCACAGCCGTGTTCTCTTTTCACTTTTTAAAGTTTCAAGACCATGCCTCAGAGGAAGTGTTGGGTTTCTCCTCAGCCCAGAGAATGGCAAGGACATTTATATAGAATATTATATTATTATTATGGTAAAATGATATTACATTCAATGAATAGGTCAGGCAAAGGTCAGAGATCTTACACCCAACTGCATGGAAAACTTAATCTCACAATTGTTACATATCTTATTTTCATATATAAACTCCTTTTGGCTGTCATGTGCATGCCAACTAAGCATAATGTATTTCATTTACTTTTATTTAATATATTCAACAATAGAATCATTTTCAAACACCTTTGATTAAAGCTACATTGTGTAAGAATTTCTCCCATCTAGCGGTGAAATTGTATATGACAACCAGCTGAATTTCACTTTCTAGCCCCCCCCCCCCCCCCCCCCCCCCCCCCATTATACAATGATTCAGGGTGTTTCCACATTATTTATTGTCCTGTACTGAGCTTAAGTACTATTACATTTACTAACTAGCACACCAAATGTTTTCCCACTTATTACATTCATCTAGACCTGCCAGAAATGATAAATGAATGAGGGAGTGTGTGGAGTGTGTCCGGGCATTGATGTCCTCGGTTAGGGGGACCCCTTCATCTGCAGCGCCATCATCTTCTGTGGACAGTGAAATTGAAATGGTATGTTATAATTGAGGGATGAACATATGTATTCATTACTTGAATTAATGTACTTGATGAACTTTGATGTACTGTTGAAAACACTATGAATATGCTGCGTGACATTATCTCTTGTCTATTCAGTCAGCAGACGCCGTTCTTCTGGAGTTTCCACAGACAAGTGTCTCTGACGTGCCCCCGGCCATCAGATGAAAGTGTAACAATGAGCAGTTCAGCCAAAAAAAGGAACTTAATGTGTGGTGTGTGTTTCTGTATGGTGGGAGGGGTTAGGCGTGCAATAATAAGGAAAGTTGTTGTTCATTGTTCACTATTTCTCAGTGTTCTGTGAAGTTTATGTGTAATGTTTAGGGCTGCTGCCTGAAATGGAACTATTTCTACAAGGCGTACTAAAGTACCAATATTTGAAAATGTTTAAAAGCCATAATGTAAATGTTCATACATGTGTTGTATAAATGTTAAGCGATAGTACAAGTGTTTTGTATTTACAATGTATTATTCTAATTAGGATATGGTACAAATACATTAAAGTATATTTTTTCACCTGGAAGTAGTCCCACAAGTCTTTCAGCCTTTAGTATACTGGTAATACATTTGCAAGTATATGCAAGGTAGAAAGTAATATAGCAAAGTAATGATAAAGTATATTGACTATTAACTGCAAAGTATGCTTTTTTAGTAATTGGAATAAGCCAAAAGTATAATTAAGCATATTATTATCACAGTAAGAATATATTAAAAGTATTAAGCTTATATATTTTTAAGACACTAACAAATATTTTTTTAATGTACTTATAACACAAAGTACACTTTCATTTCACTAATTAAGCATTTTAGTAGATGTAAAGCCATATGCTTAAAGTATACAACATATACTTAAGTTGTTCCACTTCAGCACATAAAAGTACACTAAATACACTTCAATGTAAGCTTTACTACAATTTAATTACAATTAAAATATATTTAGTACATTAGTTGTTCCAAAATAGCATGCTTCAAGTTAACTAATCATGAACACACTTTAAGTATAATGATGATTAGTGTGGCTTCAAGTACACAAAAGTATGCTACATTTTAGTACACTTAGCACGTTTATTTTTCGGCTGGGTTGTCAGCAATTACTCGGCATATTGGTAATATTAAGCAGAATATCCTACTAACAACTGCCATCATTATGTATTGCTACAGGACCACACTACAGAGAACACCTAAAGTTTTGATAATGTTTATGGAATATCATTTATGGAATTGTATTTACATACACACATTTTTCAGATAAAGTTCATGCAGCGTAGTGATGCACAGTTGACTTCTCCATCATCTATTGCTACGATATCTGTCATTGCACAGTCCAAATGATATATTGAGCTGCAGTCAGAGGGAGTGAAAGCAAACAAATGTTGATTGATTATGCTGCTTCAGACACATAGGCTAGGTGTACAGACACATTCTCATTTCTTAATTTTATGCCATTCTAAAACATTTTATGTTAACATTTAAGCTTTCATTGAAATATAAAGACAGTGCTGCAAGTCTGATCATAAGTAAGGACAGTCAAAGTGTGGACAGATGAGGTCACCACCCAGCCTTGAGGATTATACATCATCAGTGTGACATCTTACATCAGCAAATGTGTTGATGATGTGGTGATCACCTGACTGGAAACATCACAAACTGGCATGGGATGTGCACGGCCCAGGACCAGAGGGCTCTGCAGCGGGAGATTAAAACTGCTCAGAAGATCATTGGTACCCATCTCCCGAGCATCAGTGATGTCGGTGAGGTGAGGTGCCTACGCAGAGCCCAAAGGATACTAAAGGACAGAACCCACCAGCCACAGCCTGTTCACCCTGCTGCCTTCTGGGAAGAGATATAGAAGTTTCTGCTGTCGCACCACCAGACTGCAGAGCTGCCCCCCAACACCCCCCACCCCCCAAGCCATCAGACTCATAAACTCTAGTTCATCCTCAGCACTGCTCCACTGATTATAGTTTATTTCTGTTTACCATTTTCATAATTGCTTCTATATTAATGTATATTGTCTGCTATGTAGCAGAAGGGAGGTACAAACTCAATTTATACTTTATACATTATAACCTGTTATATTGTGACAAAATAAATCTACCCACCTACCTTAAAGAAGAATAAAGTGAATGTTTTGGAAAGACCATGTCAAACGTTCTGACCTTAAAATGACTGAAATGTTGAGGAAGGATGAGGAAGCAAGCAGCTCATGTGAGGAAACCCAGCAACATCCTAGAGTTGAAGCTGTTCTGTACAGAGGAATGGGCAAAGATCCGTCCAAGTCAATAAGCAGGACTGTTCAAAAGTTACTGGAAACGTTTTGTTACAGTTATTGCTGATGTACTCAGTGCTGACAGCCTGTTTTTAGTAATGTAATTATGTTTTTGGACTTTCTTTTGAGGACCTTGTAAAATGTTCTTACCTTAGGGCTTCACAGTAAATGTTCTGCAGCCATAGATTGTACATGCAATGCTTTTGAAAGCATGTATGTGCTATATATGTTGAATAAATGTTTAAGACTTGTATGGATTGTTTTCACTTGCATGGCACAATGTTGTATGTTATACACACTGGAATGTGTCTAGAGAAGAAAGGCTCACACAGTATATAGCACACTGGTAAATCATCCTACATGAGGACATTTCTGATGGGAGTTTGTTGTCTGAGCTGCTAAGAAGCTGACAGCAGTGGTAGAATCAGGTTCAAACAGAAGGACATGCAGGTTTAACTCTGGGCTGGGGGGGGGGGGGGGGGAATGATGATGATGATGATAACTAGGTTGCAAATAAAACCAAATGAAATGAACAACAATAAATACATCTGTATCAGTAATCTTGATTTAAAACAGTTATTTAAATACTGCCACCCGCTGGTAGAAAGGGGGTCCGTGTACTTTTTCATTCATTAAATTTTCATTTCATATACAGAAATTAAAAAACAAAAAATGAATAGTTATTTGATTTTCGTTTTAAAATACAAAATTTGAAAATTTAATTAAGGCGTTTTTTCCTTTTCATGGTCAAAAGGGGATGAGAGAAATTTAAAATATGCTTTATTTTTCATTTTCTATTTCATCCATCCATCCATCCATCGTCATCCGCTTATCCGTGGTCGGGTCGCGGGGGGAGCAACTCCAGCAGGGGACCCCAAACTTCCCTTTCCCGAGCCACATTAACCAGCTCTGACTGGGGGATCCCGAGGCGTTCCCAGGCCAGGTTGGAGATGTAATCCCTCCACCTAGTCCTGGGTCTTCCCCGAGGCCTCCTCCCAGCTGGACGTGCCTGGAACACCTCCCTAGGGAGGTGCCCAGGGGGCATCCTTACCAGATGCCCGAACCACCTCAACTGGCTCCTTTCGACGTGAAGGAGCAGCGGCTCTACTCCGAGCTCCTCACGGATGACTGAGCTTCTCACCCTATCTCTAAGGGAGACGCCAGCCACCCTCCTGAGGAAACCTATTTCGGCCGCTTGTACCCGGGATCTCGTTCTTTCGGTCATGACCCAGCCTTCATGACCATAGGTGAGGGTAGGAACGAAAACTGACCGGTAGATCGAGAGCTTTGCCTTCTGGCTCAGCTCTCTTTTCGTCACAACGATGCGATAAACTGAATGTAATACCGCCCACGCTGCGCCGATTCTCCGACCAATCTCCAGCTCCATTGTCCCCTCACTCGCGAACATGACCCCAAGGTACTTAAACTCCTTCACTTGGGGTAAAGACTCATTCCCTACCTGGAGAAGGCACTCCATCGGTTTCCTGCTGAGAACCATGGCCTCAGATTTAGAGGTGCTGATCCTCATCCCAGCCGCTTCACACTCGGCTGCAAACCGATCCAGTGAGTGCTGAAGGTCACAGGCCGATGATGCCATCAGGACCACATCATCTGCAAAGAGCAGCGATGAGATCTCCAGCCCACCGAACTGCAACCCCTCCATACCACGACTACGCCTCGATATCCTGTCCGTAAATACTACGAACAGGATTGGTGACACAGCGCAGCCCTGGCGGAGGCCAACCCTCACCTGGAACGTGTCCGACTTACTGCCGAGAACCCGGACACAGCTCTCGCTTTGGTCATACAGAGATTGGATGGCCCTGAGAAGGGACCCCCTCACCCCATACTCCCGCAGCACCTCCCACAAAGTCTCCCGGGGGACCCGGTCATATGCCTTCTCCAGATCCACAAAACACATGTAGACTGGATGGGCATACTCCCAGGCTCCCTCCAGGATCCTTGCTAGAGTAAAGAGCTGATCAGTTGTTTCTATTTCATATAACAAAAAATAAAATCACTCAAAAAGGCCTGTTTTTTCATATTCAGAGACTGGATGTTGTAGCTGGGATCAGACCTCCGGTGCTGCTGCCGTTTTCTAGCAGCAAGCTAGCAGCTAGCCATCAGCCCGTTGTGACCATAGATATAATTTAGACATAGACATTTATTATGTCTATGGTTGTGACCATAGGTTGTGACCCGGGTCCCCGGTACTGACTGATTCTGGTCCGTGTGTATATGTACAAAATATGGTCATCACTGTTAGTTAGTTTTTTAGTTAGTTTTTTAATAGTACACCTGTATGATTTCTCATTTTCTTTTTTGAAGTACTTTTTGAAGTACTTTTGAACTCCATTATTGAGCCGAGTTTTGAATGAAAATATTTGAAATGAAAATAGTCTGTTGATGACAGTGCAGGACAGATGGATTCTGGGTCAGGCTTGACTGAGCATGCTTGAGCGGAGTGAAATTGGAGCGGCGCTCCATCCTTTTAAAAATGCCACTCTGCACTCTGTCTAAATTGTGGCTCATTTATGCCTGACGCGTTGGAGGTGGCGCGCGCATTCGTGACATCAAAATGACGTTGTTTCCTGCCGGCGCGTCCGAGTGACTGCAAGTCTCTCTTGTAAACTTGCCGGGTTAAGATGAGTTCTTTTTTTGTGAATGAAAGGCTTGATCTGACGGAGTAGGTCATTGAATCAAATCGAAGCAATGACGGGACTGTTGCTGCCTGTTCTGCTGTTGTTTATCTTATTCTTCTTCTTCTAGTCTTTAGAAAGAAAAACATCGGTAGCCTTTGCTCCTTACTGCCACCGCTGTTCAGGAGAAGACTGCAACTAGTGTTGTGACCACCACGTGCGAGTAAAAATACTCACGTCAGTCCCGTGACGTCACAATTTCCGCACGCACTTTTGGAAGCGCTAGTATAACTGAAGCTTTAGACCCGCCCGCTCGCGCTCCCCACTCGCTCCCGCTCCACTCCGCTCACATGCTCTGGCGTTAACGAGGTAACTTCAGGTTCAACCCAGGGTTTTCTGTATAGCGACGGTGGATTACTTGTTACTGGGTTCAATCACCATGGTAACTTATGCTGAACACCTAACCTGGGGCCTGTACTACGAATCAAGTTTAACATGCCCTGGATTTCTTTCAGTTACCCGGCTACACCTAACCTAACAACCGCGGTCCCGCATAAGCTGTGTCACGACGGTGGTTCACAACTAGTTCAATCAACCCAGGGTTTCCCAATCCGGCGACCCGTACGTTCACATAAAAGAGGCGAAGTTTGCACAGCACGACCAATCGCAAACATCTACCAGAGCCGCATATTTTACATAAGAAGAGCAAACTATAATTCTAATGTGTCGGAGTTCAGGAGCTCATGATTGGCTGCTGGCTAACGTGACAGCGGCTGGGTTGCTGCCTCACCGCCCTGCGTGTGAGTTGTGAGCTAGATGGATCTCCATATCCGCGCAAAGTAAACGTTTCTGGGTTAGTGGACTACCAAATGCCGAGGCTTTCACGGATCTCCAGGGCCGCTCTCCTGCTAGCTAGATAGCTAAATGGCCCTTGTGTGTGAGTGAGAGCGTGATCAGTGAGCTTGTTACGGCCGCAATCTATTACCACAGATTCCAGTTAATCTTATAATGGATATGTGTGTTGTGTTATTTAAACAAACGATCGGGGAGATACACTTTCCGTGATTCTCATTGATTGAGCCCGCGTTGAGCTGGATGTAGCTGGCTCAATCAATGAGAGCTAGCTAGATAGCCTCCTCCGAAACGAGACCTAGCAGATCAAGGAAAGCCATGAAATTCACAAAAATTTTATTTAAATTAAATTCAAAGCGGACACAAGTGTTAGCTAGCTTTGTAAAACCTTTGGGTAGCTGTAATATAAGTGGCGTGACAAAATTCAAACTGTGAATATACGCCAGCTCCACGGAGCTCATCGGAGCTCCACAGAACTCCACGGAGATCCGCGGAGCCTGAGTCCCGGTAGTCCACTAACCCAGAAACTGTTACTTTGCCCTGGGTATGGAGCAGAGCAGGCTGCTGCTGTCTCGTAAGACTGTGTGGACCTTCTGAAGTCCGACACGTCTTACCAAATTTGTAATTAGCCATAAATTTTCGTAAAATGGCCCATATTTGAGCTTTATATAGATTCTCGCATAAAGAAAGTCCTCCTCCTCCTCCTGTCTCGTCTTCAATGTATGTGTATGTAGTTGCTCAACCATGTATGTGTATTGGGGTGCTCAACCAATCAGCATGCAGCTCATCTAAATATTCATGAGCATACCATATTTGGAAGAAAAGCTCTCGTTCCAAATAGAGCCATTCCACGGGGATGCAATAAGGGCCCACAGAAAATCACCCATAGCATTTTCAGCCTATAGCCATACCCTATTAGGAGACCTTAAAGGAGAACTCCGGCCAATGTTTACGTTAATCTTGCTAAATATAACTATGCGAGACCTGTCTATAGCAAAAACAGTTAGCGCAATAGCAGCTACATAGACGGAGCTGCTGCAGCTAATGCCCACCGCTCCACTTAGCTAAACGGCAGTTATGGGGGCATAAGCTAAATAGTGCCTTTGTGTATCTTAACATACACAAAATGCAAATAAAATGTCTGTGTAACATGAACAGGGCCCTTACATGACAACAAGATGCATTTTCAACATTCACCTACCCTGTTAGCTGCTAGCTAGCTAGCTGTCGTCTGGGACGAGAGAGTGTTCAGTCAGGCTTCAGTAATAATCATCATGCACCAGTTATATATGCTATAGACAGGTCTTGCATAGATATATTTAGCAAGATTAACGTAAAAATTGGCCGGAGTTCTCCTTTAAGGCACAGTGTAAAATACCCCATATAATCATTCTATCACCCCCTTTAAAGGGATACACCACCGTTTGTTGAAATAGGGCTTATCACGGCCTCCCCTAGCTGTAAATAGGTGGGCCAATGCATTTTTTGTCTCAGTGCATGTAATTGTGGTTGTTTTTTGTCTTATGTTGGCTCACTTTTACTCACAACATGCTAACTGGCAACATAGGATTCCATTCACTACGCTAAGCTAACTACAGGGTACCCGCGGGGTCTTAAAAGCATTGAAAAAGTCTTAATTTTGATAATCTCAAATTAAGGCCTTAAAAGCCTTGAATTTGGTATACAAAGTCTTGAATTTTGTTACAAAGGTTGTTATTTACAACTTCCCAACCACTTCTTACTAACACCAAGAGAATTGATCACATCACTCCAGTTTTAAAGTCATTCCACTGGCTTCCTGTGTCTCAATGAATTGATTTTAAAATAGTTCTACTAGTTTATAAATCCGTACATGGGTTAGGACCGCAGTACCTCACTGATCTCTTACTACGAACCACCCAGATCGCTCAGGTCATCTGGGTCAGGTCTGCTTGTTGTACCCAGAGCAAGAACAAAAAGAGGCTGAATCAGCATTTAGTTTTTATGCCCCAAGTATTTGGAACAGATTACTGGAGAATTGCAAATCCGCCGCAACTCTTGGCACTTTTAAATCCAGGCTGAAGACCTATATTTTTGATGTTGCCTTTCCCTAGTTTTTATACTGAAATGTAAATTTTATTTTTATGTTTTACCTTGCATCAATTTTATATTGATCTGTGATTGTTTTTTTTGTTTGTTTGTTTTTGATTTCATTTTGCATCAATTGTTGTACTGAGCTGTGAACTGTATTCTTGTATTTTATTTTATTTCAGCCCTTACCTAGTATTAATTATGTATTTGCATATATACAACCCCAAATCAGAAAAAGTTGGGACAGTATGGAAAACACAAATAAAAAAAGAAAGTAGTGATTTCTAAATGTACTTTGACTTGTATTTCATTGCAGACAATACAACAGCTCGTAATTTAATGTGTTCCTCATGATTTTTATTGTTTTTGTTTAAAAAAAACAAAATTCCTATTTTGGTTCTTGCAACACATTTAAAAAAAAGTTGGAACAGTAAAGCATTTACCACTTTGTAATGTTGCCATTCCTTTTCACAACACTTAAACGACGTTTAGGGACTGAAAACACAAGTGATGAAGTGTTTCAGGTGTAATTTTGTCCCATTCTTGCTGCAAACAAGTCTTAAAGTGGGCAACAGTACGGGGTCTTCGTTGCCGCATTTTGCGCTTCAAAACACATTCTCAGGCAGGCCAGTCAAGTACCCGTATCTTCTTCCTCCGCAGCCAGGACTTTGTAATGTGTGCAGAATGTGGTTTTGAATTATCTTGTTAAAATATGCATGGACGTCCCTGGAAAAGATGTCTTCTTGAAGGCAGCATATTGTGCTCCAAAATCTCTATGTAATTTTCAGCATTAATGGTGCCATCACAGAAGTGCAAGTTACCTTTGCCAAGGGCACTGACACAACCCCATACCATGACAGACCCTGGCTTTTGGACTTGTTGCTGGTAACAGTCTGGATGATCCTTTTCTTCTTTGGTCCGGAGCACACGGCGTCCATTTCACCCTAAAAAAAACCTGAAATACTGATTCATCTGACCACAGTACACGTTTCCACTGTGTGATGGTCCATCCCAGATGCCTCCGAGCCCAAAGAAATCGACGGCGCTTCTGGACACTGTTAACATAGGGCTTCCTTTTGGCACAGTACAGTTTTAACTGGCATTTGTGACTGTAACTACGTATTGTGGTACTTGACAAAGGTTTGCCAAAGTAGTCCTGAGCCCATTTGGTGATATCGCTTATAGATGAATGACGATTATTGATGCAGTGCCGCCTGAGGGATCGGAGATCACGGTTGTTCAGCTTAGGCTTGCGCCCTTGTTCTTTACGCACTGAAATTCCTACTCATTCCTTGAATCTTTTAATTATGTTATGCACTGTTGAAGGTGAAATAAGCAAATGTCTTCCTATCTTTCTTTGAGGAACATTGTTTTTAAAAATTTCAATAATTTTCTCACGTATTTGTTGGCAAACTGGCGATCCTCGGCCCATCTTTGTTCCTAAAGGGCTAGACCTTGCTTAGATGCTGCTTTTGTACCAAATCATAATTACAATCACCTGTTGACATCACCTGTTTCAAATCACATCATTATTTAACCAATTTACCTGCCCAGCTCGAGAGACGAGCGACATCACTTCCTGTGATGATAAAAGTCTCACCTGCACTGAGTCAAAGCCTCCGATCCAGGTTTGTCTTCCCCGGTCACTTGGTTAATGAAGGTTTTGAGGAATAAATGTTCCTCTTCTGAGTGGACTGAAGCCAGATTCCCACCGGCGGCCTTGCAGAAGTTCTAATGGAGACAATGTAATAAGGTTAAAAACATTTCAGAAAAAAACAAACCTAATCATCATTTAACAGATACAATCTCAGGACATCTAATTTTTATAGTGTCATACCTTTGGACAATGCCATACTTTTACAGTAACAAAGTATTAATACTTTTAGAGACTGTCCTCCCGAAAAAAACCATAAGTCCCATAAGTCGTTTGTTCAAGCAGCAATTAGGACTCATATTTAGGTTTATAGTGGCTGCGCCCTCTAATGGCCATAGAGGTTATCAAAGCAGGAAGTAAAGTGATTTAGTTTTTGCTCCTGTCATAACTGCTATGGCCACTAAAGGACACCGCCACTAGAAATCTAAATATAGGTCAGGACAGTCTCTATAAAACTGCTGTACCTCTGCATCGGTCCAACTCTTTCCCTGGAAGTTGAAGCTGAAACAGCGAGAGCCGAACTGAGTCCAACCAGGAGGGCAGGGACCTTCAACACAATGTTGGGAGTGGGTGAGTGAGTGAGTGAGTGAGTGAGTGTGTGCCTCCTCCCTCCCTAGCTTGGTTGGTTATTCCTTGTGCTCACTCAGCTCCCTGGATAAAGGAGGGAGGAGGAGACCACGCGACTTCCTCTTCTTTTCCTTCATTGTGCCGGCCGGTCATTGAGAAGTAGATCGACCTCTGCCTGTCTGTAGCAAGCTCGCTTTTGTTTTTTAACGTCTGTGAGTCAGTGTTGCATGTCTTCTGTTTGTATTATTAATACATTATATAGACAATTTTGCTACAAGCTCCTCCCATCCTTCCTTCAGAAACCTAACATAATTGTTTTCTCCCTAATGAAGCTCAGTGCAAATTATTTCAGGAAGACGTCATTAACCCAATCAGTACTCTTTCTCCGTAAATCAAATCAGCTGTTTAGAAGCGATACTTTCACTTAACCCAATCAGTCATGACCACGGAATTCAAGGACCAATCACAGCACTACAGCTCTGCTTAAATATGTTGTCCTTTGCTGTTCAGTTCGTTTCAGGAAAAGCGCTCTCCAGCTGATGCCTATCCCAGAGGAATTTCTCTCTCGCACTGTTTCCTGTTCAAGCAGCTTTTCTCTCAACGGAGGACAACTTTAACTGTCTATGGTGGACACACGCGGATACGAACTGTAGTACCTGGCAGCTCTATTTCATCCAGCAAGTTATCTACTCACGTCTGCATGTTCCTGTGGACGTTGCCTCGATGTCAGCAACTAATCGCCGCCCGGCCCTGCTCTGACCTGCTCAGCTGGCTCCCGCTGCCGACTCCCGGTGGCGCTGACCGAGACTTCATCCGGTTCTATCACGGTAGAGGGATCAGTGTGTTTCGACCCAGCTGGAGCTCCCAAACCCTCTGAAGTTGAGTTGTCTTTTTAGGGCTGCATTTTGTTCATTCATGTTTTCCGCCTCACTTAAGTGGACGGCTGAGGCGCCGTCTAAATCCGTGGTTTCGCCCGTGGCTTACTCCGCATAACGGGGGTTTCCAACCATATTCTATATCTTCTGATTATGCATCAGGCTTGACCATATTGGGAGCATAATGGGCGAGTAGCTTCCATCTTCTGGGTTTGCTTATAGAGTGCTCAAACATTTCGTTCTTACGTTCACGTTCCTAATTACATGTATTATTTACGGCGGTATACACTCCTGCTTCTTATTGCTAAGCTCCTATATGTGTTTACTGTTCATGTCGTTGGAAGCAGCTCTTTCCTCATAGTACGTGAGGGTTCGGTATGTGCTGGATTACGCTCTCTCTCTCTCTCTCTCTCCCTCTCTCTCTCTCTCTATGGATGGATGGATGGATGGATGGATGGATGGATGGATGGATGGATGGATGGATGGATGGATGGATGGATGGATGGATGGATGGATGGATAGATAGATAACTTTCTCAAGCGGTACTTTACTGAACACCACTCACTTCCTGTTCGGATTTTCACGTGACTGAACTAACCAATCACAAGCAAGAAATTAGACTGAGGTAAACGTGAGGGAATCTGTGGTGAGGCAGTTTAACAGAATATCCGGTGTTTAATAAAAAAAATAATAATAATAAAAAAGTAAGCAAGCTAATCGTGTGAACATGGATATATAAATGACTGACTAGACATTGTAAAATACATTTTTAGTAATAACTTAAATAAATTATATTGAATTATGAGCCTTTTGACTTTCAAATATGAATTAACTCCACTCTAAACCTTACATCATCATGAGCAATAGGCTACTTACTCATGTATGTATATATTTATATATGTATATAGCTGAAATTTCCCCAGTGTGGGATTAATAAGTCTATCTTCTCTGTTCTTTTATCTATGGCTGGCATACATTCAGCGTCACAATGCTACATTTGTTTGTTAATAGGTTGAGTAACGTCTATGCTTTTCATCTCTCATTGTGGCACGTCTGTGGTTACATCATCGTTTGAATATTGGGCAGGTTTGTTTCTTTTCTCTTGGGAAGCATCACGCATGTTATCTTCAGAGCTATCACATCATTGGCAGTAATTCATTGCAGACGTTACACAGTGTGTGTGGGGGATTCATTTTCACATCAACATTTTGATATCGTTTTATTCATCGTTCTGCTGCCTGCATACTTATTGCTTCATGCTTGTGTAAGTAGAGCAATATTTATGGTATTGGGTAGTGGTCTATCATTACAGGATTGTAGAGTTTCAATCATTGGTTGGACTCGTTTCCACCGGTTTCACTAGTGTGCTTTCGAGTCTTGTCTGTCTAGGTAGGAACCTTTCAACAGGTACAGAGGGTGCGGTTATCAGAGGAGCGCACGCAGTATTGACCGCATCAAATCACCACACACAGCAAGACCTATGGTTGCATAATTCGTTGGTGAAGCTAATGGACATATGTTCTATCAACGCAATAATGTCTTTTGAGTCTGTGATTCTTCAGTTGGCCACAGTATGGAGTAGGGTTGAAAAAGTGCTTCAGCTAGTTTTCTAGCCTTAGATGTTGCTTGGTGGTTCTAAGTTTTAGGCTTAGCCGATGTAAGATATCTCAGCACTAATTGCGTTATTGTGTACGACGACACCATGATTCTCCCGGATGGCCATTCCGTTGCCTCGCCGGTCTGGTCCCCGGTCTCTTCTCAGCCGCCACCAGTGTCTAGACTCCATCGGGGGATATGTTTCCTATTCTCTACCCCTTTAAAAAATATTAATTTGATGGAGTCTAATCTCCAAAAGACTCATACATTTTTGTCATGCAGTTGTATAATAAATATTGTTCTTTTGCATATCTGCAAACAAAGGGCCAGATGTACGTACATTTGCGAACGTAGCGTTATCAGCGCCATGGCTCACCCGCAGATAGCGAACGCAATGATACCATAGTTTACGCCATATTTACCAAACCTGCAGGTCATCCGTAATTAGCGCCTTTCTCCGCCCACTATACCGTAAACTGTAAGTACTTGTGCTATGATACGGCTGAGTGCAGACTGCGATATTCCCACTGCTGATGCTATGACTGTTTGAAATTATCCTGATGCCAATATTTGTAATGTAGCGAGGAGTTTAACAACTGCTGGAATGTGAACTCTGAGTCGGAGATTCGATGTCATCTTTGATTTCTTCCAGTAACTGTAATCTTGCATGGCTGCTTAATCTGTGATCCTTGTGGCAAAACTCCTTTCAGCTCGTCTCCTTGGCCTATGTCTTCGCCATGCTCGGATTACTGCTGTCATTTCACCAGGAGGCATATGTGAGGAAACCCGCTTGCAGGTTTACACCTGCTTTTAAGAGGCGGAGAATTTTCACCGCAAAATAGAGGCGCGCTATTACTGGCGGTGTTTGTACATACCGCGGAATACGTAATTAAGCGCACTTTACGCTTCCCCTCCCATCTCTTTACGGTAAACTCCCACTTTCCCCGCGACCCTCCCATGAATACATATGCATGACACGAAAAACGCAATTTGCCCTTTTCAGCTCCCACGACATGCAGTTTGCGCTTTTACATCATTGCGGCCTGTTTGTACATACCTCGCCATGATTTTACGCGCACGTTGCGACACAAATACGCCTGAAGTGGGCGCAAAAGCGTTAGTACATCTGGCCCAAAGTCTCTCCTGATTGAAATACATTTCTGTCAATATGCCATCGTTAGCCAGAAGGCTATCTTTCATCTGCAGTCCCTAGACAGATAGTAAAAGTCACCCTAAAAGAAATTAAAATTACATATTTACATAACAATAGACACAATTACAATAAATTTGGTAAAAAGTACTATTAAGTTAAAATGTACAATAGAAAGATAACAGACCAACAACCAGACAAACAGACAAAGACATGAACACAAGGCCAGAAGCCAGCAGGGGGCAGTGAGAGCAGGTCTAGAAGTTAATGGTAATGTTGACAGCTCTGATTATCAATGAGCCTTTTCTTTTACTGGATCTTGAATGTACTATATGTATTTAGAGTTCTGATGGTTATGGGGGTGAGGTTCCACTCAGTAGCAGCTCGAACAGAAGAGCACTTTGGCCAAATACACTTTTCCTAAATGGAATGATGGAATGATCTCCCCTCGCTGCACCTCAGGTTCTGCTGTGATCAGATGTTCGGATTTTGACAAACTCATAGAGAGGAGGGGATGATAAACCGTGAATACTTTTATAGACAAGACACAGATTTGAATATTTGACCATGTTTTCCCAGTTGAGTAATTCGTGTTTTTGTAATATTGGACAGTGATGAAAAATGCTTGGTTTCTTGTCCAGAATGTTAACAGTTCGTTTGTAAAGTGATTGCAGAGGTTCCAGAGATGTAACACTAGCTTGTGATCACATGGGGAAACAGTAAGTGATATGTGAGAAGATCATAGAGTGCATGTACATTTTTGCTATGTGGACATTTGATGGCAAATGTATCTAAAGTTACTGAGATTATATTTGGTTCGATTACAGACCCTTTTTACATGTGATGTAAATGACAACTATGAATCAATGAAAACCCCCAGATATTTGTTTTCTGACACAATCTGCAGCCTTTCCCCTAACACTAAGACATCCGGCTCAACACTGAAGTTTCTGTGGGACTTGGTGAAGAACATTGCTACTGTTTTTGATGTGTTCAACTGCAGGCAGGATTGTAATATTAACCATGTAGTTAGTAAGCTTCTCAGCCACCTGAGAGATATTATTTGACATTTTTTTTTGACATTTATTTATTGAAGAGGAATAACCCCTTGAGATGAACCATCTCGTTTTCGAGGGGATCCTCAAATCCGGACACAGAAATTAACATTGACCTTACAGCAGTGGTCAAGAAAAAATAATAATAATAAAATAAAATAAATAAAAAATAAAAATACAAAAATTAAGATATAACAAGACATTCACTCATACAAGACTCTCCAAAGATTGCTCACTCATCCCTCAACAAAGTAAACATATGAAATATATATGTACCGAAACACATCTAGACATCAGCAAACACGTATGCATACATAAATGTAAATGTAAATGTAAGGGATAAATGTCCGATGCTAAAGATAGATTTCATTTAGTCCCGTTTAAGGGTATCAACTCTAACAGAGGTAATCACTGGAGAACAATAGTAAAGTAGTAAAAATAGGATAGTAGTAGCGTAGTAGCCACCAATAATCCCAAAAACTAAAAACAATTGCATGTATTCTGAAGATGTTGAACGAGGGCATTTTTAAACATTGGAAAAAAAGTCAAAGATCGAATTGAGATTGGAAGATTATTCCACTCGTAAGGTGCTTTATGTTGAAATGCATATCTTCCTATTTCTTTATTGATTTGAGGAATGAAAAAATAAATTTGGTTATTGTGTCGCAAGCTGTAAGATGAGCTAAATAAGATTAGATATTGTTTTAAATAAGAAGGATAATCCATATAAATACACTTAAAAATAAATTGTAACCAATGAAAACGCCTTCTATCTGGTAGGGTCAGCCAGGACAGTTGAAGGTACATTTCACAGTGGTGTGTTCTGTAGGGGCAGCGGAGAATAAATCTACACAGGCTATTGTAGGCAGTGTTAAGAGACTGAAGGCAGGAGGCTGTAGTATTTTGATATACGATATCGGCATAATCTAAAATTGGCAATAAAAGTTGAGAAACAATCCTTTTTCTGACAGGAAAATTAAAACAGTTAATTGATTGGTATAATATTCTAAGTGAACAGTTGAGCTAATTTGTGATATTGTGTACATGAGTACTAAAAGAAAGATCAGAGTCCAACCAAAGGTCAAGATACTTGACCTGCCTAGTAGGTTTTATGGAAGTTTGATCAAGAAATGTAATTTGTAGTGCATTTTCAAATGAGAGATTCAGCTTTTTTTGAAAAAGCATTGAATATGATTTAGATTTATTAAGTAGAAGCTTGTTGGACAATAGCCATCGCTGAACGGAATCAAAATCATTTTGTAATGAGATGCTGATGTCATAAATATTAGGTTTAGAGCAATAGATGACTGTGTCATCAGCATAAAGTTGGATATTGCATTCAGTACAGCTACGCGGAAGATCATTGATAAATATTGAGAATAGTAAAGGCCCGAGAGAGGAACCTTGAGGAATTCCTCTTTCAATGGAAGTAAAATTAGAGATGCTGCCTCCAAAGGACACACACTGACAACGATTGTGTAAATAAGAATTGAACCAAATCAAAGAAGAGGTAGACAGACCAACAGAGTAAAGTTTGTCTAAAAGTAAATAGTGATCAACCAAGTCAAAAGCTTTAGTAAGATCTAAAAATAGTGCACTTGTACACATACGATTGTCAAAACTCGAAAACACATCATTGGTAAATTTTAGAAGTGCTGTAGTAGTAGAAAAATGTTTTCTGAATCCAGATTGACATTGAGATAATAGGTTATTGTCAGATAAATAGTGCGATAATTGGAAAAAGATTATTTTCTCAAAGACTTTTACAACACTATTAATAATTGAAATGGGTCTATAGTTATTAATATTTTCCTGATCACCACCCTTGTGAAGTGGGATCACTTTGGCACACTTCCAGGCTAAAGGAAATTTATTGGAAGAGAACGACAGATTGAAAAGTGAGGCCAATGGCACTGCTAGCACATGGGAACCAATTTTAATAAACTTATTCTCAATACCATCTGGACCAGCACCACTGATAGAGGACAGTTCACTTATGGCCCTTTGCACATCAGCTGGGGTGACCTCTGTAAATGAAAAAGAACTGACTGGTTGGGAACAAGGAAACAGATCAGGTTGAAGAGTGGGAGTCTGTGCTTGTGGTGCTAGGGAAAAATGCAAACTGAAAGCATTAGCAATGGTAGCTGGATCATCTATACTTTCATTATTCAGGTTCAGATTAGTTGTAGACCGCCCTGATCTCCCAAGTACATTATTACCTGTTTTCAGAATCGACGTGGGTTTTTAAAATCCGTCGTCAGACAATTTCGGAAATAATTTGATTTGGAGTTTCTCGTTTGCATAGTACAAATATTCCTTAATCGTTTATATTCGTCCCAGTCAGCAGTGTATTTTGTACGTCGAAAATTATACCAAGCCCTATCCCTCTGTTTAAAAAGATTAATAAGGTCTCCATTTACCCACGGCAGGTGACTACCTTTCACTTTCAATGTGTTCCAAGGAGCATGTTTGTTTATAACATTCTGAAGCTCAGTATATAGAAAACTCCATGCATCATCAATAAATGGAATTAGACTGAGCCTGTACCAATTAATTTGTTGCAAGTCTTCAATAAATTGACCACTATTAAAGAATTTGGTTTGCCTTATTTTGATAAATTTAGGAGGGAGACGTGGCTTCGTAATTTTCCAAATACAATAAATCATATGGTGATCACTAAAACAGTCTGGTAGAACCCCAGATTTAATTATTCGTTCAGGATGAGTAACTAGGGCCCAATCCAAAAGAGATTTAGAGGTAAGAGTAAGTCTTGTGGGCTCAGTTATAAGTTGAGTCAAGTTTAAGCTATTAATCATATTTCTTTCAGTAAGTGCTGATGAATGAAGCCAATTAATGTTAAAGTCACCCATAAGTATCAATTCCTTATTAGAAGCTAATGAAGATACAGTAGAAATAATATTTTTAAATGATTCAAGTTTGGGAGAGTTAGGCGGTCTATAAATGTTTCCAATAATTAACTGCTTGTTTTCATGAAGAGTGATTTTAATGAATAATCCTTCAAAATGTACTTATGTACATAAGTTGAGAATTTAAATGTGATGATACATAAATAGCTACTCCGCCTCCCCTTTTTGTTTCTGTCAGATCTAAACAGTTTATAGTTATCTAAACTAATATCAGCATCAGAAATATTGCTGGTAAGCCAAGTTTCGGATAACGTAATAATATTTGGATTATTATAGGCCAGCCACGCTCGTAGTTGGTCAATTTTGGGGAATAAGCTTCTAATATTCAAGTGCATAACATAAAGACCTTTACCCAGATGTATAGAATGAATTAAAATACAGTGACTAGTAAGGAGATCGATGTGAGTACATATTGCAAAAGGGAAGAAGGTGGGTGAGCGCCATGAGAGTCAACACACACAAAACCATATACACACAAATACTCAAAAACAGACAAATAAACATGCAAAAACTTTAACAAAATGTACAGAGCAAAAAAAAAGAGAGAAAGTCCAAGTCTCAGTCTGTGAGGACATGCGCAGTGCAGCATGACCCTGCGTTGTGTCGCAAAGCGCCATAGTTTACGGCAAACAAAGATTCAAGCATTAAATGCCGAATAGGAGAGTTACAAAAGTTCAAAGTATAAGAAAAAATGCAAATCAGGACAGACCCGAGCTAGGGAGATTTCCTCTGAACATCCCGAATAAGCACCTCCACTTCGTCTGGAGAGTAGCAGAGGTGAGCTTCATCTCCGATGTGGATCCTGAGGGTAGCTGGATACAGCAGCGCGTAGCGGGTCCCCAACTCACGCAAATTCTTTTTCACCGGATCAAACAGGCGGCGTTTCTGCATCAAACCATGGCTGAAGTCGGGATAAATGAAGACTCTGGAACCTTGGTACATCAACTCCTTTTTCTCCCGTGCAAGGCGGAGGATTTTAAGTTTGTCCTGAAAGTGGAGAAACTTTGCCAGTATGGGTCTTGGACCAGCTTTAGAATTCGATTTGGAGAAAGCTCCTCGAGTGCGATGAGCACGCTCGATCATCGGTGGAGTAGAAAAGCTGGCTTCGCCAAAGAGAGTGGTGAGTAAACGTACAATAAAGCCGATTGTATCTGTACCTTCAGCTCGCTCAGGAACGTGAATGAATCGAAGATTTTGTGCTCTGCTCCGATTTTCGGCGTCCTCAGTTTTCTGCAGCAGGACAGCATTTTGCTTCTCCAGCGTCACAACACGTTGCTCTAAATCATTTAAGTTATCCTGGTTTGAGCTGACTCTAAATTCGAGCTCGCCTACTTGATCCCCGAGAGATTTAAGGGAAGACTGCAACACATTGGCAGCTGTTTGTAAGTTGTCAAGTTTCGGGTCAAAATATGTGAACATCTCTTGCTTGAGTTGTTGAAGAGCACTCAGAATGAATGCATTGGTCACGTTTTGTTCCATGATGGATGGTTGATGATTAGCGCATTTATGGTTAATTAGCGCATTTATCAGACTGAGACTTGAAGAGCTTCACTCACACGTTGCTGCTGTCGGCCATCTTGAATCTTGATTACTACCATGAACATAGACTACGGTGTCATCGGCATACATCTGCACAGAAACATCAGAACAGACAGACGGGAGGTCATTTATATAAAGTGAGAACAACAAAGGTCCTAAATTTGATCCTTGAGGAAGACCGGTTGACAGACTGAGGGCCGCTGATTTAAATGACTGGTAATTTTGTCAGCAAGATTTTATGATTGACAGTATCAAAGGCCTTCTTGAGATCCAGGAACACGGCACCAACAACCCACCTCTGTCCAACAGAGCTCTGATGTTTTCAGTAAAGAAGCAAGTCGCAGTCTCTGTGGAGTAATTTGCTCTAAAGCCAAAATGCATATGGTGGAGAGCATAGGGTGTGGTATTTAGATGGTTAATAATTTGTTTTGCTATTTTAGACACTGTGGGCAATATACTGATGGGTCTGTAGTTTGACATGGAATGAGGGTCTCCACTTTTGAAAATGGGAGCAACCATAGCTGGTTTCCACATGCTTGGGAACATATTTTGGGAAATGGACAGATTGATAAGTTTGGTAATGGGGCATGTGACTGATGTACTGAGCTCCTTGAGCATCACTGTATCCATACCAAAAATATCTTTACATCTTGATGATCTGAGTGATTAAATGGTCTGTGATAATGTGATGTGTAGTAAACTGAAAACTGATTGACATGTGTCTATTGAAGGAGTGTATGTATTCTCAGGTGTAAAACAGCTTGCTATGTTAGCCACAGAATCAATTCAATTCAATTCATTTATAGTATCAAATCATAACAGGAGTTATCTCAAGACACTTTACAGATAGAGTAGGTCTAGACCACACTCTATAATTTACAAAATCAATAAAATAGTGATTGAATGCCTCTGCTACAACCTCAATATTATTTGTTAGTTGTTCATTTACTTTAATTTCTAGAATATTTTGTTCTTTGGTGCGATCACCTGTCATTTTTCTTAGCTGGTTCCATATTATTTTAGCATTTCCATTTGATTTTGAGAAAGAAATCTGCCTTTGCTTTTCTTAATGATCTGACATTATTTCTCAACATGGTAAAACGTCCTCTGTCATGAGTTAATTTAGTTTTATTTGGTATTTTTAGGGTTTGGTCTCGCACTTTCATGAGTTTTATGATGCCTGGGTTTATCCAGGGTACAGTGTTTTTGTGTTGTTTGTGCTTGATTTTTTGTGTGAATTCTTTAATAGTTCTCATCTTTTAAAAATAGTTGGCTGTCTTTTTCATAGTCAACTAAAGGTAAAATTTCATCCCATTGAATTTAATTAACTGCAGCTACAACGTTTTATTTAATTTTAGGAATTGTAATAGTTTCTTTGTTTAACTTGTGTTAGATCAAACCTGTCTGTGATTTGTTTGAGCTTTTTTTTAGAGGATGTGTCTTCCCAGTTGATGTTAAAATCCTTTCCTTATTTCCTTATCAAGATTGCTTTCTCTTAATAGCTTCTCAAAGTTTTCATGAAAGCTGTTATCTGCAGAGGGAGGCCTGTAAATTACAAGGACAAAGGACATTTGTGGTGAAAGGCTGACATTGAGACCTAAACATTCTAATGGAATACAATTTGAACACTGAATTTTGTGACACTGTAATGTGCTTTGTATATAAACCCTCCCTGTCTTTCCTGTAGATTTTATAACCAGGAATATTCAGAGCTGCTGACGTTGCATTTTGATTAAGCCAGGTTTCAGATAAGCATAAAAAGTCCAGTAACAGATGCTGTATTTGCTCACTTTTAGACAGTATGCTTCTAATGTTTAGATGGCCACCTAGAAGGCCCCTTGTTTTAGCCTTAGGGTCCCACACTGTTCGCGAATGATTGACAGTCTGAAACACCTCCCACTTCCTGTTCTTTGCAGTGCCTGGATTTAGCCCTTTTCTGTTTACATTCTGCATTACTCAGTCCCTCCAGAAAAACGCGATTATGCGATCGCAGAATTCAATGCATAATCAGCCAAAGTCCGCATATTAATGCGGGGGCCGCATTTTTTCAAATACGCCGCACTTTCGCCGCATAAATTGCCGATTTCCGTGCAAAATATGCGGGGCTTGCATGATTTCATAATCCCCGCATTTTCGTTGCAAAAAAGTCACATATATCTCAGCAGAAAGTTGAAAAATGTTGCGTTTCCTTCACACAAGAGCAGCCATTTCCCCCTGTTGCCATGGGAACGTTATGAAGTGACGTAATTTCACCTACTGAGAACACAGTGTTGGGGGAATCACTTCTTTTCTCTTTTTCATCAAACCGCAGTTTTTGCAAGTTCCCGCAAGTTCCCGCAATTTTTGCAAGTTCCCGCATTTTCATTGCATAAAATGGCATAAATATCCCGCATATTCCATCGCATTTTTTAAGAAAACGTGCCGCATAATCAAGGATTTTTGCCCGCAACAATCACAAAAAAACTCCGCGTTTTTCTGGAGGGACTGATTACTATGGGGACGGATGAGGCGCAAGTTTTTGAAGTGGCCCCGAAGAAACACAGGATGCACCCGACGTCCCCGCGAAGTCATCTCTTTTTAGGCGTGTTCCCCGTGATCCCCAGAGGACACGCCGCACTCCACCCACGTCGATACCGGGGGCACCAGGCACTCCAACACCGGCATGAGAAACCCACATGCGCCGATCCACCACCTCTGCCACTGCCACAGCACCAGCACGGCTTCCCAGCTTTCCATCAGCAGTACCAAGCAAAGACGATGGACAGCAAAGGTTTGAATGTACAGGACTACGCTGTAGCACATCATACAATGGGCATACCTGTAAGACTCTAGCAGCATGTTCATCCACAGGCCTCTCCTCCGGTGTAACACGGTGCGGTCCTGGGCATGGATGTATGTCTCCAGATAATATCAAACAGATTGTGATGATCAGTGCATTGGTCCATTGTAGGCATGAAGTCGTCTTGATTTTTTTTCTGTATTTGTTTGTAGAGAGAGGGATAAATAAGAGTCATAGCCAGAAGGTGTTTCCCATAGCCGATGCTTGGCTTGGCATTGTTTGTTTGTTTGTAAAGTAGATCCATACTGCTGAAATACATTTTTCCATACAAAAGTTGTTGCTTGTTGTCAGCATGTTTGAGGTCTACATCAATTTTAGATGGTATGAAACCAACAAACAAAGTGTATAGCAGGAGAGCTGTGGCCACACCTGCCCCACCTGCGGCCATCTTGATTGTGCACATACATCCTTGACCTCGGGACTTCTAAGGCCAGTTGATTTGAAGACCGCAATGACTGGTTGTGCTCACGCAGGGTCAAAATCTCGGACAAATACTCCGGGGCCAGACCATTTGAGGCCTTGAAAACAAACAATAAAATCAATTCTAAAATGCACAGGGAGCCAATGTAGGGTGTAGAGAATGGGAGTGATATTGTGCACAAGTTGAAGTCGTGAGATGGAGGTTTGATTCAAACCAACATGAAGAGCATCACAGTAATCCAACCTTGAACTAATAAGAGCATGAATCGCCTTTTCTAGATCATGCCTGTTAAGGAAGTGGTTAACTTTAGCCAGGACACAAAGGTGGAAAAAGCTCATTCTAACAACATTGCTGATCTGCATATCAAATTAATGCTGCAATCAAATGTAAAACCCAAACAGCTGGCTTAGTGTATGAAACCAGAGCTCCCAAAACTCAAAGCTGGACCGTTTGGCATGCATGAAGTACTGAAGATAATACACTCAATTTTATTTTCATTCAAATTAAGAATGTTTTGTGAAAGCCACAACTTAATATCTTTAATACAACTAAACATGGAGTTTAGTGCAACACTGTCATTCGGTTTCATAGGCAAATCAATTTGCAAATCATCTGCATAACAATGAAATGACAGGTTGTGCTTGCCTATAATAGCCACTAAAGGCAACATATGTATATAAGGAAAACAGGATGGGGCCAAGTAATGAACCCTGAGGTACCCCACAAGAGAGAGGAGCTGGTGACGAGGAGAGGTCACCAATCATGACAGAGAAGCTCCTATTTGCCAAATAGGAGCTAAACTATTGAAGTGCAGAGCCTCAGATGCCTACACACTGATCAAGGTAAGAGAGGAGGACTGCATGGTCCACTGTATCAAAAGCTGCTGTGAGGTCCAAAAGCACTAAAACAGCAGGATTCCCGGCATCTACAGATAAGGCAATATCATTGTGTACTCTCAACAGTGCAGACTCAGTGCTGTGACGTGATCTGAAACCAGATTGAACATTTTCAAACACAGAATGATGTCGTAAAAATGCTTCTAACTGTATGAAAAATTTTTTTTCCAAAACCTTTGAAAGAAACGGCAGATAACAGACTGGTCTAAAATTGGACAACACTGCAGGGTCAAGATGAGGCTTTTTAAGTAGGGGCCTGACCACAGCATGCTTAAATGCAGCTGGGACAGAACCTGAACTAAGACAACAATTTAAAAAAGTAAGTAGACTCGACCCAATGGTGCATTTAAAAAACTCCTTCACCATCCTGGTGGGAACAATGTCTAAGGGACAGTTGGTGGGTTTCATGTGTTGCACTACCTCAGTAAGCACCGTCAGATAAACTGGATGAAATTCCTCAAACACAGCAGATTGCTCAGGTATAAAAAACGAATACGTTTAAACCCTCAGAGACCGAAAGAATCGTCAAAGATTAAAAACGGCACCTTTTAATCATATTTTAATCATTTAAAAGCCAAAAGATTGATCGTCTTACCGTGTTTTGCAGTTAAAAGCTAATGAGCTAACGAGCTAACGCTAACGAGCGTCTCTTTGCTGTCTTTTAGCCTTCATGGGAGGTTTTCTATCCAGCCTGGAACTTGTGCCTTTTTTGGGGGTGGTTCAGCAATAAACCCAAACTGTTACATCTAAGATTGATACACTTTATGTCCATAATCTATGATTTTTCAGCTGTTTCCTGTCCGCGATCGGCGCCAGCTCTGAGACTAACTTCCATTTCCGGTTTCCCAGGATGCATTGGGCCTTTGTTATTGTCTGCAAACCAATGGAAAGCAGTCTTTCGAGAGCAAAGATGATCTATGATAGGAAGGATGGTTCACTCCAAGCCAGAATGTAGCAATGATGTGAACAAATATGTTCTTTGACTACAAAGATTGTCTATTCCCATTGTAACCCATTCCACATAGAAGAGAGCCTCACTGTTTTGAATTATTGGATACATTTGGGCCTTTTTTGAAGAAATGTAAATAGTCTGTTGTTTATATGAGTTATAATGTTCATTATGCTTATTTTTGCACTGGGTGACTCCAAATGTATGTATGTATGTATATATATATATATATATATATATATATATATATATATATATATATATATATATATATATATATATATATATATTAGGGCTGTCAAATGATTAAAATTTTTAATCAAATTAATCACAATTTTCAGTGGATTAATCATGATTAATCACTATTTGCAATTACACCTGAATCCTAACCATTTTTTTCTGAAATGCATACCAAAAGATACTAGTGCTGTCAAGCAATTAAAATATTTAATCGCATTAATGTCATAGTTAACTCGCGATTAATCGCACATTTTTATCTATTCTAAATGTCCCTTGATTTCTTTTTGTCCCATTATATTTTCTCATTTTAATTCTCTTATCAACATGGAAAAGTAGATTGGCTTGCTTTGTGACAATGTTTTTTTTTTATTGAAAACAACATTGTCATATACGTTATGTTCAGTTTCACACTAACATTCACACTTGGAACTAATAATCTGTCACACAATGTAACGCTGTTACCTCGATTTTCCATTGCAGATAGTACTGTAGATAGTCCTGCAGATAGTACTGCAGGTAGTACTGCCTCATGCCTGAGGCGAGCGTGGCTCTTCCTACTGTCTATGGGCTCATAGCGTCGTCAGCGGCTTAGCCAGTCGTCATAGCAACTGGTTTCCCGTGACTCATTTCCTGGTTCTCGTTCTCTTTCATAACCACCGTAAAATCAAGGAGAGGGTTTTCCTGCTCCAGGTTTCCCACCGTGGTCAGAAAGAACAGAGAAGACACTTTGTTTCTCTCACTGACTGTAGAGTCACTACTCGCTCGCTCTGAAGATAATCGCCGTCACGAGCCTACAAGCTACGCGGCTAGCAAGCTAAAACCGGCCGAGGCTTGTGTCTGGTTTGTTTGCGGTCTGCGAAATTACAAGACCCGCCCTTCAATCACTACTATTGGCCAGGCGTCGAAGGTAACGTAACTCCATTTGTTCAGGTCCTATCCCCTGACCAATCCACTATCCTCACCACTGGCGGTGAAATGCCTAAACCAAACCAATCAGCTGCTTCGTAGGGCGGGACATGGCGTGGCCATAGACAGTTAAAGAAGTGGACTAACAGATCCCGTTGCTCTCTCTATGCGTTACTCGTGCGTTAAAAAAATTATCGGCATTAAAATGGGTTTGCGTTAACGCCGTTAATAACGCGTTAAACTGACAGCCCTAATATATATATATATATAGCAGAACTGTGAGTGTTATATAACTAAATATGACATTAGTATTTTGATTACTGGCACAAGTGCATAAGAGCATAAGAGGGCAAAAGCGTCTGGAATTTATTTGTAAAAATGTAGATATTTGTCAACTGTATAAATTATAATGTTAATTTCTTCACAGTTGGACTCCCAAGACATATGAGAAGTAAGGGTGCTCCGATCAGGATTTTTGAGGCCGATCACCGATCACCGATTGCTGGAAGACGTATCGGCCGATACCGATCACCGATCACTTTTATGAACTGAAAATTATGCCATTACATAACAGTCACACATGTTTAGAGAATGTATCAGTAACTGTTTGGCTTTCTGTCTAAAACATGTCAAGGTTCAAGGTTCAAGGAGTCTTTATTATCCCCGAGGGGCAATTCGTTGTGCAGCAATAGAATGCAACATAAACAACACATAGACTATACAGAAAACAAACCACATCAATAATAGACAAAATAAATACAAACTACACAGACATACACATCTCGCAATGACTTATTTACAAAGCCTATAGCAGCAGGAACAAAAGAGTTTTTATGTCTGTTTGTCCTGCATTTTGGCAGACAGAATCTGCGGCCAGAGGTAACATCTTGTCGCTGTTCAGAGGGGGGCTTATATCAGCCAGGACTGACTGGGCTTTCTTCAGAGTCCTTATCTCATATAGAGAGTTTAAGTCAATCAGGGAGTTTTGGGAAATTTTGCCACACACTTTAGTTATGTATTGGAGCCTATTTTTTTTGTTTTGTTTGTTTTTTTCAATCACTGCACATTTCTTCAGCACACACAGAAACACACAGTCAGTCACACCGACACACACACACACACACACACACACACACACCGACACCGACACACACACCGACACCGACACACACACACACGCTCACACACACACACACGGCGAAACAGCTGTTTGACATCTGCTAGCTGCTAGCTACACGACTCCGCTCTGCCTTAGCGTTAGCTAACTCTGAAAACTCCTCATACTCCTTTCTGTGACTAACCTTCAAATGTCTGATGAGGTTGGTGGTGTTGAAATGTCTTTGGAGTTTTCCGCCTCGTGGTATTTCCTCGGTACACACGTTGCTAATCGCTAGTGTATTGTCTTTTTCCCAGATAGCAATGAGTCGGCGGACCACCAGCGGTGCTCCAGAGGCAGTAGAAGCGTCAGAATGGCGTAATCACAAACACGTTTGCCGGAGCACCACCGGTGGCAGCCGCTTTTTAAAAGCAGTCTGTCTTCCTAGTGTCTTCGTTCTGCGGCCGGCCGCGGGCCAACTGCTGTTCTGCCACCGTTCAGACACCTTTAGAACTGCCAGACCGCTGAATGTAGGGACGCCGCCATTTTGAAAATGTTCTCAGGAGTAGTGCGCTCTTAATACATCCGTGGTAGTGCATCATCTGATCGGCCTATCTGATCGGCCTTTATGGAGACCACCGATCAAACTATTTAAAGCCATTATCGGCCGATACCGATCGGTGGCCGATCGATCGGAGCACCCTTAGTATATTATATATATGTGTGTGTCATATCAATACATATCTGTGAGATTCATGTTCCGTTTTATTTATTTATTCATGTTTAAGGTCGTACAACCTTGTTTACCATTCAAGTGACCTCACTGCAGCACACATATTCTAATAGCCCACATTTTCTTGAAAGAAAATGATGTCCATAGATTGACTGTGGACAACAGGGTTGATGTTTTACAAGCTTTTTTAGAAAATAAAACCAGACGGACCAGAGGTTGTCAAAAATCCTTCAGGAATCTGAAGGTTAAACAGGCATTCATGATTCGGGTAAATTTTATTTAGTATAACGCTGTTGTCTACATTTCAATATTGCATTATGACTTGTTTAGGACTCGAAACTCAAAGTTAAGCAATTGGAACTTGAATTAGGACGTCACTCTAGACATCCTTGTCTTGACTTGGGACTTCAGTGCAACGACTTGACACTTAGGTGTGACTTGCAAAACACTGACTTGGTCCCACCTCTGTCCTCAACAGATGATGAAGAGGAAGGACCAATGATGTGAAGGCCCAGATCCATCAGAGTATCAATGCTCTTCCTCTCTCTCCTCCCCTCTCACTGCAGACATGAAACACTGGCTGACTAACATCCTGATTCTGACTCTCTGGCTAGGTAACTATTTAAACTACTGATTGTTCTCCTTTAATCAATCATCTTTATTGATTCATCTCTTCCTCTGGTGTTTTCTCTGCTATTTCTTTTCATCCTCACAGGTATGTTAGATCATGCAGCTTGAAAATTTTTGATTGTGAATAATATAATAATATAATAATAAGTCTTTTCCAACATGAAATAACAGTTATCTCTTCCTTTAGGTGTCAGCTGTGAAGAACTCACTCCAGTTGAGAAAGAAGAGAACAGTTTAGAAGGCAGCTCTGTTACTCTGTCCTACAGATACTTGGAACTGTCATCTAGTAATTATTTCTTCTGGTATCGACAATATCAAGGAAAACCACCAGTACTACAGTACCTTGTTGCGTGACGTAATTAAAAATAATAAATAAGAAGAGTACATACAGAAAGTCAAAGTTAATTAGGCAGAATATAATTTTGCCATTACACAATGTATGAGCACTGCAACGTCAGTGTAAACACCGACATGTGTATTGTTGAACAAGAGACAACATGGAGCGCGGGAGAGAGCAGGATCATGCAGTGTTTAATGCTTGGAAGTACTGACATTACTTTGAGTTTGACTCTGTTAAAGGTGACAAAAACATCAGCGTCCACTGTACACTCTGCGTGAGCAACCACCTAGCCTCGGCACAGGAATGTGCTAAACAGGTGAAAATAGACTTAAAAGCGACAGGACTTAGTGCCGCTGAACTGAAGAAGCTCGTCGCTGGCTATATTGTCGAGAACTTGCTGCCAATTTCCACTGTTGACTCTGAATCGTTCCAACGCATCATAGAAAAAATACCGACCAAACACGGTGTCGGAGCTGCCGGAGAGAAAGTCATTTGCAGGAAACCTTGAGAGAGAATACGACATAATGGACGCTAATCTGAAGGCTGCACTCGGAGATGTAGACTTTGTTTCCACCACTGCTGACATCTGGACGGTGAATGAACAAAAGTTGTATGGGTGTAACAGTTCACCTGTCGTGCATCATGTTTTTGAAAATGAACTTAGTAAAGTAACTAGTAAAGTAACTAATTACTTTTGAAAATAAGTAATCAGTAAAGTAACTGGATTACTTTCTTGGAGAAGTAATCAGTAATCAGTAACTAATTACTATTTCCAAGTAACTTGACCAACACTGCTTAATTCAATTTCAATTTTATTTATAGTATTGAATCATAACAGGAGACACTTTACAGAGAGAGTAGGTCTAGACCACACTCTATAAATTACAAAAAACAACAAATCCCCCAAGAGCAAGCACTAGTGCAACAGTGGCGATGACATAACAGTGGTTATGTAGTAGAAATATGAAAAAGAAAATTAAATTGGTGCCTTCTAGATCGAGAAAGCCAGAAAATGTGTTTTTGGCTCTTATGGATGAAAGACACCAAATCCCACAATACACCTGCTTCGCTGCTTTACGAGTCCACTCCCAAGCCACGCCTACCGTTTACAGACAGACAAGACAATGAGGCATTCAACTCAACTCAGGTGTGTTTTATTGTCATTTCAACCATATACACAAAACGTTTCACTGTGGCTCAAGTGGTGTTACACATTTAAGATATATAAAAACGACATTATATAAAAACGACATACGAAACAGGCTAAATTTAGTGCACACACACATTATAGGCTGCGTAAAGTTCAGCTAACACATACTAGCATTAGGCTTGGTGGGCTGTAAACACTATAAAAACACTGTATAAAAACAACTGTGAATTAGCGTGGAATGTAGAATGGTCGGCATTTAACAGTCAAACTCCACCAGCAGTTAGTTGGATACAAATCACCCCATTTCTGCACCAGTCCGTGTTAACACAGCCCACCTCCACAAGTCTTTTACCCGGCGACAGAGTATCCCTAGCTCGGAGGGATAGCAGGCCTAGTAGCTGGACAGTCCGGTTCACTGTTGTTCAGCCATGTTTCCACAAAAACAAAAACACAGCAGTCTCTGAACTCGCGTTGGGAGTTTCGTTGAAGTTGGATGTAGTCCAGTTTGTTGTCTAATGAGCGGACACTTGCAAGCAGGAAAATCATCATTTTATGTCAACGGAAGATTTTTTTACCAGACCCACAATACAGAGATCTCTCGTCTCAGGGGGATATGAGGGAGGGAAGCACGGTCATTCAGAAACACTACCATGTTTCTACTGATACAAAGCTGAATGCTAAATCGGTGAAGTATCCCTTTAAGTGCTGCTGTTTCAGACCTTTCTACAATTGAATGAGTCTAGAACTGAGATTTTTCTTGCCCCTAAAACTTTTGCAAAATAATAAGTAAAATCTGCTAACCGTCGGTTAGGAATACCGCTCAAAGTTGAAGTATAATATTTGATGCTGAGCTTTTCTTTGAATATCAAAAAGCCATAACAAAATGCTGCCACTAGTCTGTTAACAAGGAGGAAGTGTAACTAAGAGGAGTGAAAATACAGAGCACCAACACGCTGGAGAGACTCTGGGAGGAGCTGAGCTGTTACTGAACTATAGAAGAGAGAGGAACTTCTATATTCAACAGAGATCAATACACAAACCATCAACATTACCTTTATTCAACATGCTGTCACTGCAGCATTGTGTGTTTTCTCTGATGTTTCTTTCCATCCTAACAGGTATGTTAGATTATGCAGCATGAACAATTTTTATTCCAATAACATCTGTATGTGAATAATTTATGTCTTTTACAACATGAAATAACAGTTATCTCTTCCTTTAGGTGTCAGTTTTGAAGAACTCACTCCAGTAGAGAAAGAAGAGAACAGTTTAGAAGGCAGCTCTGTTACTCTGTCCTACAGATACTTGGAAATGTCAACTGGTGATTATTTCTTCTGGTATCAACAATATCCAGGAAAACCACCAGAGTTCATCATCTCCCACTCTGCTTCAGGAATAGAAGGAACCAACAATAATGTAATCCCTGAACTGAAGATTAAAGTGGAGGACAAACAAATCCATATGATCATCTCCTCAGCTAAGGTGTCTGACTCTGCTGTGTACTACTGTGCTTTGAGGCCCACAGTGACAGGAAACACCACAACTCTGTACAAAAACCTTTGGAGCAAAGACAACACAATACTCCACAACATCCACCAGAGGGAGTCACACACTGTTAAAGGGCAACATTATCAAGTAGGAGGTGCACTACTTCTGCACTGTGTTCAACCATTCAGTCAATAATAAGTGCTGCTGTGAAGAGAACAATTCTCAGACTGAATGTTGAACATCAGCTAGTTTCTCCTGTTGATTTAAACCTTGTTGTAGAGATGGAACATTGGCTGTGGATTATTCTTGCTGCTCTTTTCTTTGGTAAGATACAAAGAACAACATTGTTTTATTATTTTCTAAAACAATTATATAAACAGCAGTTCCGAAACTGAAATCTCTGAATAGTTGAGCTGTTTCTGTCCAGAGTAAACATGTAGAGTTGACATTTTCCACTGTCTTCTCCTCTCATCCTCATGAACAATGCTAGTCTAATGGCTTAATTTTCTCTACTTTCAGAAATAATAGCTGGAAACAAAATCTATCCTGTAGTAGATGAAGTAGTCAGTGGAAGAGAAGGAGAATCTGTCACACTCAGATGTGACTATGAGACAACATCAAACTATCTTGAACTTCACTGGTACAGACATCATTCAGACCTTCAGGCGCCTCAGTTTATACTCTGGAAAGGAGCAAGAGATCGTATTGGTAGTGAATATATCCCAGATGATCTAAGATATGAATCCAAAACATCTGAGAAATCAACTGAACTGACCATAAAGACACTAACCCTGGCAGACACAGGTCTCTACTACTGTGCTCTAGAAACACAGTGATACAAAGTGTAGAAGAGGCTGTACAAAAACCTGAACACAGATATCTGACTACTCTTCAAAGAGGAGGGAAGTGGTATTCCAACCACAGCTTCATATCAGATGGATTCTGATATTTCCAGTTTTATCAGAGTCCCTGTGGTTACAGCTGCTAATGTAACACTGTGGGAGGATCCACATGAGCAGCTAATCTACATCAATGACAAACCAACTGTATGATGGTTCAAACACAAGACACCATGACAACACATACATGGACACTGACTTACCTACTAAATCCTCTTCATACCCTGAGGGCCATTAGGCCACAATGAGCTCCTTCCATTGTTCAACATGTTGATCTGCATCCCAAATAGGTCACTGAAACACTAATACAACTACAACCCCAAATCAGAAAAAGTTGGGACAGTATGAAAAACACAAATAAAAAAAGAAAGTAGTGATTTCTAAATGTACTTTGACTTGTATTTCATTGCAGACAATGTGAACACAAAATATTTTATGTTTTGTCTGGTCAATTTAATTTAATTTGTAAATATACATCCTTCAGACCTGCAACACATTCCAAAAAATGTTGGGACAGGAGCAATTAAGGGCTAGTAATCAGGTAAATTGGTTAAATAATGATGTGATTTGAAACAGGTGATGTCAACAGGTGATTGTAATTATGATTTGGTACAAAAGCAGCATCCAAGAAAGGCCTAGTCCTTTAGGAGCAAAGATGGGCCGAGGATCGCCAGTTTGCCAACAATTACGTGAGAAAATTATTGAAATGTTTAAAAACAATGTTCCTCAAAGAAAAATAGGAAGACATTTGCTTATTTCACCTTCAACAGTGCATAACATAATTAAAAGATTCAATGAATGAGGAGGAATTTCAGTGCGTAAAGGACAAGGGCGCAAGCCTAAGCTGAACAACCGTGATCTCCGATCCCTCAGGCGGCACTGCATCAAGAATCGTCATTCATCTATAAGCGATATCACCACATGGGCTCAGGGCTACTTTGGCAAACCTTTGTCAAGTACCACAATACGTAGTTACAGCCACAAATGCCAGTTAAAACTGTACTGTGCCAAAAGGAAGCCCTATGTTAACAGTGTCCAGAAGCGCCGTTGACTTCTCTGTGCTCGGAGGCATCTGGGATGGACCATCACACAGTGATGAATCAGTATTTCAGGTATTTTTTGGGAGAAATGGACGCTGTGTGCTCCGGACGAAAGAAGAAAAGGATCATCCAGACTATTACCAGCAACAAGTCCAAAAGCCAGGGTCTGTCATGGTATGGGGTTGTGGCAGTGCCCTTGGCAAAGGTAACTTGCACTTCTGTGATGGCACCATTAATGCTGAAAAGTACATAGAGATTTTGGAGCACAATATGCTGCCTTCAAGAAGACATCTTTTCCAGGGACGTCCTTGCATATTTCAACAAGATAATGCAAAACCACATTCTGCACACATTACAAAGTCCTGGCTGCGGAGGAAGAGGATACAGGTACTTGACTGGCCTGCCTGCAGTCCCGACCTGTCTCCAGTAGAGAATGTGTGGAGCATTTTGAAGCGCAAAATGCGACAACGAACACCCCGTACTGTTGCCCACCTTAAGACTTGTTTGCAGCAAGAATGGGACAAAATTACACCTGAAACACTTCATCACTTGGTGTCTTCAGTCCCTAAACGTCTTTTAAGTGTTGTGAAAAGGAATGGCAACATTACAAAGTGGTAAATGCTTTACTGTTCCAACTTTTTTTGAAATGTGTTGCAAGAACCAAAATAAGAATTTTGTTTTTTGGAAAAGAAAAACAATAAAAATCATGAGGAACACATTAAATTGTGTGCTGTTGTATTGTCTGCAATTAAATACAAGTCAAAGTACATTTAGAAATCACTACTTTCTTTTTTTATTTGTGTTTTCCATACTGTCCCGACATTTTCTGATTTGGGGTTGTATTTAAACAGTGGTAGTTATTATTTTCATACATCCAAATCCAAAGAAAAATGAACCTGATGTTTTTTAAAACTTAAGAATTTGAGAAAAACAGAAGCTACCCCAACAACTCCACCATCTTTGAATTTGACATCTCATGGCTACAGAAGACCAAAAAATTAGGGCTGTCAAAATAATGCATTATTTTCGATAATTAATCAGAGACAAAATAGTGTGTTAAAAAAATAAATTTAAACGCAGATTAATCCATTCCATATTGACCTTTCACCCGGAGCCGTTCTAGCCACCATTCAACTGTAAAATGAAGGAGGGAGACGAGAGAATGGGCAACAGAAACATCACGCTAGTTTCTTTAACTGTCTATGGTTAACACTACACTCAACAGCAGGTAACGTTAGCCTTCTACTAGCTAGTAGCTGGATTAAACACGCATGGGCGTCAGTTTGGTTTGAAATGTGGTGGGGACAGAGACGCATTCGGAAGTGCATTTCCAGAAGTGGTGGGGACAATGACGCATTCATATTTTTTTCTCTTTCGCGCAGGTCATGTTTTGAAAGACGTTGTCCAGGGGCCTGTAGCTACTACAAATCAAGTTTAACATGCCCTGGATTCCTTTCAGTTCCCCAGCTACACTAACCCTAACCACGGTTAAACTGTGTCACAACGTTTATCAACTAGTTGACTCAACCCAGGGTTTACCAATCTAAAGACGCGCACGTTCACATAAAAGAGGCGGTGTTTGCAATCAATCTACCAGAGCCACATATTTTACATAAGAGCAATTCTACATAAATATGAAGAACACAGGCACGGTTTACAAGCAAAAGGCAATCCAGTCGCTGCTTCCTAGAATAGGAAGAAAAACTGGCAAAAAAGCCGACGCTGTAAATGTGTAAGTCACAACGCTTATCAGTCCCTCCAGACAAATTCAGTTTTATGATTGTTGCGGGCACAAATCCTTGAATATGCTGCACGTTTTCTTATAAAATGCGATGGAATATGTGGGATATTTGTGCAATTTTATGCGATGAAATTGCAGTAACTTGCAAAAACTGCGGTTTGATGAAAACGAGATTCCCCCAACCATGTGAAATTACGTCACTACATAACGTTCCCATGGCAACATGGGAAAATGGCTGCTCTTGTGTGAAGTAAACGCAACATTTTTCAACTTTCTGCTGAGATATATGTGACTTTTTTGCAACGAAAATGAGGGGATTATGAAATCATGCAAGCCCCGCATATTTTGCGAGGAAATTGGCAATTTATGCGGCAAAAGTGCGGTGTAGCCTATTTGAAAAAATGCGGCCCCCCCATAAATATGCGGACTTTGGCTGATTAGCCTATGCATTGAATTCTGCAATCGCATACTCACGTTTGTCTGGAGGGACTGGCTTATCAATCAGTCAGGCACAAGATGTGACCATAATTACACTTGTTCTTTCCATAAACTGTCGTTAGTCTATTCAGTTGCAACCCTGGCAGTGGGAAGCGATCGTGGGAGCAAATAAAAAATGTGAAAACATAATTCAAACCGATGCGCGCATTGGCAACACACGGCTCAAGAAGTTTACAATAGGCATACGTTATTCCCTCCACTGAAAATCTATAGGCCCTACCTTTCATAAAAATACCCATCAGGGAATGTTAACGGGGTTGTCAGTCTCTAAATGTTTTAACTTTTAAGAGCGCATCTCTCTCTCTCTTTCTCTCTCTCTCTCTCTCTCTCTCTCTCTCTCTCTCTCTCTCTCTCTCTCTCTCTCTCTCGAACTTTTTCTTCTTTTTTTCTCACTGAACTCCACCCATTCAGTCAATGGATCTTCTAAGAATGGTGATGCCGTTATCAACGGAGTAGGCCTATTGATTGGTCAGTAGGCGGTGCTTTTACACCAGTTGATCTCTAATCTCCAACATAACCTGCTCCCGACCAGGTTAGGTGTTCAGCATAAATTACCACGGCGATTGTACCCGGTAACAACTAATCCACCGTCGTGGTACAGAAAACCCTGGGTTCAGTACAGGCCCCTGTAGCTTACTAATGTAAATAAATAAAAATGTATTCAAAAATGTGATGTCCGACTCGTTTTATGAAGAAGAAAGCATTAAGTTTTCAAAAAGCATTAGACACGACATATGTTCTGCTTCGTACCATGTTGACAATATGACATGACGTGGTTTAATGTACCTAAACAATAATCATTTCTCTCTCATATTACTCCTTATAACCACCGAAAACTCTGAAAAAATCGAACCAAAAGTCCAATTATTATGGACGTTATCTGACCTTATAAGCTTGTTTCTGCTTCACATCTTCAGCAGCAGCGGCTGTGGGTTGACTCCCCACGGTTCTCATGGGCTTAATATAACGTGAAAAAGCTTAACGTGGTTTAATGTTCCTAAACAGAGATCAATGATCACAGTTCTCTCTCATATTGCTCCTCATGTACAGTAAGTGATCTTATGTGTTATGAACTTTATTTTTTAACTAAATTGAGCTTGAGGTTTAAAAAAAAGTGGTGGGTACAAAATGACTCATGACAAAATCTGGTGGGGACACGTCCCCACCGTCCCCCCCTAAAACGACGCCTATGTAAACACGGTTAAAATGCTGACAGTTAATGCTAAACGGTGTAAAGTTTGACTGGGTTTTTGCAGTTGTTGGAAAAGAAAAGACAGACGTAGACGGTGCGTTCAATGAAACTGGTAATCTACAGCCCCCTGGTGCATTTGTAGTTATTGTAAAATACCCTTTTCAATTCATTTCCTCAGCATATTAGGTCATATTGTTGATTGTTTATATATATATATATATATATATATATATATATATATATATATGGTCATTATTTGAACAGTGAAAATAATAAAGAGTTTTTTTAACTTTAATGTCACTAATGCTGATTATTCATAGATTCATTTGAATTGAAATATTTAAAATACTTTCACAGCAAAACTTATGTTTGCAATTAATTTAGATTAATTAATCAGTCTGTAATTCGATTACATTTTTTAATCGATTGACAGCCCTACAAAAAATACTAAACTGTCACTTCATAACCAAGAAACATTCTGAAAAGTGCAGTATAAAAAGTTACTTGTTGCAAAATTCTCGTTAAATGTAGAGCCAGGCGCCTTGAGAAGGCCCTCTTGTCCTTGTGTTACCTGATGAAAACTGGGTTCATGGAAGTAGACATTCCTTCTCCAACTCTCGTTGGCTCTTTGACATAAATTCCAAGTCTTACACAGACACGCCTGAACTGTCCTATCCCTATCTTTTTAGTAATAATGACACATGTAATGAATGTAGTTTATTCGCTGCTCTGGAGGCGAGGCTTAGTGAGTTTGAGGCACGGCTCCATACCATGGAATTGTTAGGTTTTAAAAAGTTAAAACAATGCTGATGTTATGAAAAAAATGTACATTTTAATTTAGGTGTAATCGATGCCCCCCTTGCAGCTGTTTCTAATCAACCTTTGTCTACCTCACATCATTCCCAAGTTTCTAAAGAATAATTAGGCCAGGTTTGTCAGTTAGCATACAGAGAAAGCTCATTGTCCTTCTTACTGTCCCAGCCTGCCACACCCTGCAGAGCCAGAAGCATCTTTGCTGTCCGCTGCTTGCAGTGTATTGTAATGTATTGTTTGTGTTTGTCCTCCATTTGCACCCCAGCCTTTTCTCCATCCTCAAAGATTCAGAACACATAACATTCAGTTATTTTATTTATTTTCTCAACAGAAATAAAGCGGTCATGAACCATGACAACCCAAGTTTGATATTAGTAATCAGAGGTGCAGTGCAACGTGCTCCTCTAATAACCACGATGTCTGTCCCCCGATTCAGATCAGTTAAATCAAAGGTAAAGAAAAGAGGGGCTATACTTAATAACTAGTGCTGTCCGTTTAACGCGTTTTTAATGGCGTTAACGCAAACCCATTTTTTTGCCGTCAATTTTTTTATCTCAAGATTAATGTTCTTTCGGATCTAGCTAGACCGGAAACAAAACAGACATGTCCGGGCATGCCGCACACACTTGTTTGGGCTTGCAAGCCGCGTAGCTAGTAGGCTTGTGACGGCGATTAGCTCTGGAGCGAGTAGTGACTCTAGAGTCATAGTGAGAGAAACAAAGTGTCTCCTCTGTTCTTTCTGACCACAGTGGGAAACCTGGAGCAGGAGAAGTTAACCCTCTCCTTGATTTTACGTTGTTTATGGAGGACAACCAGGAAATGAGTCGGGGGAAACCATAGTCGCTATGACGACGAATCACGCTCGCCTCAGGCATACTATCTACAATGGAAAATCAAGGTAACAGTGTTACATTGTGTGACAGATTATTAGCTCCAAGTGTGAATGCTAGTGTGAAATTGAACACTACGTATATGCCAATGTTGTTTTAAATTTAAAAAAAAAAACATTTGCACAAAGCAGCTGATCCACTTTTCCATGCTGATAAGAGCATTAAAATGAGAAAATCTAATGGGGCCAAAATAAATCAAGGGACATTTAGAATAGATAAAAATGTGCGATTAATTGTGATTAATCGTGAGTTAACTGTTACATGCGATTAATCTCGATTAAATATTGTAATCGTTTGACAGCACTATTAATAACCTAATTGGAATTAAAACAAGCACTGCAATGATAGAACAGAATAGGAAAATTAGATGTGGACTATTAAATATTAGATCTAATTAGATTAGCAACATTGGTAAGGGATTTGATATTAGATAAGCATATTGATATATTCTGCATTACCGGAACATGGCTGTGCCATGAAGAATATTAGTCTAAATGAAGCCACTCCTCCCAGTCATAATAATACTCAAATTCCTAGAGGCTCAGGCCGAGGAGGGGGAGATGCAGCCATATTTGATTCAAGCCTGTTAATTAATCCTAAACCTAAACTAAATTATAATATGTTTGAAAGCCTTGTTCTTAATCTTTAACATCCAACATGGAAAACTGTACAGCCAATTATATTTGTTGTTGTTTACCGAGCTCCAGGTCCGTATTCAGAATTTTTATCTGAATTCTCTGAGTTTTTTTCATGTGTAGTCCTAAAATCAGACAAAGTACTTATTGTAAGTCATTTTAATATTCATGTGGACGTTGACGACAGCCTTAGTACTGCTTTCAACTCACTATTAGATTCAATTGGTTTCAGTCAGAGTGTGCATAAGGCCACTCACTGTTTTAACCACACCCTCGACCTTGTGCTGGCATACGGCATCGAAATTGAAGATTTCATAGTACTTCCGCAGAATCCTTTATTATCAGACCATTTTTTAATAACTTTTGAATTCTTACTACCCGACTATACAAAATTAGATAAAAGCTTCTACACTAGATGCCTATCTGACAGTGCTATCACTAAATTTAAGGAAGATATTCCAACAGCATTTAACTCAATGTCATGCTTTAGGACATTTATGTTAACTTTAGTCCTCACCATATTGATAATTTTGTAGGTACAGTGCTACGGCCTGCCTACGGACGACTATAGACTCTGTTGCTCCCCTCAAAAAGAAGATGATGAAGCAATGGAAACTAGCACCTTGATATAACTCCCAAACTCGCAAACTAAAACAAATCTCACGGAAACTTGAAAGTGGCGTTCCACCAAACTGGAAGAATCTCGTCTAGATTGGCAAGAAAACCTATAGGAAGGCCCTCAGAAATGCCAGATCAGACTATTACTCATTACTAATAAAAGAAAATAAGAACAACCAAAGGTCAGGCTGACAGACAGTCACAGTAGTGACGACTTCATGAGCTTCTTTATTGATAATTAATTAATATAATTAATGAATTAAATTAATGATAACATTTTAGAGATAAATTCATCACCTTTTGCCCTCAACTTCTAATGGTTCACCTTTAAAACCAGGACTGCTAGAAACAACAACAAGACCTGATATATACTTACATTGCTTTTAGCCTATAGACCTATATCTAGTCTCCCCTTTCTCTCCAAGATCCTTGAGAAGGTAGTTGCTAATCACTTGTGATTTTCTACATAGAAATAGTGTATTTGAGGACTTTCAGTCAGGCTTTAGAATGCATCATAGCACAGAGACGGCACTGGTGAAAATTACTAACGACCTTCTAACTGCTTCAGACAAAGGACTTATCTCCATACTTGTCTTACTAGATCTTAGTGCTGCATTCAATACTATTGACCATAACATTCTGTTACAGAGACTGGAACATTTAGTTGGCATTAAAGGAATCGCAGTAAGCTGGTTTAAGTCAATCAATCTCAATTTGTTAATGTTAACGATAAATCCTTCAAGTACGCTAAAGTTAGCGATGGCGTTCCACAAGGCTCAGTGCTTGGACCAATTATATTCTCCTTATATATGCTTCCTCTAGGCAATATTATCAGGAAACTCTCAATTAACTTTCACTGTTATTGCTCAAATAAGTCTGTTAAGACTCTCCAGCTGATCCAGAACGCTGCATCGCGTGTTCTAACAAGAACTAAGAGATCATATTTCTCCTGTATTAGCTTCTCTGCATTGGCTTCCTGTAAAATCCAGGATTGAATTTAAAATTCTTCTCCTGACCCACAAAGCTCTAAATGGTCAAGCACCATCATATCTTGAAGAGCTCATAGTACCGTACTGTCCCACTAGAGCACTGCACTCCCAGAATGCCGAGTTACTTGTGATTCCTAGAGACTCTAAAAGTAGAATGGGAACCAGAGCCTGTGGAACCAGCTCCCAGTCTGGGTTCGGGAGGCAGACACTGTCACCACATTTAAGAATAAACTTAAGACTCTCCTCTTTGGTAAAGCTTATAGTTAGGGGGTGAGGAGTTGCAGCGCCCACCTAGCCCAGCCCACCTGCTTTTCTGTCCCAGAAATGCTTGTTACTAACCTAGCTCTGGGCAGCTTACTCCCCGGAGTCCTTATGTTTTGTTTTTTGTTTTCGCCCAGGATGAAATCCTTGGATTAGGGTGGCACCAAAATCATGGTTCCAGCTGTTGCTGTGGTTCTGCTGCAACTCCCTGCTATGCCGTGCTGCTCCCTGCTATGCTCTGCGGTGCCCTGCAGTGCTCTGTAGTGCCCTGCTGTATCCTGCTACGTCCAGCTATGCTCTGCTGTGCCATGCTGCATCCTCTAACGCCCTGCAGTGCCCCGCTATGCCATGAACTACTACAACTACTATTTCTAGTCACTGTCTCATTATCTTTATTGTGACTGTTATTGCCACTGTTCATAACAACCCAACCGGCTCCGTCAGACACCGCCTACCAAGAGCCTGGGTCTGTCCGAGGTTTCTTCCTAAAAGGGGGTTTTTCCACGCCACTGTCGCATTGAATGTTTGCTCTTGGGGAATTACTGGAATTGTTGGGTTTTTGTAAATTATTATTAGTGTGGCCTAGACCTACTCTATCTGTAAAGTGTCCTGAGATATCTCTCGTTATGATTTGATACTATAAATAAAATTGAATTGAATTAATCAGCACATATCTGCGTTCGGTGGTTCTGCATCAACCACCAGAACCGTACCTTTTGTGTGTGTGTGTGTGTGCACAGAGAGAGAGAGAGAGAGAGAGCCGTCTCGTGTCGTATGATCGTTAACGAATTTTACACTTCAGCAGAGGTGCTCATTTCCATACAGGTTTAGTGGCTTGACGGTTAACGGTGAAGTATGGATTTGATTCGTGGGGGTATTTTGGCGACGGTAATGTTCAAGGTCAAGGTAAACTTTATTATCCACAGGTAGGAAATTCATGTGGTCAGCATTACACGCTCCTGCCGCATACCAATAAAAACAAATACAAAACATTAAAACATTTAAGCATTAAAACTAAGAAAAATAAAAACAAGACAGACAAAACAGTAAACTTCATAACATTCATGTTGTTGGTGTTGTAAGTTAGCAGTAGACTTCATTAACCCGACCCAGATTGAGTGTGATGAACTGATGTGTCTGCCCGGTACAACTCTGATATTTTCTCACATTGCACAGCGCTCTGAAGGAATGATCTCCGAGATTACGTTAATTTTAATACAATAGCAGGAAGAGTCAATGGCTGTAACTCGAGAGATATGCTTATAACAGACACACAGACAGACCAACAGAGGAAGGACCAATGATGTGAAGGCCCAGATCCATCAGAGTATCAATGCTCTTCCTCTCTCTCCTCCCCTCTCACTGCAGACATGAAACACTGGCTGACTAACATCCTGATTCAGACTCTCTGGCTAGGTAACTATTTAAACATACTGAATGTTCTCCTTTAATCAATCATCTTATTGATTCATCTTTTCCTTTGCATGTTCTCTTCTTTGCCAGAGTGTGAAGGAGAAGACCAAATTCCCAAATTGTTCTGGTACAAACAAGTCAATGATTTCCCAAAGTACATGCTGAAGCATTACTCAAACTTAAAAGATAATGCTCCAGTGTTCCAGAAAGACAGATTTGATGCTACAATCAACAAGACATCAGTTCCTCTGAAGATCCAGAAGCTTCAGCTGTCTGACTGCTGTGTACTACTGTGCTCTGCAGCCCACAGTGACAGGAAACACCACAACTTCACAACGTCCACCAGAGGGAGTCACACACTGATAAACTTGAATATTTTTAGAATTACTTTACCTTAGAAGTGTAACTGAGAGAAGTGAAAATACAGAGCTACGAGGAGACGGAGAGACTCAGGGAGGAGCTGAGCTGTTACTGAACTATAGAAGAGAGAGGAACTTCTATATTCAACAGAGATTAATACACAAACCATCAACATTACCTTTATTAAACTTGCTGTCACTGCATCATTGTGTGTTTTCTCTGATGTTTCTCTCCATCCTCACAGTACCTGTTAGATAATGAAAGAACTTTAATCTGAATACCATCTGAATGTGAATCATTAATTATGTCTTTTACAACATGAAATAACAGTTATCTCATCCTTTAGGTGTCAGTTTTGAAGAACTCACTCCAGTCCAGAAAGAAGAGAACAGTTTAGAAGACAGCTCTGTTACTCTGTCCTACAGATACTCCAAACAAGCTGATAATGATTATTTCTTCTAGTATCGGAAAATTCCAGGAAAACCACCAGAGTTCCTCATCATTCACTTGGGAACTCTGGACTGTCTGTTTCAGTGAATAACGATGAAACTAAAATAATTCTTCAGATCTCCTCTGCTGCAGTGACTGGATTCTGATTATTCCAGTTTTATCAGAGTCCCTGTGGTTACAATTGCTAATGTAACACTGTGGGAGGATTCACATGAGCAGCAAATCCACATCAATGACAAACCAACTGTATGATGGTTCAGACCGCCAGGTTTTTCCCACTGATTGTTATCGGCTCAAAGAATGGACGTATTCTCTCCTGTAGCCAATCATTGCAACACGGTCCGTGTTGTTGCCAGATCTTGGCAACACATTCTCACTCCCACCTCGGACGCCTTGGAAAATACGGACGCTTGGTCAGGTGCACGTTGTGGGACGATCCCCTGCCTCTCCGCGTTGCACAGGGCACATTTCACAGGGAGAGCACCGGAGGAACACAGGGCACATTTCACCGGTAGAGGCAGGGGAGAGCAGCGGAGGAAAACCACATTTCCCCTGCCTCTCCCCGTTGCTGCGAGCCCCTTGCCGCGTGCCGCGACCTCCACTCCCCGTTGCTGGCAGCCCCTTGCCGGGCCCCACGACCGGCTCTGGGTCGGCTTGGAAAGACCGGGATGGTTGGGTTCAGGAAAAAATAAAACTGGGTTGGGTTTAGGAAAAGAACAATGGGATGGTAAACAATAACGGGGTTTACGAAACATTACACGCAGGAAACAATTCCCGGTCTCCTGGGTGAAAGTCTTGTATTTGACCCATCCACCACCCCAACCAACCTCCCTACATGGCCCAGTTCCCCAGTACGTTCTACCAACACGCCGAAGGGTGCCTTTTTCGTCTCCAAACGTTCGTATGTTATGAGTTCTGAGTGAGAACGAGTTGATATTGAAGATGCTCGGCTCAGCCAGTCGCCCCGTCCACGTTTGCATCATATCGCTGTCCGCACAGCGCCGGAAGTGATGTACACAAAAAGCATTAAACAGCCATAATACTGTAAATACTTCTAAAGTGGTAACACCATTACACACACAATACCTGTAACCTCTGAATACTGAGGACAGAATAAAAAACTACTAAAAGTTGGCTTCTCCTTCAGCAGAAGAAGCTGAACTAAAAATATTTTTCTGGCATCATCATAACACATTTGATAATTTAGGATGTGATCCATGCAGTCACAGTTTTCCACAACCAGATGAATGGCACCAAATAAGCCGCTCTATCCACCAGGTCCTCCTTCTGTAGGTACTGGTCATTACGTTTTCAGTGTGGATACCTTTGTAATTACAGCAAAAGACAAACATGTAGTTAAGGCATGTTGGGTCACAATAAATCATAAATATATGATTTTGTGCATGAATATACAGTACAGGTGAGGACTTGCAGTATTATGTGATCAAACTCCTACATGTCAAATCTTATTCTAGAAATTGTGTATTGTACGCAAGAACACACTTTTTGTGATACGTACATTTTGGGAATAAACAGCATTTGTAAATAGATTGTAACGTGTGTGTGACTCATCTTAAAATAGACTAATATACTGACAGAAGGTCCTCATATTTAATAGCAGACACATCAGTGTAACAGAATCAACAGTGGTTAATAACTCCTGCAACACCATGCTTGTTAGGTACATTAACAGTCTGAAATCATGTATTTTTGAGGGTTGGAGAAAAGATGTTACATAGTGACGCTCAACATTGAACTTGGTGCTTCATACAGACATTTGGCTGCAGGACCACTGATGATCTATCAGAGCACTGCCTCATTTTCTGAAAAACACAAAAAGGTTAGTTGAAGACTGGGAACACAAGACTGGACAGAAACAGCAAAATAAAATAACACCACACACATCACTTTGTTAGACGATTTGATTAAATGTTCCAATCCACAATTTCAGAATAATATTTACTGTAAAGTTATTCCATGTAATGTTTTGTATTTGAGCCACTTTCACCACTAAGTAGTGGTACATTTATAAAAACGTACTGTGTAATAAGTGCATGAAAATGAATGTCTACCTGCTTGTCTGTGAAGAAACAGTTACAGTGTAAATGTAAACTGCACAGGGTGACTTATTAATAAGGACAATAATGCACAATAATTTGAGCTTGGTCCATTGGGTAACTACTTTTATCTGAAGTCGTTGGCAGGTTGATAATGTGCCACAACAAACAGTACCATAACAATATGTTAACCTGAACTATAGAATGCCATTTACAGATTTATTAATTAAATGCATGTTAAAACAGTGCTACAAACACCAAAATGAAACGCATAACATACGCTGTTAGCTTAACGTAGGTTAGTTTCTACTAATGGTATATATAACAGGCTTTGATATGAAGCTTATGTTACCATTACATTAGCATTGATAACCCAACACTACCACATTAACAGGTGAACACAGGTTAACGTTACCAGCGCCGGTGGGACTGTTATGCATACATAAACTCTAAATACATTTGAATCATCAATTTTTTTTGTTTGTATAGAAAAAGTTTTAAGTTAGCCTGCTAGCTTGGTTAGCAAGGTGCAACCGTAATTTTTTCTAGCGAAAAACAGGCTTAAAACCAAATGCAACATTACTTACCGGAAAAACTAAACAGTCAACTCCTTGAGTGTTTTGTAGTTCAACCGAATGCTGAAAAGGCCATTTTTAGGGGACCAAAATGTTTGAATAAACTAGTGAAAACAGCGTAAGATGGTCAATCTGATGTAAGTGCCATAGAGCATTGAGTACCCGTTCCACTAGTTGGCGCTGTGTCGCCACTGTTACTGTGATTATCTGTATTTTCTAAGTTGAAGAAGTACGTTAGTAAAGAAAAACAAGAGTAGCTCACACTGCAAAAACGTGTATGTGTTGTCTCTGATAATAAGGTTATCTTAAGTGAACCCACGACATAAGTCAAAGAACAAGATCACGGACACCACCAGCCTCTGTAATTATTGACAGGTCGCGAACTACATAGTAGCCATGAAACATACCCGCTTTATCGTCTATTTTAAGAATCAATGAGAACATAATTTAAAAAATGACCATCATTCTTTATTGAAGAAGGCATAAAACTATCCATTGAGACCATGAACCCCTTATGAAAATGTTTACTGAGGGTTCCTAAATATAGGCTAAACTGATATAAACACTCATTTGTGCTTATCAACACTGACATGTAGGCTGGCTGGGTTGTGCACTATGTCATCGCGCAATAAGTAGGTTATTTGGGTTATGCAATATGTTAGTGGTGCAATACATGGGCTGATGATTGTTCAATATGTCATTGTGTACTGCATAGGCTATGTGGAAATGTGTCATTTGTGAAATATGTTAGGCTATTGGGGTTGTGCAATATGGTAGTTGTGCAATATGTGGGCTATTTGAGTTGTGTATTATGTCAGTACATTGTGTCATTTGAGCAACATGTAGGCTATTGGGGTTGGGCAATATGTTAGTTCTGCAATATCTTATAGGGCTGTGCTGCACTTATTGCTGAGAATGCAGCCGACAGGGTTGTTCAATTAAAAAATATCAATGAAAGGAGGAGTTAATGTGCTTACTATATGTATATGGAAGCATGTTTGTGTTGCATGACACTATGTGTTGACAGATGCTTATTTTCTGTATTTTGTGTTGTCTTTGTAAAGCTGTGGAATGGACAGAGTCTAAAACAAATTTCCCTTCAGGGACAATAAAGTATATATCTTATCTTATCTTATAAATCAAGTGAGAAGTTGGTAATTTCTCCATGAACTTCTATAGAAACCGACCTCCTTTTAGCAACTACACCTGTCGCCCCCTGCTGGAATTCAGATAGAAAGCAGGTTTAAGGCACTTCTGTATTTGCATCACTTCGCTGAAACGGATGCTCTGTCCATTAATTTTACAGTCGATGGTTGAAATATTAATTCTCAGTTTACTTTCAATATTGTTGTTGAGAAATATTCAAGGGGACGTAGCAGGTTCACAACAGTTACCACCTTTTATATGTTGAGGGAACAAAGTTAATCTGCAACAGCTGTAAAACAGGAAACATTTCAGCTGAAACTTTTAATGATGACAATGTGCATGAGAAGTCACAAAATATATTTAGTATGAAGTTGTCAGTAGAGGGAATAACACAGTGCTATGAATGAGCCCTGTCACTGTGATCAGGTTCCTCCTTCTAATCCACAAACTGAGGGCTCAATCTTGCACCCGGTGCAGCCACAATGTCCACCAGATGGAGTCACACACTGTTAAACTTCAATATGTTTTCATGATGTAGTCTAGAATCACATCTTAGAAGTGTAAGGCCGGCTACACACTGGACGCGTTGCGTGAGCGTGTCAGCTGCGTGGCGTGTCTGTTTTTATTTTGGCTCCCATGTTAACAGGTTAGTGCTTACACACTGCGAGAGGAAGAGAGAGGAACTTCTATATTCAACAGAGATCAATACACAAACCATCAACATTACCTTTATTCAACATGCTGTCACTGCAGCATTGTGTGTTTTCTCTGATGTTTCTCTTCATCCTCACAGGTATGTTAGATTATGCAGCATGAAAAAGTTTTATTCTGATAACATCTGAATGTGAATCATGTATTATGTTTTTTGCAACATGAAATAACAGTTATCTCTTCCTTTAGGTGTCAGCTGTGAAGAACTCACTCCAGTAGAGAAAGAAGAGAACAGTTTAGAAGACAGCTCTGTTACTCTGTCCTACAGATACTCCAAACAAGCTGATAATAATGATTATTTCTTCTGGTATCGACAATATCCAGGAAAACCACCAGAGTTTCTCATCTTTCACTTCGGAATGCAAAGTGCAACAAACTCTGGACTGTCTGTTTCAGTGAGTGAGGATAAAACCAAAATGGATCTTCAGATCTCCTCTGCTGCTGTGACAGACTCTGCTCTGTACTACTGTGCTGTGAGGCCCACAGTGACAGCAAACCCACAGTCTCTGTACAAAAACACAAGCTGACACACTGACAAGCTGCTGGAAGACTTTTTTCTACACTGTTGTAGTGAACTTTGTACCTCCACTAGAGGGCGACATTATCAAGTAGGAGGTGCACTACTTCTGCACTGTGTTCAACCATTCAGTCAATAATAAGTGCTGCTGTGAAGAGAACAATTCTCAGACTGAATGTTGAACATCAGCTAGTTTCTCCTGTTGATTTAAACCTTGTTGTAGAGATGGAACATTGGCTGTGGATTATTCTTGCTGCTCTTTTCTTTGGTAAGATACAAAGAACAACATGGTTTTATTATTTTCTAAAGATTTATATAAACTGCAGTTCAGAGCAGAAATCTCTGAACAGTTGAGCTGTTTCTGTCCAGAGTAAAAATGTAGAGTTCATATTTTCCACTGTCTTCTCCTCTCAGCCTCATGAACAATGTTAGTGTAATGATTTCATTTTCTCTACTTTTTTCAGGAATAATAGCTGGAGACAACATTTATCCTGTAGGGAATGAAGTCAGTAAAAGAGAAGGAGAATCTGTCACACTCAGATGTCAATATGAGACAACATCAAACTATCCTGATCTTTACTGGTACAGACATCATTCAGACCTTCAGGCGCCTCAGTTTATACTCTGGAAAGGAGCAAGAGATCGTATTGGTAGTGAATATATCCCAGATGATCTAAGATATGAATCCAAAACATCAGAGAAATCAACTGAACTGACCATAAAGACACTAACCCTGGCAGACACAGGTCTCTACTACTGTGCTCTAGAAACACAGTGATACAAAGTGTAGAAGAGGCTGTACAAAAACCTGAACACAGATATCTGACTACTCTTCAAAGAGGAGGGAAGTGGTATTCCAACCACAGCTTCATATAAGATGGATTCTGATTATTCCAGTTTTATCAGAGTCCCTGTGGTTACAGCTGCTAATGTAACACTGTGGGAGGATCCACATGAGCAGCTAATCTACATCAATGACAAACCAACTGTATGATGGTTCAAACACAAGACACCATGACAACAAATACATGGACACTGACTTGCCTACTAAATCCTCTTCATACCCTGAGGGCCATTAGGCCACAATGAGCTCCTTCCATTGTTCAACATGTTCTGCATCCCAAATAGACACTGAAACACTACTAATAAAACTCTGAAATAACTGGTAGTTTATATTTCATTGAAAAGAATGAGATGCCCGCACTCTGCTGATACTCCCATACATTTACTGTGCTGCAACGTTTCGACCCTGCCGGGTCTTCATATACAGTACATAGGGCACGTACATAGTCAGCTGATCATGCATCGGCTGTGCTCATTCAAACTAATTACCAAGGCCTTGATGGGCCTATGTGCCACCTTTACCATAGTCACCATATAAAACCATTAGTGATAAAATTAGATATACACAATATGAACACAGACAATGAAAAAATGTTGAACAAATTGGCCAAAACCCTAACTTACAAAATAACATTATGTGCTACATTATCCCACATTGACACTATTTGTCACATTAGACCAATCCCACACACAATATCACAAGAAAAGACATTACAGAAAAGGCTTTATATCAAATTCTTCATTTAAGCCGTTTGGAGACATTGTGTTGAGGTAATGAATCCAAAACGTTTCTCTCTGAAGAAGCCATCTACCATGATCACCCCCTCTTGGAGGGTTCTTGACACACTCCATCAGAAGTGGGTAGAGTAGCCGAAAATTGTACTCATGTAAAAGTATTGTTACTTCAGAATAATATGACTCAAGGAAAAGTAAAAAGTAGTCATCCAAATAATTACTTAGTAAAAAAGTGCTTCGTGAAAAAACTACTCAAGTACTGAGTAACTGCTGAGTAACATCTGATTTAGTTTTAGTTTTTATCACATCAAATTTGTATATATATATATATATATATATATATATATATATATATATGTCAAAAATATTATTATATAAAAATGATATAGGGCTGTCAAAAAATATTAGGGCAGTCAAAATAACGATTTCATTTTGATTAATTAATCTGAGAAACAGTAGCGTGTTAAAAAAAAATAACACAGTTTAATCATTCCATATTGACCTTTCACCCGGAGCCGTTCTAGCCACCATTCAACTGTAAAATGAAGGAGGGAGACGAGAGAATGGGCAACAGAAACATCACGCTAGTTTCTTTAACTGTCTTTGGTTAAAACTACACTCAACAGCAGTTAACGTTAGCCTTCCGCTAGCTAGCAGCTGGATTAAACACGGTTAAAATGCTGACAGCTAACGCTAAACAGTGAAAACAGTCAGAGAGAGTAACAAAGTGTCTCCTCTGTTCTTTCTGACCACGGTGGGAAATCTGGAGCAGGAGAAGTTAACCCTCTCCTTGATTTTACGTTGTTTATGGAGAAGGACAACCAGGAAATGACGATGACCAACGCTCACCTCAGGCATGAGGCAGTACTATCTGCAATGGAAAATGGAGGTAACAGTGTTACATTGTGTGACAGATTATTAGCTCCAAGTGAGAATGTTAGCGTGAAATTGAACATTACGTATATGACAATGTTGTTTTCAATAAAAAAATCATTTGCACAAAGCAGCTGATCCACTTTTCCATGTTGATAAGAGCATTAAAATGAGAAAATATAATGGGACAAAAAGAAATCAAGGGACATTTAGAATAGATAAAAATGTGCGATGAGTTAACTATGACGTTAATGCGATTAATCTCGATTAAATATTTTAATCGTTTGATCAGTCACCGATCAGTATCGGCCGATAATGGCTTTAAATAGTTTGATCGGTGGTCTCCATAAAGGCCGATCAGATAGGCCGATCACATAACGCACTACTCGTGAGAACATTTTCAACATGGAGCTAAAATGGCGGCCTCCCTATCTTCACCGGTCTGGCAGTTCTATAAGGTTTCTGAACGGCGGCAGAACAGCTGTTCTGAACACCGGCCGCGGAACGAAGGCGGTAGGAAGGTGGCTACCGCTTTTCAAAAGCGGCTGCCACCGGTGGTGCTCCGGCAAACGTGTTTGCGTTTACGCCATTCTGACGCTTCTACTGCCTCTGGAGCACCGCTGGTGTACATTAGCGATTTGCAACGTGTGTGCCAAGGAAATACCACGAGGCAGAAAGCTCCAAAGACATTTAACACCACCAACCTCATCAGACATTTGAAGGTTAGTCACAGAAAGGAGGATGAGGAGTTTTCAAAGTTAGCTAACGCTAAGGCAGAGCGGAGTCGTGTAGCTAGCAGCTCCGGCGCCACTCAAACAGCTGTGTCCCCGTTTGTGTGTGTGTGTGTGTGTGTGTGTGTGTGTGTGTGTGTGTGTGTGTGTGTGTGTGTGTGTGTGTGTGTGTGTGTGTGTGTCTGTCGGTCTGTGTGTGTTACTGTGTGTGTGTGTGTGTGTGTGTGTGGGTGTCTGTCGGTCTGTGTGTGTGTGTGTGTGTGTGTGTGTGTATGTGTGTCTGCAGTGATTGAAAGGACTTTTTTTAGATTTTGAGCTAGGACAGAAAGCCAAACAGTTACTGATACATTCTCTAAACACGTGTGACTGTTACATAATGATGTCATTTTCAGTTCATAAAAGTGATCGGTATCGGCCGATACGTCTTCCAGCAATCGGTGATCAGCCCCAAAAATCCTGATCGAAGCACCCTTAATATATATATATATATATATATATATATACACATATATATATATACTGACTGATATATACAGCGAAAAATTCCACCTCAAATCTGAGCAAGCACCTAGCAAGCCGGCACAGGAATGTGAAACTCTCTGAAAAAAAAACCTGAACCCCCGACTGACATGACCGCTGGGGCTACATCCAGTTACACCGGGAGAACCTCTCAATGAATTTAGAGTAATTAATCACAGAGTCTGTAATTAATTTGATTAAATGTTTCAATCGATTGACAGCCCTAATATATATATATATATATATATATATATATATATATATATATATATATATATATATATATGAAATGTTTAAAACATATGTAACCTAAAATACAAACATTTGCCACAGCAAAAAAAAAAAAAAAAAAAACGAATTTAGAAAACTTACAACTAAATGTTTCCTCAAGTTAGTTCCTCAAGTTTTGAATGCTGAAATGTCCATTTCTGGTAGACACAGAAGACACGGCATAATGTAGCTGCTGTTTGGCACTTTTAGGTAAACATGCTTTCAATATGAGGCCAGGGGGGGTTCCTCCTCGTCTGTGTCTGCATTGCCAACAGTTGATTTTGACCTTTTTTGTTTTGCTACGACTGTAAAGCTAACCGTCCCGCCGCTGAGATTGAGTATGGTCATGTGACGAGACTGCACAACTACGTTTGATTGGTGACATACAGTCACGTGGTAGAGCCTTTAGCGCAGGGGTCAACTACATTTTTCCAAGGGCCAGAATTTTTCTAAGCAAATAAATAAAATAAAATGAATGTATACTTAATATGCCTATTCTTCTTCAAAATATTTACTTCCTTACTGAATCAATGCTAATTTTTTTACATACAGTACATTAGTGTGAGTAAACTCCTAAGGTTAAAGTGATGGTTAAAGTCTGTGATTAATGAAACATGGTTGTAGTATGCAGCGTCCTGATTGGTGGAAAATGCTTGCAGAAAGAAAGGCTGTTGTCAGGTAAACATCGTCACAGTCAAAGAGGCTGAAGCTAAAAGTTGAGTGAAAAAGCTGCTTTAATGGACTGATAAGCAGGCTAGCATCCATACTGTATGGATGCTAGCCTAACGGCTCTAACTTTTCTCTGCCTCAAGATGCCAGACTGTTCTGCGAGCAGAAAACTGGAGCTTGCGAGATCAGGATGGTCTCACGAGGCTAAGAAACATCCACCAAAGGTCTTCTTTCTCTTCACTGCTGTTTTGTCTTTTCACCTTTCAGGAAAAGGTTATTCTCTGGCCCCGCCCACTGACGTTTAACTCAACCAATGAGATGTCTCTGGAGCAGAAATGTTTGAGGAACTAAAAGTACAACCAGCTTGATGTTGAGAAGAAGGGCTGCACATCAAAGAGGCTGTTTAGTTGTTCATTCTACAGCAGTGGAAGATCATTGTTCATCTGCTGTCTGTTTGGCTTCAACAACTCCAAAGACATGTTGCTTTATCTGTTTTTACTTTTCTCTCCCTTTATAGGTGAGTGTTAGAACAGATCAAAGACTCATATAACCTGCTGAATTAACCAGTTATTTCATAACTAGAGGTTTATCTGTGGAAGTTAATGATAACTGACGTGAATAATACTCATGTTGCAGCCCTGGGTTCCATGAACAGCATAATGCCAGAAAGTACTGAAGAACATGTTGCAGAGGGCAGAAACATCAACCTGACCTGTACATATGATGGTACTATCTACAATATCCAGTGGTACCGACAATACCAGAGATCCAGACCAGAGTTCCTGCTCTACATCACAGAGGGAGGGGTGATTCATCCAACTGGTTCTGATTTCTCAGCTCACATTGACAAGTCAAAGAAACGTGTTGATCTGGAGATCATCTCAGCTAAGGTGTCTGACTCTGCTGTGTACTACTGTGCTCTGCAGCCCACAGTGACAGGAAACACCAAAACTCTGTACAAAAACCTTTGGAGCAAAGACAACACAATACTCCACAACATCCACCAGAGGGAGTCACACACTGATAAACATCATTATTTTCATGATGTAGAATCACTTTACAGAGAGACTCAGGGAGGAGCTGAGCTGTTACTGAACTATAGAAGAGAGAGGAACTTCTATATTCAACAGAGATCAATACACAAACCATCAACATTACCTTTATTCAACATGCTGTCACTGCAGCATTGTGTGTTTTCTCTGATGTTTCTCTCCATCCTCACAGGTATGTTAGATTATGCAGAATGAAAAAATTCAATCCTAATAACATCTGAATGTGAATCATTTATTGGGTCGTTTACAACATGAAATTTCAGAGTGATCTCTTCCTTTAGGTGTCAGCTTTGAAGAACTCACTCCAGTCGAAAATGAAGTGAACAGTTTAGAAGGCAGCTCTGTTACTCTGTCCCAGTGGTGTAGTCTACGTGATACGCAGGTATACGCCGTATACCCACTAGGAAAAGTCAAGGATTTCCGTATACCCACTTACAAAAACGCGATGATACGTAACAACATTGTTTGTGACTGACCTTTCTCACTTTCATTCATAACTCACCCCGTCTGTGTTGGGAAGCTCTGACATTTGGACCTTCGGGGTTTCCGTAGCCGTGCCCTGGATCTGACGTGAGGTCACTTAACGTTACTAAGCAACAACAAGTTGCATTCTTTGCGCGGTCTTTCCTTTCTCGCAACTAGTTAGTTACCTAGAGTTTGAACAAAGTTTTATAAGTAACGAGATATGAAACGTTACTAAACAGACCTAAATAACACTACTTCAGTGTTTTCTAAAGTTTGTCCCTGAAGCTGCTGCCACGTCGGGTGATACTGCAGCTGCCACAGATCATGATGACCCGATCGTTAACGTTACCGTTACAAAACACCAGCCTGAAAATCCTACCGCAACGTTACTGTTCCTGGTAAGTGAGAGTAGCTTATATGATACCGTGTGTGTGTGTGTGTGTGTGTGTGTCTGCCTGTGTATCTGTGTGTATGTGTGCGTGCGCGCCTGTGTGTGTGTCTGTGTGTCTATGTGTGTGTGTACCTGTGTGTCTGAGTACAGCAGTAAACAGAATACCATGTTTATATTTCCTTGTTTCAGATGATGAGAGACACAGTGAGAACTCCTGGCCTTCATTAGGTCAATGACTATGCAACATTAGAGTAAATTCTTAAATCTTAAATATGCATTGCTTTACACAATTAAATGACTATATGGTGTGGAAAATAACAGCCTTATTGATTGTTGCTCTCACACAAGTTGCATGCACACTTATCTCTTTTCTTTATTTGTAACAGGACGTAGCAACAGGGCCCGCACTCAATGAGTTATCAGGGAGGAAGCCTAGCTGTATAGATTAGGAGAATAAACTGCCTGCTATAGAGAAGCAGAACAATGGGCATTGTCTATACATCCGGGGACTGGTTTGAACTAGGTTAACGAATATATTGATTCTATAGACACGAGCCACATCATGAGGTGTTATACAATGATGGGCGTAACCTTTAATGTATGTGTGTGTGTTTGAATCTCAATAAAAGAGGCTGAAAGAGTGAGAGAAATCAGGACACACATGGTCAGTGCAGGTTGCGGAGCCTGTAGTGTGTCCTCCTTCAGCTGAAGCCTATTGTTTGATCAAACTTACTGTGTCTGTGAAGTTATTACTATCTATTACAGAGAAGAAGTCCTCGCCAGGGAGTGCAACTTGGAAGCACAACAATTGGGGGCTTCGTCCGGGATTTCGGGATTTCGGGATTTAAAGGAAAAGAGGATTCTTCAAATTGATTGACAAAAAGTTCGGTCCAGGGGTGAAAAGTCACGTTGAACATCTGGCGCCATAAAATAAGGTAAGCAGACCATTCTTCTGCATTGAATACTTCTAAAATTAACGGTGTTGTTCAACGTCCTAGTAACCCACAGACCGCTAAAAAATAAATTAATACATAATAATAACTTCTAATCAAGGAAAGGTTAGAGTCCTTTCTGGTAAAAGGTTAGAGTCCTTAACAAGGAAAGGTTAGAGTCCTTTCTGGTAAAAGGTTAGAGTCCTTAACAAGGAAAGGTTAGAGTCCTTTCTGGTAAAAGGTTAGAGTCCTTAGTCTGAGTTTGGCAACTCCACCTATTTCCTGACGAGGGATAGATTTGCTGGGTTGAAAAACCCGAGAATTGAGACACCTTTAAAACAGAAAAAAACGAGGTTAGAGTCCTCTGTGTAACGAGGTTACAGTCCTCATATTGTAACGAGGTTAGAGTCCTCTGTGTAACGAGGTTAGAGTCCTCATAATGGCACAAGGTTAGAGTCCTTCGTGTAACGAGGTTAGAGTCCTCAAAGTGGAGTTAAAATCTCTTAAGTATGACTGGTGAACAATTGTATTATTGAATCATTCACACTATTTAGGTGATATGACAAAATAATCCAATATTCACATGATTTGTTGGTACTTGATTGCTGATCCGCGGGACAATCAAGGTGAAAAACAGAACAAAGTTTGGGGTAATGAATGTATGATCAATGTGTGTGAGGAAAGAAAAAAGAGGAAAAGTGGAGCGCGTCTCTTGGTCTATGTGTTTGTGTGTGTGACAGGGGCCTGTGTATGTGCTTATCTGTTCTTGGTGGAGGAGGAGATTAGGAGAGATCTGTGGTGTGAAGGTCTGTTCAGCTCAGTGTTGCTTTGTCGACTGAACTGCGCATGTCTTGGAATGTTAGGAATTTGAGCTGCCACAGAAGTTTGCTCCAAACTGAATGAAGGAAGGGGAGGAGTATATCTGTGTGAGAGTTCTTTAGAAGGAGAAGATGCGTGAATGGGGATGTAGTGAGATCATTGAGATTTAAAAGTTTGGGCAAGATCATAAAACCTAGAGAGATGACACTAGAGTTTACTTGGTGCTTACTTTGTGTAAGTATAGGAAATTAGGAGAATGGTTGAGAATAGGAGTAGGAGAGAGGAAAAAGAGAGAAAGAGGCATGACGTGTGATTTCCTCGGGAGCCCAAAAAAGACAGTGACTGATCATCCTGAAAATAAAACGATTTTCAGCCTTATACCTCAATTGAAAGAGAGAGAGAGGGCTGTTGATTGGTCTCTGGGGTAATATCACATATGCCATCCTAAAAAGTTGAACTATTAATTTGGTTGTTGGGGAATTTATAATGATTGGAGGCTATGAGGAAAAAATAAATAAATAAATAAATAAAAAATTAGAAATATGATAATTATATGGAGTTTGCTGAGGTTCTTTATAGCTATATAGGTTCACGTCATTGTGAGAGAAAATAAGAGATATTTGTGAAAATAGAATAAGCGGGAAATTAAGAATTCTGAGGGGAAATCAGACTGATCTGGTTTGAATGTGATTTTAGAAACTATTAACAAAAAGAAGCAAATGATGGTTAATTAATGAATAAGGTTATAAGTTCAGTTGAAATGAGTAGCTAATTTAAATACATAGTTGATAGAACTGCTGTGATTGTCAGTTCCAAAAGAAGGTGAAGACTTTCTATGAGGTTATAATGGGGTGTTGAAAGGAGGAAAATATTAGTTGATGATGATCTAGTGCGTTGACAGATTAATACAGAGGGATTAGTGGTATAGATTATACTAAATTACTATATGAGGTTAATATTATAGCAGGATGGCTGAGTAATACAGTTTTGATTACTTTGAAGTTGAGGAGTTTCCTCATCTGAGGTGGTAAGAGTACCACTTAACGATAATTTGGGGGAAAAAAGAGAGAAAAATGTGGTTTAATAATAACATTGAAGCTAATAATAATAAAGAGAAGCTACATAGCTTAGTAAAAAAAAAAAAAAAAAACAGTTTAAGCTGACAATAATAATAATTCATAACTAGAAATGAGTGAAGCTAAACTGGATGAATAGCTTAAATCCTTTAGAAGAAGCTGAAGTAGTGAGTATAGGGGAAGCATGAATGGACAGGAGTTTCATTAAAAAGTTGAATAGCACTACTGAAATATAAAAGATGGGGAATGTTTAGAGGTTTTTGGAAAGCTGAAGCTAAATTGAATTGTTGGCTAGGGAAGTTCAATGATGTCAAATGAGTTAGAACATCGTGAGATCTGAATTATTGTTCTAAAATGAGATTATGAATAAGTATGAGAGACTTACAAATGATCTGAGAAACATACGTAAATGAAAATGTAAAGAGGTGAAAGCAATAGGAAAACTATATTTTACACATAGGGATTCAGAAAAAGACAGTTATATGAGGAGGACATTTATTCTTAGCTTCTAGTGACCAGCTAGTATGACAATTACTGCATTTTAGATGGAAGATGATTAATCAGTAGGGAGAGAATCAAGTGAACTAAAATAAGTATGATTTAAAGTGAAAATAATGCTTCTTGCGAGAGTGTGTTTTGTGTTTATTTAAGTGCCTCAATGGATGTCAGAGAAATGGGATCATCCCACTTCCAACAAGCTGGTGACAAACTGCAGGACAGACAAGCTGCAGAAAAGATGCAGGACTGGTGATAAGCTGAATCACAATCCAGATTGTTGTCAGGACAAGACCAGAGCCAAGAAGTGCTTTGGGGACACAGTTGCAGAACTGAAGGAGGAGAAGTTCAGCCTGACGATGTCTGAACTCAGAAGATACTGACATTAAGAAAAGCAGTGGATGAACGACCAGCAGAAGGATCATGGAAGAAGAAGAGAAGTGAAAAGACGGCTCTGAACTCATCGACGCAGACCGGATGAGGAGGAAGGACAAAGAGGTACTGCGCTTGAACAGTACTCATTTTTGAAAATATACATACTCTAAAGAAGTGATTACTTTTACTTTAAGAATAAGAACACGCCTGTGTGATGACAACTATATAAGATTAGGGCGAATAGATGCTTTAGATTGGAGGATAATTACAGTTAAAGTTCATTTTATTGTTCTATTAGTACACCAACAAGGTAGATAACTTGAATATTTAGTGCTGATCAGATAATTTAGGAAGTGATTTCCTATGCACATTGAGGCTGATCAGATAATTTAGGAAGTGATTTCCTATGCACATTGTGATTTGATAAATATGGAGTTCTGATGAGTAAATAAATAGAGGGTGACTATTAAAGGACATAGCTTGACATTAACATCAGTGAACCAAGTTGGATGAAGCTTATAAATTTGACCTTAGGAAAAAAAAAAAAAAAGGATATGGTGTAGCGTAGAGTTCCAAGCTATTAGAGAAATGAACAAATCCACAATAATGACATCAAGATTTCAAACTAAAGTAAGAACAGTGGGAGACAATTTTACTCTTTGATATAATGCTGCTTTGGTTTTCGAGACTTTATGAAGTCTCGTAGGGGAGGAGTTTGGAATAGAAATATTACACTAATATGGAATAGAAATATTACTTTTAGGAATATGGAGGAATAGGAAAATAGGAAGATTATTTTTCTTTCTTTTTGGTTTATGTGATTTTGTTGATTTGTTTTACAAAAGATACTGGCAGGTGTTTCCCTCTCTTCCAGTGTATAAGGGGGGGTAGGAGCAGAGAGATGCTTGATTAAGGACAATAAAGACAGGACTGAAGGATTCTGAACGAGGACACAGTGAGGAGATGTTCAGAACCAGACATCATCAATGCTGCTGAGAAGCTACAGAGGAACCGACAACCGACCTGTCTTATGTTTGGATATATGTTGGCATTGAAAAAGATTTCATATTGTGTTTATGTTAATTGTATGAAGAATGATGTCTTCTGTTATGTGAGGAATGTATGAAGATAACCTCAGGTTTTCTTTTGTTTTTGACATTTTAGGGACAGAAGGTCTAGGAAGGGTCAGGTCCTTTTCAGAGTCCGATGGGTCGACCAGCTTCTAAATTGGACATTTTTGATTTTATTTATGTCCTGGGGTTTTTTACATGTATTCATTCTCTAAATAGTTTTCACAGTAATTTGTTCAAATCATAGCTTCAAACAAATTGATAAAGATGTACTTTAACTGATCTGGAGTACCATGAGTTGGTGACCGCTTGGGCAGAGGGTCGTGAAGTTCTTTTCCCGTCTTGAAGGTTTGAAGGTCATTTGGAAAGATAAGCTGCTCAGATGGGTTTTTCGACTTCACACTTCAGAACAGTGAAAGTTTTTAGAAACACACTTTATGATGCAATCATTTTCAAAGAAGAGTCAGGAATAGAGTTACGATGTAGATAAGGTTGATGTTGTTGACTCACTTAGGTGAGTCAAAAAGGGGGTGTGTAAACTTTTTCTCAGGTTTTTATATGTTTTATTGAAACAGGTGTTTTAATATGTTGACCTTACTCTCACTAGAAGTGATGTGTGAAACCTTATTTTCTATCTTGTTTTTTTGATCTCCTTCCACTTGGTATGTTGAACTCTAGTAGAGTTCAAAAGGGGGAATTGTGGAAAATAACAGCCTTATTGATTGTTGCTCTCACACAAGTTGCATGCACACTTATCTCTTTTCTTTATTTGTAACAGGACGTAGCAACAGGGCCCGCACTCAATGAGTTATCAGGGAGGAAGCCTAGCTGTATAGATTAGGAGAATAAACTGCCTGCTATAGAGAAGCAGAACAATGGGCATTGTCTATACATCCGGGGACTGGTTTGAACTAGGTTAACGAATATATTGATTCTATAGACACGAGCCACATCATGAGGTGTTATACAATGATGGGCGTAACCTTTAATGTATGTGTGTGTGTTTGAATCTCAATAAAAGAGGCTGAAAGAGTGAGAGAAATCAGGACACACATGGTCAGTGCAGGTTGCGGAGCCTGTAGTGTGTCCTCCTTCAGCTGAAGCCTATTGTTTGATCAAACTTACTGTGTCTGTGAAGTTATTACTATCTATTACAGAGAAGAAGTCCTCGCCAGGGAGTGCAACTTGGAAGCACAACAATGGTAATGTTAGTTAGCAATGGTCAGATAATTAACTAAAATAGAAACAGTGGACCTTTTTTCTCCTTTCGTCTGCTTTTTATGCATTTGTTAGCCATGGTGCTGAAGATTGTAAACCGTTTATTAAATACTTTTGAGTAAATGTAGGCCCTTATCAGCAGATTTTACTGCTAATCGATACAAAAGTTGTATGCTGATGCTAATTATTAGTCATGGTTTTGTGTGGCAGTGGGGGGGTGTCGGTTAAATGGCTTATTTGTGTGATGTGATGTCCTGTTGCGTTCAGGTTCGGTTGCGTTTCTCAAAAAGTTAAATCTGTCTCATCTTTTCTCAACTCTAAGTGGTGTTTTTCCAGGACTTTAAATAAACGCCATCAATACTTAAACGTCTGTTGCCCGTGTACAGTTCATATTCAGAAACGTCACAGTACCGACTGTCTGGGGTGTCGCTCTGGGACAGGCGAGTATGAGGCTGGGAGGGGAAAATCACAGTATACTCACTACAAAAAAATAGACTACACCACTGCTCTGTCCTACAGATACTTGGAAATGTCAACTAGTAATTATTTCTTCTGGTATCGACAATATCCAGGAAAACCAGAGTTCATCATCTCTCACACTGCATCAGGAATAGAAGGAACAAACAATAATGTAATCCCTGGATTGAAGATTAAAGTGGAGGAGAAAAACATCCATATGATCATCGTCTCAGCTAAGGTGTCTGACTCTGCTGTGTACTACTGTGCTCTGAGGCCCACAGTGACAGGAAACACCAAAAAGACAAGACAATACTCCACAACATCCACCAGAGGGAGTCACACACTGTTAAACTTCAATATTTTCATGATGTAGAATCACTTTACAGAGAGACTCAGGGAGGAGCTGAGCTGTTACTGAACTATAGAAGAGAGAGGAACTTCTATATTCAACAGAGATCAATACACAAACCATCAACATTACCTTTATTCAACATGCTGTCACTGCAGCATTGTGTGTTTTCTCTGATGTTTCTTTCCATTCTAACAGGTATGCTAGATTATGCAGCATGAAAAAGTTTTATTTCAATACCATCTGAACGTGAATCATTCATTCAAATAACAGAGTTATCTCTTCCTTTAGGTGTCAGCTGTGAAGAACTCACTCCAGTAGAGAAAGAAAAAAACAGATTAGAAGGCAGCTCTGTTACTCTGTCCTACACATATTCAAAACAAGCTGATAATAATGATTATTTCTTCTGGTATGAACAATATCCAGGAAAACCGCTAGAGTTCATCATATTCATCTCAGGGATGAACATTACAAAAAAAGCTCAATCTCTGACATTGGACACAAGGTTCTCTACGAAACTGTCTGAAGAAAAGCATCGTGTGGATCTTCAGATCTCCTCTGCTGCAGTGACAGACTCTGCTCTGTACTACTGTGCTGTGAGGCCCACAGTGACAGCAAACCCACAGTCTCTGTACAAAAACACAAGCTGACACACTGACAAGCTGCTGGAAGACTTTTTTCTACACTGTTGTACTGAACTTTGCACCTCCACTAGAGGGCGACATTATCAAGTAGGAGGTGCACTTCTTCTGCACTGTGTTCAACCATTCAGTCAATAATAAGAGCTGCTGTGAAGAGAACAATTCTCAGACTGAATGTTGAACATCAGCTAGTTTCTCCTGTTGATTTAAACCTTGTTGTAGAGATGGAACATTGGCTGTGGATTATTCTTGCTGCTCTTTTCTTTGGTAAGATGCAAAGAGTGTTTTAATGCACAAAAAAGCAAAAACATTACATTCCATGTACATTCTAAATAACATGTTACAGCAGTATGGGAAAATCAAGATTATTTACTTTTTAAACCTATCGTTCTGTTTTAAATCAATCATCTTTATTAATTCCTTTCTATCTTTGCATGTTCTCTTCTTCCCCAGAGTGTAAAGGAGAAGACAGAGTGATCCAGCCAACAGGAGATGTCATTGCTACTGAAGGAGAGACAGTTACTCTTAACTGTACATTTGAGATAACTGCTTCCTATTCTTATTTTTTCTGGTACAAACAAGAAGTAAATGGCTTTCTGAAGTTTATGCTGCAAGTCTACTCTGGAGCAAAAGATGCTGAAGACATTCAGAAAGAAAGAATTTATGCTACACTCAAGGATAAGTCAGTTCCTCTGAAGATCCAGAAGCTTCAGCTGTCTGACTCTGCTGTGTACTACTGTGCTCTGAGGCCCACAGTGACAGGAAACACCAAAACTCTGTATAAAAACCTTTAGAGCAAAGACAACACAATACTCCACAACATCCACCAGAGGGAGTCACACTCTGTTGAACTTCAATAGTAAAAAAAAAAAAAAAACCTGACAGCCCCTCACTGAACATTTACACCCTTCAGCTCCTCCTTTTATTACACAACACTGTCATCAAGTGGCCATGTTACGGAAGGGTATTGCATTCACCATAGAATTTTTTTTTAGACACCTTATCTCGTAATTACGAGATCCTGATAATATAATAGTTACGAGATCTTTTCTCAAAATTACGAGATCTTTTCTTGTAATTATGAGATCAGGATCTCGTAATTACGAGATAAGGTGTCTACATTTTTTTTTCTATGGTTGCTTCCGTACCATGTCCCCTCTAAAATTATGTATCATATAACTTACAAAACATGCTTTTTCACATTCAACAACTTTGAACATAGTTTCAGGTGGACATTGTAAGAATTATTTGGTATTAAGAATAATAATTTCCTGTAGCTGGGATCGCCTCACTGTCTCTTTCTCTCTGGCTGGTGTAAGATAACACGTGTTCAGATTTACTGGAGCAAAAGTGCTCCTGATAAACACTTGATAAACATTTGGAACTGAATGCACCTAATGTTCAGAGACCAGAGGGGAGAAGAGAATGAAAACAATCCCAAGGCTAGCGCGCAGCTTCACTGTCCTTTCGGAGACAGAAAGTCTGAGTGATATCCAAACGATTGGCGGCCCAGATGCGATGACGGAAGGAGGAACCCGAAGACGAATAAAACGATAGGGAAAGGCGAGGTCCGGGGTCAGACCCAGAGAGACTTTGTTGGTGACGAGGGTGATAGAAGTCTTGAAGGAGCTATTGAACCATATACATATGATTGTCTGCTTGCAATATCATTTTACTAAAGATATATTATATTTTAACTGAACGAATCCTGACTATTCATTTCCTGGTCTGCTATTAACGAACACAAAAGGTGTAAAGTAGGAGAAGCTGACCGAAGGGGTCAGAAAGACTCTGGCCTTTTAGAGCCGGGGTAAAATTGGTCGAACCCTTTTCTACAACATCTAAGATGTTTTTTTTGAAAATTTGTTTAAATCTTCTTCCCTTGGGTCCAGATTGATATTTTACTGTTTTACTGGTACTTGCTGACATACAACAGTATAATTGAGTTTTACTTACCTACAGTTGTCCCGACAGTTGCCTTTTTTCTTGAAGTTGCACGTAAAGTAGGGCTAGGCGATATGGCGAAAGTCAGATATTCTTGATCAAATACCTCAATATCGATATTGCAGCAATATTCTAGGGTTGACAATTGGTGCTTTAACAAAGTATCTTCACACTTCCATTTTAGATAAATAATCATCAGTAATGTGGACATTATGTCTAAGTGGAGAAAAGGCAAATAATCGAACAGCTAGAACAGTCAGGTAAGTTCAGAAAATGACATCACTTTACTGTAATGCAGCCTTTAAAACCAGGAAAAGACAACACTTATGTCATATCACCAGGGGCGCCGTATAGGGGGGAAAAGTTAGGACAATTCCAAGGGCCCATGACTGACAGGGGCCCCAAAAAATAGGTTAAAAGCTAATATAAAATGATTAAACCATCATCATTCAGTATATGTATTTCAAATATAATACTAAAATTAATGATCTCTTTGTTTTTAAATATCCCCATTGACCAAAAAGTAAACAGCTACAAGTTGACCGACCACCCCCCTGTATCTGCATGAAATGGTTTGGTCCTGCCTTAGCCACTCAGTGACGTGTTTAGTTGCAGTCAGTAGATGCGCCAGAACTACAGTGACCACAATGTTGCCAAGTAACGTTAAATCAAAATCTGGTTTTCAAAAAAGGAAAGAGAGAAAAGAGAGAGAGGAAAGACAAAGGAAAGGATGTCAAACTGTAACCCAGTTTTTCACCAAGAAAGGTGGTAGCCTGTAGTCTGTGAGTGGTATTAACCTGTTAGTGAAATAAGCTAGCTAGCTACAGACTAGTGTTAGCCTACATTTAATCACCATTTAATCAGTGCAGGGAAACGTTTAGCAAGATATTCATATTAAATCATTGTCCCTGCCCCTTTTAGCAGACTTAACAACAGATGAGTCAGCAGCACCCCAGTCTCCCCCTAACTGGGCCCCTCCCTGTCCCAGTGAAGAAGGAGAGCAACATTGGGTTCAATGACATGCCAGTTAGCATCACTGCAGGGAGTCTGTGGGGATTTCTCTCTCTCTTGCTCTTTTTATCATTACAAAAATGATAGCTTTAGTGGTACCATTAAATGCCAGTTCTAAATTCAATTAATTTATTAACTTTATTTTCCCCATAGGGAAAGTTTTCAGCGCTGACAACTTTAGCTGCTCTTACAATAAAGATGAATGAATAAGAACAATAAAAACAGCAACAATCCACATGTAAACAAAGTGCAAATCAATGAGAGCCACAGGCCACACAAATGGAACATTGCATTAAAATAAAAACCAGGGCTGTCAGTTTGGCGTAAGGGGGTAAGCCTGCCTCCACGGAGTGAAGCCGCTATGGCACCATTTTGATGCTACCAACCCCCCCACATTAGCATTCCATTGACTGCCATTCATTTTGGTGTCACTTTGACAGTCAATAACTTTACATCTGAAGCTTTTAAAGACTTTATTTGTCCGTTGTTTATTTCTCAAGAAACACAACAATGTATAAAAGGCTCCGTTACCTTGTACCTCACGTTATGGCTCCGTAGCAGACGTTTTTATAAAAATAGGCTAACGATTGTGTCATAACCACGAGACTTACTGTCTCATAGTAGAGGAATTACCGTACAGTACAGGAGAAGCTCGCAGGCAGTTTGGACTTACATTAGCTGTTTAGTTTAATTACTAATGTTAACTAGCATTTTAGTTATCAATAATTAGCCTGTGCCTATGTTATCTCCTTACATATACCTACGCTCTCCGTCTCTGATAGATTGGGAATGATTGAGATTTCTCTTGCACAGCTACCAGAAGACTTACAACGTTCAGACACGTTGCTCACGTCACATCTACGTCATCAAGCTCAGTTTGAGGCTGCGCAGTAACGCTCAGCCATCACCGGAAAAGTGCTTCTAATAGACTTCACTGGTCTCTGTCAAAAACAATGGCGTCACTTTGTCCATTTCTTGAACTCTCTATGGTTAAATGTGTTATTAACGGCGTTAACGCAAACCCATTTTAACGGCGAAACAAAACAGGCAAGCCACGGCCGTCATAGACAGTTAAAGAAAGGCAGTTGCACACACTTGTTTGGGCTTGCGAGCCGCGTAGCTACTGTAGGCTCGTGACGGCGATTAGCTCCGGAGCGAGTAGTGACTCTACAGTCAGTGAGAGAAACAAAGTGTCTCCTCTGTTATTTCTGACCACGGTGGGAAATCTGGAGCAGGAAAAGTTAACCCTCTCCTTGATTTTACGTTGGTTATGGAGAAGGAGAACCAGGAAATGAGTCAGGGGAAACTATAGTCGCTATGACGACGAGCCACGCTCGCCTCAGGCATGAGGCAGTACTATCTGCAATGGAAAATCGAGGTAACAGTGTTACATTGTGTGACAGATTATTAGCTTCAAGTGAGAATGTTAGTGTGAAATTGAACACTACATATATACCAATGTTGTTATCAATAAAAAAGACATTGTCACAAAGCAAGCCAATCTACGTTTCCATGCTGATAAGAGAATTAAAATGAGAAAAAATAATGGGACAAAAATAAATCAAGGGACATTTAGAATAGATAAAAATGTGCGAGTAATTGCGTTTAATCGTGAGTTAACTGTGACATTAATGCGATTAATTGTTCATCGTGATGATGCTATAGCACAACCCATACAGCCATTGATGTACTGTAGGTACAAATTAGTTTTTAAAAACGGCTTGGTCTGCATGGGGACTCTGCCGGATGATAGTTCATACTCAGGGTTTAAAATCTGTTAAATATTTCATGATTGCTAAAAAATAAACTGTTAAATAATATAATAAAATATTTACTTAAAAGAGTTTTGAATAGTGCACTTTCCAGAAGCTTCACCACAAAACCACAACACAAGCAACCCAACAACAATTTCTACAAGAAATACAACAGTAAACAACAGTAATTTTTACTTACCTCACAGTTGTCCTCAATGATGAGACAGTCCAATGTTAGTCATCTCTCTCCAGGCGCCAATGAGTTGAAATCAACTGAAATGTGAAGGCTAAAAATGTCCAAATCCGTGTTTCTGGGTATCATCAACACACAGTGAGTCTTCAACCAACACAGTCTCACTCCCAACTCGTCAAATGTCTGAAGCATGGCCAAGGACCCGTGGCGTTAAGTTTCCGACGAGGGGGTCCGTCAGATAGACAGTCATGTTAATCCCTCACCGTCAGATATCAACGAAAGAAAAAACACGCCCCCTTAACTCGAAATCTGTGACAGTTTTATTATTGGTATTTTTAGCCCAATAATCGCTGTTTTAATCAACATTATTCACGAGATCTTATCATGGTTTATATGCATTTCTTTTAATGTTATTATTTCGGTCTATTTCGGCCAGGGAAGCTGGGTTTCTTTGTTGGTTATTGATATTTTTTAAAATATAACGCTACATCTATCAACATTTATTTAGATGTTATCATGGTATTCTTTTCTTTATTTTAATAATATTATTTCTGTATTATTACCGGTGAAATATTACAGTACGCTGTAATACAGAACATTACGATATGATCCGAGCTAGACCCAGCTAGACGCATTCAAAGCCCATATCCCACAATGCAATGCGGGCATTCATTCACACAATTGGACAGCGATCAGCGAGTCTTTAACGCCAGTATCGCTTCAATGTTCATATATAATCAGTGGTTTTATCACCAACAACAACACGTTGCTCAGTTTTGTTCCAGTAAGTTATGCATCGTAATAACGTTTTAAAAAATCAGCTGAAGACTCAGGAAGTGATGTAGTACGAGCCTCTCGGCAGATAAGAAGATAGAAAAATACATAATATTCGTAATATGGATGTTTTTCTCTAACATTGTATTTGAGGATTTAAACAATAAAGATAATAATAATAATAATAAAATACAGTTTCATGTATTTGTCTCATGTATTGTCTGCTCGGTCGGCCAGCGGGCGGCGGCAATCTGAAATGGAATGAAGCCCATTCACGGCAGACGGCAGAAACATATAGTTTTGTAGGCCAGACTCTCCAGGACCTTCCTCAACCTTGCAGTCACTTTCACCCAGAAGCTCATCCTCAACCTCTTCTAACAGCTGCCAAAGCCCTGATATAGACTGGGTGGGCACCTTTATGATCCCGTGGGAGAAGTGCCCAGAGGAGTTGATGCAGTCATTGGAGAGAGGAAAACAACCAAGTCCATGAATGAGAAGGGAGTTGGTCCGGATTGTGGTCCGTGAGATGTTTCAGAAGAATTCTTGCATTAGTAAAAGAAACTCTACTGATGTTGCCAAAAAGATGCTGGCAAAATATCCACAATCTCTGCAGGATGTTATAGAGGGAGATGTAATTGGGCCTGGCTATCATTCTTTAGTCAAGCAATTGTAAAATAGAATAGAGAATGTGAAGCGATGTACAACCCCAAAAATAAGAAAACGGAAGCATCGCTCTGATGAGTGTGACACCGAAGAAGACCCTCCAGAGCAAAGAGCAACAATCCAGGACACCTATGGGTGCATTAAGTGGGATTTGAAATTCCTTCCCCGTGGAGAAACCCTCGAGAGCCAGCAGGAGACGGAAAAACTGAAGAGGATGTCAAATCATCGATGTGAGATCAGGATGGTCTCACGAGGCTAAAGCAGTCTCACTTTAGCTTGGGAATTTTAAAACATATATGCTTGTTTTGTGAAATGTTTAAGAAGACAAATCTTGTTTTCTTTTTTTTCTTTCTAGAACAATCGTGCTATTCTTCCAGACGGTTCATGCTGAGTGTGCAGAAAAGAGCTTTTGGATTTACAGATTTACAATGTTTTTTTGGTAAATAACTGTTTTGAACTGTAAAATGTACAAGTTGTTCTGTAAACATATTTACATTTCTACTGTATTTTTTACAAAATTATTCTGGCAACCACAGCTTCCAGGTTTTTTCCGTAAAAACAATGGGATTTTTTTACAGTGTGTCTTTGGATGTTAAAGAGGCTACTTAGACTTGGCAGTAATGTTTTAAACCGCACCCTGCACGCAAAATTAAACGAATTTAAACAAAGCGCAGCACAAGCGACATTTTGCGGCTTGCCGTTCTTGCGTGTGCCGCGGCCAAGGTTAAACATGTTGTTTTAGTTTTTTTCAGACACGTGAAAGCACGTCACAGCGCACCGCGGCTGCTCTTGCGCGTGCCGCGGTCAAAGTTCAACATGGTTCAACTTTGACCGCGGCAAGCGCAAGAGCAGCCGCGGTGCGCTGTGACATAAGTCACAAGCACCCTATGCTTTCAAAAACCAAAAACAACACAGAATGCACGTGGATCCACAAACGGAACCTGGACTAGAGGTTGATTTTAGCCGTCAGCATCTCCCAGAGCTGTACGACACAAGTCTGAGGTCGTACAGAGACCTTGGACGCAAACCTTGTGTTATGTGTCCAAAGCAAGTATTTATACCAATGACATAATCAAGCTGACAAGTCCATATATATGCCATTGTTTATACCAAGATAGTGAAACTGCTTTGTGTTGTTGTCCATATTTAACAGTTCACTTTGTAAGTATAGTCTAATGAACAATGCACGTGAGCACTATTCCATATATGTTAAGTAGCCTATGCAGTACTGATCTGAGAAATGCGCCAAAGCAATGGAGAAGAACTGTAGCCTACTGTTGTGAGCTGCAAAAACCAAATACCAAGTTGATTATATATGGCTCCATACAGGTACTTGTAAGATATATTTGTATTTGTATGTTTTCATTATGTAAAATATGTTTGGACTGATTGACACGTCATGTTCGTTTTCATTGAAGTAGGTAATATGCCTTCACACAGAATAATTACCCATTAACAAGCGTACGTAAACTGCAGTTTTGGAGGAATTAATTGTACTACATATGTATTAAACAAAGTGTTTTCCAGAGTATGAATGGATGATGATGAATGTATGAATTTAGGCTCATATCTTAGCTTTATTATACCCGACTGCAATGACTGCAGACCTCTTATGTATGTAAAATGCAATGACACGTAGTGTTAAAATGCACCATCTTATTTAGAAATTAAAATAATCCACGCGTCTTCATCTTCATTTTCCTCATTTATTTATTTTTAAACAGGGACAATGTACAATATACATTAACCTTAGACAGGAGAGATGCATTTTACCAGGTTTCCACCTGTAGTCCCTGGGCAGGGTGATGTCAACAAATAAATTTACTAAAACCAACATTAACATGATGGGAGAGCCGGGACAGTTGAAACATTCCAGTTTTCTCCGAGTGCAATGATGATATACAGACTTCCTCAGGTCAACACATAGAGCATGTTAACCTCCTTCTATCAGCCAAATATCTTCCTGTTATTTCCTTTAATCACGGAGCCTGTCAAAGCCTGTCAAAGTCTCATATATGACACTTTGACAGGCTTTTATTTTGAAACTGTACATCAGAATGTCTTGAGACTTAATGGGTCACACCATGGGGTCGTGTACTATAATCCTGAAGTGGAATTATTGTTTGATAACAGGGCGTTTCCTTTTAAATTGAATCCAAAATCATTATACAATGAAGTCTCATATTTGACAATTTGACAGGCTTTTACTTTGAAACTATACATCAGAATGTCTTGATACTTACTGGGTGACACACCATGGGGTCGTGTTCTATAATACTGAAGTGGAATTATTGTTTGATAACAGGGCGTTTCCTTTTAAATTGAATCCAAAATCATAATATAATTAGTCTCATATTTGACACTTTGACAGGCTTTTACTTTGAAACTATAAATCAGAATGTCTTGATACTTACTGGGTCACACCAAGGCGTCGCGTACTACAACCCTGAAGTGGAATTATTCTTTGATAACAGGGCGTTTCCTTTTAAATTGAATCCAAAATAATAATATAATTAGTCTCATATTTGAATCTTTGGTGGGCTTTTATTTTGAAACTATACATCAGAATGTCTTGATACTTACTGGGTCATACCATGGGGTCGCATACTACAACCCTGAAGTGAAATTATTATTTGATAACAGGGCGTTTCCTTTTAAGTAGAATCCAAAATCATAATATAATTAGTCTCATATTTGACACTTTGACAGGCTTTTACTTTGAAACTATACATCAGAATGTCTTGATTCTTACTGGGTCATACCATGGGGTCGTGGACTACAACCCTGAAGTGGAATTATTCTTTGATAACAGGGCGTTTCCTTTTAAGTAGAATCCAAAATCATATGTAATTATTCTCATATTTGAGACTTTATCAGGCTTTTACTTTGAAACTATACATCAGAATGTCTTGATACTTACTGGGTCACATCATGGGGTCGTGTACTATAATCCTGAAGTGGAATTATTGTTTGATAACAGGGCGTTTCCTTTTAAATTGAATCCAAAATCATAATATAATTAGTCTCATATTTGACACTTTGACAGGCTTTTACTTTCAAACTACACATCAGAATGTCTTGATACTTACTGGGTGACACACCATGGGGTCGTGTTCTATAATACTGAAGTGGAATTATTGTTCGATAACAGGGCGTTTCCTTTTAAATTGAATCCAAAATCATAATATAATTAGTCTCATATTTGACACTTTGACAGGCTTTTACTTTGAAACTATACATCAGAATGTCTTGATACTTACTGGGTCACACCAAGGCGTCGCGTACTACAACCCTGAAGTGGAATTATTCTTTGATAACAGGGCGTTTCCTTTTAAATTGAATCCAAAATAATAATATAATTAGTCTCATATTTGAATCTTTGGTGGGCTTTTATTTTGAAACTATACATCAGAATGTCTTGATACTTACTGGGTCACACCAAGGCGTCGCGTACTACAACCCTGAAGTGGAATTATTCTTTGATAAGAGGGCGTTTCCTTTTAAATTGAATCCAAAATCATATGTAATTATTCTCATATTTGAGAATTTATCAGGCTTTTACTTTGAAACTATACATCAGAATGTCTTGATACTTACTGGGTCACACCATGGGGTCGTGTACTATAATGCTGAAGTGGAATTATTGTTTGATAACAGGGCGTTTCCTTTTAAATTGAATCCAAAATCATAATATAATTAGTCTCATATTTGACACTTTGACAGGCTTTTACTTTGAAACTACACATCAGAATGTCTTGATACTTACTGGGTCACACCAAGGCGTCGCGTACTACAACCCTGAAGTGGAATTATTCTTTGATAACAGGGCGTTTCCTTTTAAATTGAATCCAAAATCATAATATAATTAGTCTCATATTTGACACTTTGACAGGCTTTTACTTTGAAACTACACATCAGAATGTCTTGATACTTACTGGGTCACACCATGGGGTCACGTACTACAACCCAATGTGGAATTATTCTTTGATAACAGGGCGTTTCCTTTTAAATTGAATCCAAAATCATAATATAATTAGTCTCATATTTGAATCTTTGGTGGGCTTTTATTTTGAAACTGCACACCAGAATGACTTGAAACTTCCTGGGTGGCAATATGAGGCGGTGTACGTCTACTACTACCCTGAAGTGAAATTAGTGTGTGGAAACTGGGCCTTGTTAGACATTCCAATAAAAAAACTATTGTCTTAAGCATACATTTGTCAATTATTTGAGCTTTTATTTTGAAAGTTGATATCACAAAGACCGTACATTTCCTTTGACGGTATTTGCTTCCATTGACTGTCTTTCGCTATGTACCCGACGAATGCTTTTATTTTGAAATCAGTTCTGAGACGCTATTACCGTAAATCTACTATAATCACGTACAGCAAAAAACTGGGTCGGCTGGCTTGACTGTCAATCGCGATGTGTCGGCTGGCTTGACCGCAGTCCCGCACTGACGTTTTTGGTGGAGCTGTTCGTTTAATAGTCGACTCGGAAGAAAGTGCCTCAATAAAATCAACATAGAGGAAACACTGCATTGTGGAATAACTCCCCCAAATTCCCTGAAATATTACCGATGACATGATGAGCTAGCTGCTGCAACAGCTAAGGATCCCGCTGCAAACGTTTCAACCCCAGCTCCGATGTTAGCTGATGGTAGCTGGCAGTCCTCCTGCTGTGGATCTTGTCTTCGACTGAATGAAGATTCAGCAGCCTTGAAATATCCAGTCAATTTAGGGATTTTATTCAGGATATCTTGGTCACGTTGTTCTCTTAACCTTTGTATTTTGCGTTTTTGTGCTCCACTTTCATGCTTTCTTTCGGCCATTCTGCCACTATGCCGTCCAGTAATAGTAGTGACATAAATGAAAATGATTGACATGATTTGACCAGCAGCAGCTGATTGGATATCCAATCTACCCAATCATTACATTTACATTACATTACATGTCATTTAGCTGACGCTTTTATCCAAAGCGACTTACAATTGCTATATAAGTCAGAGGTCACACGCCTCTGGAGCAACTAGGGGTTAAGTGTCTTGCTCAGGGACACATTGGTTGATGTATCATAGTGGGAATCGAACCCGGGTCTCCCACACCAAAGGCCTGTGTCACATCCACTGCAATCACCTGCTTGTTTTTTTTTAATGTTTCTTATGGGCCAATTAGGGTCTTTTTTTGTTCACGCTGAAGTAAATTTAAAATAAAAATAAAAATTGTCTGGCCAATCTGAGGCCCCTGCACACGTGGGGCCCCTAGGCTGAAGCCTAGCAAGCCTGTGCATTAATCCGCGCCTGTATATATATATATATATATATATATATATATATATATATATATATATATATATATATATATATATATATATATATAATGATATAAAACACTTACCTGTCTGCCAATTCCTGCTGGAAACAGCCAGTTGCCAGGAACCCCAGAGTGGTGAGAACCTGTATTTGGACCGGGATGGTATGGTTCTGTCGCGTTTCCCTAGTACTGGGCCCAATTCAGTACATAGATCCAAGAGCACAGCTCTAGGGAATCTAAATCAGCACATTAGCGAGTCATCATCATGGGCCAATAAATCCTTATGGTCCCTGAAGTCTCTCTCTCCTGATTCTGCCATTGGCGTAGTCCTCCAGCAGTGCCATCATGCAGCATTACGCACGGGGGTCACCGCAGTATTTATGCAGTTAGAGTGATTGTAGACACCTTGCCAAAATCACAGCATCAATTAGTAGTATCCCCCACCCTGAGATGCAATTTGAAGACTAACAGGCTAACACACTTTTCTTCATGCAGGTTTTGTTATGAACAGTATTAAAGTTCGGACTGATAACGAGGACAATTTAACAATTGCGCGAGAGCTTAACGGCTGTATTTCCAGACTTTGACATTAGATGATATGCACGGTATTAAAGACAGATATTTAGTTATTTACACTGTGTTCTGCAGTTAGCTAATGCTATGGTATTCAATGCTATCCTGTATTCCATGCAGTCGGGCCATCTCCTCGTCCTGCGCTCCGTAGCAACAACTCCACCGTCTCTGAATTTGACCTCAAACGGCTGCAGAGGACCAAAAGATACTAAACTGTGACCTTACATTCAAGAAACATTCTGGAAAAAAATAAAACATAACATGTTGAAATATGAAGTCTCAGTTTACTTTTAAACTTTCTAACTACAAAGACCACTTCATACAATAAATGTTACACTAAGAAAGGAGAGAGAGACAACATGTGTCAGGTGTAAAGTTGTCAGTAGGGGGAATAATCCAGGGCTGTGAATGAGCCCTGTCACTGTGATCAGGTTCCTCCTTCTAATCCACCAACTTAGTGTTGATGAAGACTAAACAGAGAGATCACAGCCTTCTTTATACTTGCTGTAGCTCAGAGTTACTCCACACTGCAGATATGAAGCCTCTGTTCATCTCAGTGTTGCTGGCTGCTATGAGCCTTGGTATGAACACAACTCTGTTTCTTTGATATCAATCCAACATTGATATGATTCTTTAACAGCACACTGATTCTGTTTGTTGCTGTTTTACAGAATGCAGAGCACAAAAAGACAACGTGCTGCAACCAAAAGGAGATGTGACTGCTACTGAAGGAGAGGCAGTAACACTTGGCTGTCAATATAACAGCAGTACAACTAATGATTATCTCTTCTGGTACAAACAGGATGGAAACAACAGCCCCAAATTCATTCTCAGCCGCTTTAAGGTTGGAACGGGGGAAACAGTGGACAAGGAAAAATTTTCATCCACACTGAATTCCAGCTCAAGATCAGTTCCTCTGAAGATCCAGAAGCTTCATCCGTCTGACTCTGCTGTGTACTACTGTGCTCTGAGGCCCACAGTGACAGGAAACACCAAAACTCTGTACAAAAACCTTTGGAGCAAAGACAACACAATACTCCACAACATCCACCAGATGGAGTCACACACTGTTCAACTACATATTTTTCATGATGAAGTCTAGAATCACTTTACCGTAGAGTAACTGAAATAAGTGAAAATCCAGAGCTACGAGGAGACGGAGAGACTCAGGGAGGAGCTGAGCTGTTACTGAACTATAGAAGAGAGAGGAACTTCTATATTCAACAGAGATCAATACACAAACCATCAACATTACCTTTATTCAACATGATGTCACTGCAGCATTGTGTGTTTTCTCTGATTTTTCTCTCCATCCTCACAGGTATGTTAGATTATGCAGCATGAAAAAGTTTTATTCCAATAACATCTGTATGTGAATCATGTATTAAGTCTTTTACAACATGAAATAACAGTTATCTCTTCCTTTAGGTGTCAGCTGTGAAGAACTCACTCCAGTAGAGAAAGAAGAGAACAGTTTAGAAGACAGCTCTGTTACTCTGTCCTACAGATACTCCAAACAAGTAACTGGTGGTGATCAGTTTTACTGGTATCGACAATATTCAGGAAAACCACCAGAGTTCATCATCTCTCATTTAGGAACAGGAACAACAATGAAAAGTCCAATCCCTGGACTGACGATTAAAGTGGAGGACAAAATAATCCGTATGATCATCCCCTCAGCTAAGGTGTCTGACTCTGCTGTGTACTACTGTGCTCTGAGGCCCACAGTGACAGGAAACACCAAAACTCTGTACAAAAACCTTTGGAGCAAAGACAACACAATACTCCACAACATCCACCAGAGGGAGTCACACACTGTACAAATTCAGGAAAATCACAAATTGTTGAGAGTTCTTCAACAGATGATGAAGAGGAAGGACCAATGGTGTGAAGGCCCAGATCCATCAGAGTATCAATGCTCTTCCTCTCTCTCCTCCCCTCTCACTGCAGACATGAAACACTGGCTGACTAACATCCTGATTCTGACTCTCTGGCTAGGTAACTATTTAAACTACTGATTGTTCTCCTTCAATCAATCATCTTTATTGATTCATCTCTTCCTCTGCATGTTCTCTTCTTCCCCAGACTGTGGGAGTATTCACATGAGCAGCAAATCTACATTAATGACAACATTCATACATCATGGTTGGTTCAAAATGTAGGAAATGTGCCGATCGCAGACATGTAACTATGGAATCCATCGGACCTTAACTTATGGCTCTGTTCATACCAACTGCTGATAGAAACAATGAAAATAGATAGGCCACAATGAACTCCTTCCATTGTTCCACATGTTGATCTGCATCTCAAATAGACACTCAAACACTAATAAAACTGACGTCACTGGTAGTTTAAATCCCAAAAACATCATAATTCACAGAAGAACTCAGTAGAATCAAAAAAAGCTAAAGTATCTACCTCATAACAAGCAAGATTCCAGATCGGCCCATCTGAGCTTATTTTTTTCTCATAGGCAGAGCGGGATACCCAGGGCTCAGTTTACACCTATCAAAATTTCAAGCTAATTGGGGACCATGGGCAGGCTGGGGGGACTCATATTAAGGCGAGACACTACGGGTGAATAGGGTAAAAAATGTAACTTACAGATATCACCATAAAACCAGTTGATTACTCACATGAATAGGAGAATAAAATGTATTGCAAGTTTTCTGTTGTTTTATGTTTAAATATGCTAATCAGGCTATATCTAATTAAATATGCGCTAATTTGCATATATTTTGAAGTGATGAATCTGACCATTGAAAAAAACAAGGTTCAAAATTATTATTGTATTTTGTTGATATATTCAATGCAAAGACATTTACAAAGGGGATTATGAATATCTCCTTTTGTCACCCAGTAAATCAGAAAATTCTTCCAATAGCCTTAAAAATGGATTTTTACCCTATTTTTAGGCATGAAATGTCATATAAATCAGGCCACGAACGACATATCAACAAATCCCTTCGTAAAAACCTTCAAAATACAGTTAGGAATACGACTGTGAAGTTTGGTGTATGTAGGTCCTACAGAAGTGGAAAATCGTCACTAGGAGTGTGAGAAAAAACTAATTTTGAGGAAACGGCCTTTAAAGATTTGTATGGCAAAATTCCACTAATTTCTATCGAAAGCCATGAATTACAGACAAAATATGCTTTAGGTCCAAGTATGATCCATGTATCACACTGTTTAACATCCACAACTAATTACTGCTTCATCCATCGCTGATCATAACATCCAAAACACCACATCAACATGGCCGTCAACTGAACACCATTACATCACAAACTTCAAACTGACACATCACAACCATTACACAGCCTAGTCTCCCCAATTTACTTTACAGTCTACATATCCATGCCAGCACCATATGTAGGGCCCTTCTCCATCTCCTGCTGGTGTCTTTTCACTTTTTGGGCTGTGCTTACACTTTTACGGCTCCGCTTTGCACTGGTGGAATGGACACTATCGGCTTTTGAGACCCTGACCATGTCGCCATCTTTCATTGTATTGACAGTCTGTACTCTGAAGCCACAATTTCTCCAACATAGCCAGCATGGCAGAGGCAACCTCACTGCTGCAGCCTCAACCCTGCTTTTCCCCCACACATATGTGGGCATATTAGACATATGTCACTGGACATCCAGTGATACACTGGGATGAGCTTCTTATGACTCATTCAAAAGACCTACTCTATCTGTAAATTGTCTTGAGATAACTCCTGTTATGATCTGATACTATAAATAAAATTGAATTGAATCCCTGGACTGATGATTGAAGTGAAGGACAAAATAATCCATATGATTATCTACTCTGCTGAAGTAAAAGACTCTGCTGTGTTCTACTGTTACCCAGGGTTTCCCAATCTAGAGATGCGCGTTCACATAAAAGAGGAGGTGTTTGCAAATCATGACCAATCACAAACATCTAGCAAAGCCGCATATTTTACATATGAAGAGCAAACTATAATTCTACATGAATATGAAGAACACAGACACGGGTTACACGCAAAAAGCAATCCAGTCACTGCTTCCTAAAAGAGGAAGAAAAGCTGGCAGAAAAAGCAGACGCTGTAAATGCGTAAATTACAACTCTTATCAATATAACTTCCCCATCAGTCAGGACCAAGATCTGATCATAATTACACTTGTCATTTCCATAAACTGTCGCTGCTTTAGTCTATTATTTCAGTTGCTACCCTGGTAGTGGTAAGCGATCATGGGAGCAAATAAAAAATATAAAAACAGAATTCAAACCGATGTGCACATTGGCAACACACGGCTCAAGAACCTTACAAAGATACGTAATTCCCTCCACTGAAAATCTTTCATAAAAATATCCGAGCGCATCTCTCTCTCTCTCTCTCTCTCTCTCTCTCTCTCTCTCTCTCTCTCTCTCTCTCTCTCTCTCGGGGTGGTACGGTTCACAAAATCCACGGTTCGGTTTGTATCCCAGTTTAAGGGTCACGGTTTTCGGTTCTGTATGGTTCTTGTTGTTATTTATTCTTTTAATCTTTAACACTCCAGAAATATACTTCAGCATATGATATATAGCTTAATTATCCACAATGTAGGATACAGTATTAAAAATGTGTTATATCATCAGCAGCACAGCCCATGTTTTCGAGACTGAACAGTGACTGAACAGTGCCCTTTTGGCCAGTGATCCGGCGGTAGCCGGCTTCCACCCGGTCCGGAATCTAACGGCAGGCAACACTGCGGCGGCTTGCTGCCACCAAGCTGGGAGCGCTTTTTCAGCGGCCGGGAGAGTAAAGCATTCTCAAATGGCTATAATGTATGGTAAAAATGGATGCAGCTACCACTACCACTGCTGCTGGTACAGCAAATACTCTTTCCGCGACGGCCTGTGATGACTGCGCCGGTTTTAGCGAGGAAAGTGCACTTATAATCAAGGCAAACAAAAAAATCACAAACCTGAAAGAAGACATCCTACGGCTGTCGGAAGAACTGCGGAGGAAGGACTCCTTATCAGTGCTCGAAGTGGGCCGGTACGCACTGGTACGATGTACCGGCACTTCTACATTTTACTCTTGAGCGTACCTGCACTTTTTCTTGCGTACCGCTACTTCTCGCATGCAGCCGGTACGCTACCACTGACAGAGAAAGCGTCAGTGCCAGAGAGATGACCCTAACGTTACATAAACTACACTACCCAGAGGGCACTACGTGTTTACATTTTAGATCTTGACGAATCACGTAAAGGCAAGCAGTCCGCCCACCCTATCAGAAGTTCGCTTCTCCACGGACGCTAGTTTGAAAAAGCTGTCAGCGTGAGCCTGACCATAACAGATGTTTCACTGCTGAAAACCTAGAAACTAAAAATAAGTGTCGAGTTTGTAAGTCGTTATGTTAGCCGCCTGGCTTCAGAAAGGTACTAAAAGAAGGCGTGTGCCAGAGCCAGACACGTCAACAGAGGTCCAAGTCCAGCCAGAAACATCAGGAGGTAGCTAGTACGGTTCATGAGCTTCAAGCTAACGTTGATGTGAGCGCAACAGCTGGCGTTAATGAGGAGTCTGCCGCTACCATAGACAGTATATAAAAGGCCGCTACCAACCTTAACGTTACACCGACGTCAACAGTAACGTGAGTAACGAAACACACGGATGGCCTGACTGTTGGTCAAAGGACCAAATTATGTATTTTTGCTCCACGAACAGCTGGCTTGTTTTTAATGATAACAAACTGGGCTGCAAAACATGATGTAGCAGCATCCGTCACTAGCTGCCCAGACAGAGAGGGGACTGAAGCTGTTCCCCCTGTCTCTGTCACACACACACACACACACACACACACACACACACACACACACACACACACACACACACACACACACACACTCACTGAGAGTGACTGTTTTGCATCTGTTTGAGCACCAAATTATTGTTGAATAGTTTTGATGAATGAATGAATTTTTTTTTCTTAACATGACTCCAACATATTAGCAAATATAAATCAGCTTATTTGTGGAAAAAATAAACAATATTGATACCAGCCTATATGTAAATTAGTCGCATAGGCCATCCATAGATAGTTAATAAGGATTCACTGTGCCATGTATGTTTAAAATCAAAACATGATTTTTTTAATAGCTTACGCATTAAAGTTATGTAAACTTGTGTAAATAAATCCATACATTTATATAGTAAATAAATGACAATAAATTGTTGTACCAGCAATATCTCCAAGTTTTGTTTTTCACTATAGAAATCTCAAATGTCATGATGATCTGCCAATGCAAGAGAGTACCGGCACCTTTTTTTTCCACTTCAAGCACTGCTCCTTATTGTCCAGTTATGTCGAACTGGCCAGTGGACAGTCTCAGAAGCTGGCTTTACTAGACTCATCCCTGCAGGACACTGTGGCGTGGGACCCAGTCGCATGTCAGCGGCCCTCCTCGTGCTCTCTCCACTCCATGGGTCAACTTGGGTTGACGTGGTGGTCCGCAGCCGCAAGAGGAGCTCTGGGACCGTCTCTCCACCTCCCCTGTCACTCTCCAACCGGTATGCTCCCTTGGCTGTGGAAAACCCGGTCCTCCCAGTTGATACCTCCGCTACAACCAAATCGGTCGTCTCCACAACACCTGTGAACCCCGTAAACCAACCGCCGCTGGTAGTGGAGAAAGTCAACGCTGCCCAGGCTCCCGGACCTCCCTCCTCCCGGATCTCGACTGCCTCCACTCGGCGAAGGATCCTCAAAGAAGCTGTGTTTCGCCACTCTGGTGGGCTTCCTCACCCGGACCCGGCAGGTAATCCTCCACTCAATGCTGATTCTGTGGATTTACAAAATTATCCTGTCCCATCATGTAGTGTAGTCTGTAATCCTTACTGCCGTGAGCAGTCCAGCCCTCAAGTTCCTTGTCCCATTTTTGCCCCGACAACTTTGTTTGTAGGTGATAGCATTACCAGAAACATATGCTATTTTAACGCCGTAACACCATTTAACCCCTCCTCCATAACTCGGGTGATAACCCATGTGAGCCATAATGACATGGCACGTCGGGAATGGGAGGAGACAAAGAAGGATTTTAACAAGATTTTTAGACTTTTAGAGTGCTGTGGGAAATCTGGTTTTATCAGTGGACCCCTACCAACGGTGTCCCGCGGTTCAGAGCTATTCAGCAGGCTTCTTAGTCTTAACACCTGGCTCCAGTCCACCTGCCATGCCCATAATTTTAGATTCATCGACAATTTTAACTTGTTTTGGAACCGCTCCTCCTATTACAGCAACGATGGTGTCCACCCGAACAAGCTAGGCAGCTCGTTTTTAGCAGCTAACATACAGCACGCTGTACAGTCCGCTGCACGTGAATGACGCATCGTAGACTCTTCTTCTCTTAGTACCACTTCAATCTCCCAGGATATTGTCAACAGTAACATCCCCCCCACAGCTCGTCAGCTCGTCAGTAGCAATTACACAACACCACTCTATCATCCCATACAGACCATTGTAACAATTAGGCCGTCCACCATGAAGAAACACTCTGGTAAATCTCTTCCAAGATACCTGCATCCCCTGGCCTGGGCCTCTGCTGTACCTAGCAGTGGTTCCACGCCTCTCAGAATGGCACTACTGACCACTAGGTCCTTAGCAGGAAAATCATTTTTAATCAATGATTTTATTATTGAGCACAACCTAGATTTTATGTTTTTAACTGAAACCTGGTTGGACAACAATAACAGTGCTACTATACTCATTGAGTCAGCTCCTACTAACTACAGCTTTATGAGTGAAAATAGAGTTAATAAGAAAGGTGGTGGGGTAGCCATTTTTTTGTTTAATGACTCTTTTCAATGTACGCATCTATCTTATGGAAATTTTGATTGTTTTGAATATGTGGCTCTTCAGCTGAGGTCCTCCCCTAGAGCCATATTTCTTAATATTTACAGGCCACCTAAATACTGTGCAGCCATTTTGGAAGGGTTTCAGTCACTGAGCTTAAAGCTACAAATGTTATTGATGCAATTGCTCGCATTAAGGAAAACACTGTCTCTGATAACAAAAAATCTCCATGGAGAAATGCCTTACTTGTAAGATCAGAAAAAAGAGAATGTCGTAAGGCTGAACGCAGGTGGTGAAAATCTCCTCTCCAGGTCCATTATGACATCTATAAAGAGAGACTTCGCATCTACAATTTAGAACTGCGAAATGCCAGACAGTCCTTCTCTAATATTATTGCCAAAAATAACAACAATTCACGTACTTTGTTTGCTACTATTGACAGATTAACCCCCCCCCCCCCCCCCCCCCCCCCCCCCCAGTACCATGTAGCTTTTTATCCACCAAAGCTTGTAATGAAAACATTTTTTAAAAATTAGACAAACAGTAACTGCCTCCACTGTAAGTACAGGACCTGTGGTGCCATAGTGTCCAACCGCACTAACCTGGAGGACATTATACGACAATTAAAAATCTCCTCCTGCTGCCTTGATTTTGTTCCCACGGGCCTTTTCAAAAATGTCTTAAGCTGTTTGGCAACACATCTTTTACAGATTGTAAACACGTCTGTTCTTTCAGGTATCTTTCCACAGACCCTGAAGACTGCAGTCATCAAGCCACTCTTAAAAAACACTATACTAATGAACAAAATACTTCTTCTGGTTTCCAACCTTCCATGTTTAAGTAAATTCATTGACAAAAACAGTCTTTATACAACTAACCAATTTCTTAGCACTAACTAACAATGTTGATGCCTTCCAGTCAGGTTTTCGTCCAAACCACAGCACTGAGACAGCTTGTTAAAGTATTTAATGACAATCACTCGAACACAGACAGTGGCAAAACTACAGTTTTAGTAATACTTGATCTCGGTGCTGCATTTAATACGGTTGACCACGACATATTGCTGGACCGATTGGAGAACTGGGTTGGTCTTTCAGGCTCAGTCTTAAAGTGGTTTGAGTTCTATCTTAAGAATAGAAACTATTATGTTTCTATAGGGAACTATGTATCTACACAAATATGACGTGTCTAATAGGTCCATCCAAAACTGGACACACTCACTTCGCAAGATCAGCCACCATCGTTCAATCCGTTGGTTTCCAGTGCTTGGACCAAAGGTTACACTTTCTGTTTCAGCTTGGTTTTCAGAAAAATGCAAAAACTGCTGCATTTCAGCCATATGGCCATTTTCTGTTCCTAAATCAAGTCTGAGTCTGGCAGGGCACCCACCAGCATTGATCACAGCATCCATAAAGTAGCCAGCGATGATCTTTGGGTCGTTGTTTGTTTTGTAAGCTTCAAGCCATATCATCTTTCTGGAAAACCCATCAATGCATCCACTGATTGCAATTCCAAATGGCTTAAGCTTGTCGTAGCCGTCGATGTGCCAGACATAGTTTGGACCACAGCTGTGGTAAACACGCCTTCGCAGTCTGTTTCTTGACCTCAGATCAACACCTTCACCATCCAATAACTGTAGCAATATTCGTACTGTTTCTCTGTCAGTCACAAGTCCATTTAACCAACATTTTTGGTGCATCCATCTGTAACCATGACACTGACCAGATGTTTCCAGTTGCAGTTCAATGAAGGTCGCTACCTCAGCCACATCAGTTTTATTTTTTCTACGCCAGAGCTGCTTCTTGCTTAATATCCTTTCAAGAGTGCGTTTGCTTAGTAATATCCCATGTAAATCAGCAAGCAAATGAAGAATCTCGTCTGTTGTAAAGCCACGTTTAAAGTAGTCCTCAATGTACTCACAATCCATTTCTGTGTCTAACTGAATAGGAGAACCTCTGTCAGATAGCTGCTTCTTCGACTGTTGAGTGAAAGTATCTCATAATTATGACTTTATATCTCATAATTTCGACATTTTATCTCATAATTTTGACATTTTATCTCAAAATTATGACTTTTTATCTCATTATGACTTTTTATCTCATAATTATGACTTTTTATCTCATAATTATGACTTTCTATCTCATAATTTCGACATACCAAGCATATATTTTTATTATCAAGACAATTTTTTTATTTTTCACTGGCGGAAATAGGCTTCCATAAGAATCACTTTACCGTAGAGTAACTGAAATAAGTGAAAATCCAGAGCTACGAGGAGACAGAGAGACTCAGGGAGGAGCTGAGCTGTTACTGAACTATAGAAGAGAGAGGAACTTCTATATTCAACAGAGATCAATACACAAACCATCAACATTACCTTTATTCAACATGCTGTCACTGCAGCATTGTGTGTTTTCTCTGATTTTTCTCTTCATCCTCACAGGTATGTTAGATTATGCAGCATGAAAACGTTTTATTCTAATAACATCTGTATGTGAATCATGTATTAAGTCTTTTACAACATGAAATAACAGTTATCTCTTCCTTTAGGTGTCAGCTGTGAAGAACTCACTCCAGTAGAGAAAGAAGAGAACAGTTTAGAAGACAGCTCTGTTACTCTGTCCTACAGATACTCTAAACAAGCAACTGGTGGTGATGAGAGTTTTACTGGTATCGACAATATCCAGGAAAACCACCAGAGTTCATCATCTCTCATTTAGGAACAGGAACAACAATGAAAAGTCCAATCCCTGGACTGACGATTAAAGTGGAGGACAAAATAATCCATATGAACATCCCCTCAGCTAAGGTGTCTGACTCTGCTGTGTACTACTGTGCTCTGCAGCCCACAGTGACAGGAAACACCAAAACTCTGTACAAAAACCTTTGGAGCAAAGACAACACAATACTCCACAACGTCCACCAGAGGGAGTCACACACTGTACAAATTCAGGAAAATCACAAATTGATGAGAGATCCTCAACAGATGATGAAGAGGAAGGACCAATGCTGTGAAGGCCCAGATCCATCAGAGTATCAATGCTCTTCCTCTCTCTCCTCCCCTCTCACTGCAGACATGAAACACTGGCTGACTAACATCCTGATTCTGACTCTCTGGCTAGGTAACTATTTAAACTACTGATTGTTCTCCTTTAATCAATCATCTTTATTGATTCATCTCTTCCTCTGCATGGTCTCTTCTTCCCCAGACTGTGGGAGTATTCACATGAGCAGCAAATCTACATTAATGACAAACAGACACCATGACAACACATAAATGGAAACTGACTTACCTACTAAATCCTCTTCATACCCAGTGGCCCATTAGGCCACAATGTTAAAATTCCCCATAGACTTTAATGGGAAATCTTCGAGAAATGACTTACCATAGTTCAAAACAACCCTCTTTTGGGCCACACTGTATCACCAGACTTTAATGTAGAAAGATAATTAAAAGTTTAAACTGAAGACAATACGTTGGCCTTTATTGAGCTGAATGGGCATTCTGATATCAAGCACGGATTCTACCTAATAACAGTTTATGTATCGTCCGGTTTTTAGACCATTTCAGATTTTCCACTGTGTGTGTATGGGGACGGAATGTTGAGAGCTAGAGTGGAGGAGAGAGGGGGGAGCTGTGGTATGATTCTCTGAACATTTTCCAAACAAATTGCTCTCTCCCCTACAGTTTTCACTCTTCACACATCATGGTTGGTTCAAAATGTAGGAAATGTGCCGATCGCAGACTATCGGCTTTTGAGACCCTAACCGTGTCGTCATCCATCATTGCACTGACAGTCTGTGCTCTGAAGCCACAATTTCTCCATCACACTCATCATGGCAGAGGCAACCTCATTACATATAGAAATAGCCATACTGGCTGCAGCCTCAACCCTGCTTTTCCCCCACACATACGTGGGCATATAAGACATAGGATACACTGGGATGAGCTTCTTATGACTCATTCAAAAGACCAACATTTAAAACAATGGAGAAAGCAAACAAAGTAGACTAAATGGTTATTTGATAGATTATCTGAACACTGTGAGAGATACGAAGAAGAGACAGATCCTGACTAAACAGGCTCAGTGACCAAAAACTGGGTCAGAGATGCACTTCCTCCTCCACTGGGAAAAAGTCTGTTCACCAAAAAAATAAAACTTCCCAAAGTTAAGACCAGAAAAGAAGCTGGTAGTTCTCCTAGGAGGAGGGACAGCAGCTCCACTGGCAGCTAAATATGGATCTGCCTGACACAACCTGAGGGACTCACCCAACATTACAGATTGGTTTAGTATTGTATAGTAATTATATTAGAATAGTATATATGTGACACCTACATATTTAATATATGATATGTAGGCTATGAATTTCTGTAAACTGCTTTGAGAGAGAGAGACACAGAGAGAGAGACACACACACGGAGAGACAGAGAGACACACAGAGAGAGAGAGAGACAGAGAGACACACAGAGAGAGAGAGAGACACAGAGAGAGAGAGAGACACACACAGAGAGAGACAGAGAGACACAGAGAGAGAGAGAGACACACACAGAGAGAGACAGAGAGACAGACAGATAGAGAGAGAGAGAGAGACAGACAGAGAGAGACAGAGAAAGAGAGAGAGACACACAGAGAGAGAGACAGAGAGACAACCAAAGAGGACGCAACCAAAGAAACCCCCCCAGCACCAACAGACGGAGCAGCTTCCACCCAGCTGGCCTGCAGCTGTCACCACCTCACAGACCCAGCCCCCATCACCCTCCACCACCTCACAGACCCAGCCCCCATCACCCTCCACCACCTCACAGATCCAGCCCACACCCTGCCAGCCCCCACCACCCTCCACCTTCTTATGCACAAGGCAGCCACCCCAGGACCAGAGCAGCACCAGCCCGACAGAGACCTGCCCAACCCATATTCCCCGGGCCTCACCCTGGACCCCACCCTGCTGGCCCAGCCCAACACCACGATCAGCACCCGGGGCAGAGGAGCTACGCTGAGACACTCGCACCAACCAGAGCTGGCGTCCCTGCAGACCTGGGGGAGATCAAACAGCTGCTTAGTCTCATATGTTCCAGACTGATCAGCTAAGTGGGACTAAGGTGTCATAAACACTGTTCTCATTTTTACAAGAATAATGTGTTTTTATAAGTTTAGCTATCCACTTTTAATTAGGGCTGTTATGTCTTAAGTAGTTTATCCACTATTCAATTCAGGTCTTAAATTATAAGGCCATTATTACCAGATTTATTTTAATTTTCCTATTTTATTTTAACTAATTTATTTCTATTTACTTTTTGCCTTCCAGGGCAGAATTAATTAGCCTTTTTCTTATCCGGCATTACTTAAAAATGAAGAGTACATCTCTGGCATCAATGAATTATAACTTGTTTCAGACTCTCACATAACCCTGTAATTCATATGCAAATAGCTAAAGGGAAGATACCATTTAGAAAATGTGTAACTTAAATTAAGTGACTACTATTCCTACTTTAGTCAAGAACAGCCCTACCTCTCATTTATTAATTACTGTAGGTTTATCTCTTTTTTTCAACTGTTCATATCTGTATTTGCCAACAATGAAGCCATTTACTGTCTCCATGTGGAACATTCAGGGCCTTAACTCTTCATTGTTTGGATGTAAAAGTGAAACCCCTGAATTCAAAGACAACACCAAAGACACAGACATCATCATCCTCCAAGAGACCTGGTGTAGATCCGGCTCTGTCACTCACTGTCCCCCAAACTACAGAGAAATCATTCTGTCATCAGTCAAACTCCCTACTGTTAAAAGAGGGAGGGACTCAGGAGGGATTATTATCTGGTACAAAGAAGAAATATCAAAGTACATCACCCCTATAAAATATGAACGCTCACACATTTGGCTTAAAATAAAACAAGACATCACTAACCCTCCGATAGACATATTCCTGTGTGCTGTATACATTCCCCCTAGTGACTCACCATACTATGATGAAGATATCTTCCCCCTTCTCCATGAGCAGATCTGCAGCTTCCAGGCCCAGGGAAGTGTGCTAATCTGTGGGGACCTGAACACACGTACTGGCTCTCTCCCTGACTACAACACATACCTGGGTAACAATCATATATTTGGACACAATTATTCACAAAACAGAACTAACGTTCCTCGTTCCAACTGCGACGCCCAGATCAATAAGAACGGCAGAGAGTTACTGCAGCTCTGCCAAAGCCTGGGTCTGTACATCGTCAACGGTAGGTTACGAGGAGACTCGTTAGGTAGAAACACCTTTTGCTCACCTCTTGGCAACAGCACCGTTGATTACATGGTAACAGATATAGACCCTTTCTCTCTCAGTGCATTCACAGTTAAACCACCGACCCCTCTGTCTGACCACAGCCAAATTACTGTGTTTCTCAGAAGGTCAGTGACAAACACCACCACACCCCCACAGCCCAGTAAGCTGTTTAACATCAGGAAATCCTACAGATGGGCCGAAACCAGCACAGAAGACTTCCAGAAAGCAATCAGCTCACCCAAAATTACTACACTACTAGATACCTTTCTGGACACCACATATGTACACAGTCAGGAAGGCATAAATAATGCAGTTAGACATGTCAATCACATCATCATGCAAACTGCAAAACAATCACAATTGAAACAATCCAAAAATAAACCTAAGAATCCCAAAGATGATAATTGGTTTGACAAAGAATGTAAAGAAATTAGACAAAATGTTAGGCGATTATCTAACCAGAAACACAGAGATCCAGGAAATGTAGACTTACGCCTTCTTTACTGTGCCACACTTAAACACTACAAACGTACACTCAGAATCAAAAAAGCACAACACACACACAAACAACTGACATTAATTGAGGAGTCCATAAACACCAACCAATTTTGGGAAAAATGGAAAAAGCTTAAAAAATCCAAACCTGTAGAATTGGCGATACAGAATGGAGACATATGGGTCGGCCATTTTGAAACACTCTATGAGCTAATACCAAGGAACCCAGACCCAAATCAAAACCAAATAATAACTAAACTGAATGAACTAGAATCGGCTGTAAAAGACAACCAGAATCCTCTCGACTCCCCCATTAATGAACAGGAACTAAGAGACAAACTCTGGGCACTAAAACCCAAGAAAGCCAGCGGGCTCGATGGCATCATGAACGAGATGCTGAAATACTCCAGCCCACATCTCCAAATGGCCGTTCTGAAACTCTTTAATTTGATTCTGAGTGTAGGTTACTTCCCTGACATCTGGAATCACGGTCTCATCACACCAATACACAAATCTGGAGATAAATTTGACCCAAATAATTACCGAGGCATCTGTGTGAACAGTAATCTGGGGAAGCTCCTTTGTAGCATTATCAACTCCAGACTCATAAACTTCCTTACCAAACACAATGTCTTGAGTAAAAGTCAAATTGGATTCGTACCAAAACACTGTACTTCAGATCATATTTACACCCTACACACCCTGATAGACAAACATGTCCACCAAAACAACAACAAAATCTACGCATGTTTCATAGATTTCAAAAAGGCATTTGACTCCATTTGGCACAATGGTCTCTTCTACAAAGTTATTGAATCTGGTGTAGGGGGTAAAACATATGACCTCATTAAATCAATGTACACTAACAATAAGTGCAGTATTAAAATTGGCAACAAAAGAACCAGATTCTTCTGTCAGAAGCGTGGAGTGAGACAGGGCTGCTGTTTGAGTCCCACTCTATTCAACATGTATATTAACCAACTGGCCCCCATCCTAGAGGAATCAGCAGCACCTGGTCTCACTCTACACGACTCTGAGATCAAGTTCCTGCTCTATGCAGATGACCTGGTTCTGTTGTCCCCTACAGAACAGGGCTTACAGCAGAACCTGGACCTGCTGGAGCAGTACTGTCAGACCTGGGCCCTGGCAGTAAACACCCAAAAGACAAAGACAATGACCTTTCAGAAAAGATCCAGATCTCAAGGAAACACATACAGCTTCACATTAGGAACACATACATTAGACAACTGTACACATTACAATTATTTAGGCCTGAAAATAAGTTCCACTGGAAGTTTTAACCCAGCGATAATGGAGCTGAGAGAGAAAGCACGCAGGGCATTCTACGCAATAAAAAGTCAAATCTACATTAATATCCCAATTAGAATCTGGCTCAAATTATTTGAATCTGTAATAGAACCAATTCTCCTCTATGGTAGTGAGGTGTGGGGTCCTATTTCCTACCAGAATTTGGTCCATTCAGACAAAAACCCAGTTGAAATCCTGCATCTAGAGTTCTGTAAAAGCATCTTACAGGTGCACAGAAAAACCACCAACAACGCCTGCAGAGCTGAATTAGGCCAATTCCCATTATTCATCAAAATTCAAAAACGTGCAATCAAATATTGGCTACATCTAAAAAACAGTGACCCCCACTCCTATCAGCATAAATCCCTGCAATGCCAAGAGCTGAGCAAAGAGAAGAGTCCCCTCACTCAGCTGGTCCTGACGCTCAGTTCACTTCCTGACCCGGTTCTGCCTCAGGACCAGTCTGGGAACAAACCAATCAGAGTCAACCAAATTATAACACGACAGAAACAAAACTACATCACCAATTGGAACACACAAACAAAAGCCCAAAGCAAAATGCAGGGCTACCTGTCCCTAAAGAGAGAGTACAGTGTGGCCGACTACCTGACCACAGTCACTGATATCAAACTAAGAACTACACTGACCAAGTGCAGACTCAGTGAGCACAACCTGGCCATCGAGACGGGCCGGTACAAACAACAATGGCTCCCCAAAGAGGAGCGCTTCTGCCAGCTGTGCAAGAGAGACGAAGTCGAGACAGAGCTGCACTTCCTGACTGAATGCTCAGAACTGCAGCCAGTCACAACTAAATATTTCCCCAAATTCAAACACAAACACCCGACATTTGACCACATGACCAACATCAATAAAATGCCGATCCTGCTGGGAGAACACCCAGAGAGCTGCAGGCTAGCAGCAGAATATGTCTTTACCTGCCACACACACACACACACATAAACACACACACATAAACAAAAACACACATAAATAAACACACACACACACACACACACACACACACACACACACACACACACACACACACACACGCACACACACACACACACACACACACACACACACACACACACACACCTGTAATTTTCTAGTTTTCATGTTGTTGCTGATATCCATCGGTTTTGTTGTTATTGTTACATTTTGTTGACATGATTGTTGTTTTTGCACGAATGTTAACATAATGTGTTAATGTCTGAATTCTAATGTACAACTGTATGTAAATGTGTAGAATGTTTCCCTGTTTATGTGCTTTAGCAATACTGTATGTCAATATGGTCATGCTAATAAAGCCTCTTTGAATTTGAATTTGAATTTGACAGAGAGACAGAGAGAGTGTGTGTTTCTCATTACCTCCGCTGTCTGAAAGCTGTCTGTTTTCAGAACGACAGTTTAAACATCGTCGTACTATGTGATGGCATTTCATCATCTGCTGTCTTAGTTTGTAATCCCCTGTGTTTTCTTGCTAATAACAACTGTTTTCGTCTTGTCTGACATGATCTTCGACGCATTGTTTTCATTCGCAGCTACCGCGGAAACTGTTAGAGCATGTCACGTGACAATTCTGAACGAATCACGTTGTCAGAAATTGGCATCAGCCAATGAGATTGCGCATTTAGAGTTAAATCCGCCCTTTTACTTTCACGATTGGTTGCTGATGAAAAGGAAATGACCATATTTGGATCCGACAGCATTGTACAGCAGAGAGAGAGCTTTCCAACAGATGACAGGGTGCAGACAGCGACGATTTAGAACGCCAACTTTTGTTGAATTTAGGCGAAATTTACACAAGGTATAGTAAAATAAAGACCTAAATGTGTATTTCGGACTTTAATTCACCACAAGTCTGAAAGAATACATGTTATTGAAGACAAATAGCCCAAAATCTCAAAATTGACCAGTGAAAAAAAACAATGTTCTTGTCTGCCGTGTCTCGCCTTAATGTTAAAAAAAAATCATAAAGTGAAATTTTTATGCCATGGGACCTTTAAACTTAAGTATTTTTCATGATGTAGTCTAGAATCGCATTTTAGAAGTGTAACTGAGAGAAGTGAAACTACAGAGCTACGAGGAGACGGAGAGACTCAGGGAGGAGCTGAGCTGTTACTGAACTATAGAAGAGAGAGGAACTTCTATATTCAACAGAGATCAATACACAAACCATCAACATTACCTTTATTCAACATGCTGTCACTGCAGCATTGTGTGTTTTCTCTGATGTTTCTCTTCATCCTCACAGGTATGTTAGATTATGCAGCATGAAAAAAAAATATTCCTAATAACATCTGATTGTGAATAATTTAAAATAAAGTCTTATACCACATAAAATAACAGTTATCTCTTCCTTTAGGTGTCAGCTGTGAAGAACTCACTCCAGTTGAGACAGAAGAGAACAGTTTAGAAGACAGCTCTGTTACTCTGTCCTACAGATACTCTAAACAAGCAACTGGTGGTGATGAGAGTTTTACTGGTATCGACAATATTCAGGAAAACCACCAGAGTTCATCATCTCTCATTTAGGAACAGGATGAACATTGAAAAGTCCAATCCACTATTTCTAGTCACTGTTTATTATCTATACTGTGATACACCCCAACAGCATGTCAGACACCACCTACCAAGAGCCTGGGTCTGTCCCAGGTTTCTTCCTAAAAGGGAGTTTTTCCTCGCCACTGTTGCACTGAGTGCTTGCTCTTGGGGGATTTTTTTTTTTTTTTTTTAAATCATAGAGTGTGGTCTAGACCTACTCTATCTGTAAATTGTCTTGAGATAACTCCTGTTATGATTTGATACTATAAATAAAATTGAATTGAATTGAATCCCTGGACTGATGATTGAAGTGAAGGACAAAATAATCCATATGATTATCTACTCTGCTGAAGTAAAAGACTCTGCTGTGTACTACTGTTACCCAGGGTTTCCCAATCTAGAGATGCACGTTCACATAAAAGAGGAGGTGTTTGCACATCATGACCAATCACAAACATCTAGCAGAGCCGCATATTTTACATAAGAAGAGCAAACTATAATTCTACATGAATATGAAGAACACAGACACAGGTTACACGCAAAAAGCAATCCAGTCACTGCTTCCTAAAAGAGGAAGAAAAGCTGGCAGAAAAAGCAGACGCTGTAAATGCGTAAATTACAACTCTTATCAATATAACTTCCCCATCAGTCAGGACCCAGATCTGATCATAATTACACTTGTCCTTTCCATAAACTGTCGCTGCTTTAGTCTATTATTTCAGTTGCAACCCTGGTAGTGGGAAGCGATCATGGGAGCAAATAAAAAATATAAAAACAGAATTCAAACCGATGTGCACATTGGCAACACACGGCTCAAGAACCTTACAAAGATACGTAATTCCCTCCACTGAAAATCTTTCATAAAAATATCCATCAGAGAATGTTAACAGGGTTGTCGGTCTCTAAATGTTTTAACTTTTAACCTCTCTCTCTCTCTCTCTCTCTCTCTCTCTCTCTCTCCCCTCCACTGGCTACCTGTTCGCTACAGGATTGAATTTAAAATCTTATTATTAACTTTTAAATCTATCCAAGGACTGGCGCCACCTTACTTGTCTGAGCTCTTACATGCTCACACTCCAGCAAGAGTGTTGAGATCAGCTGATCTGCTCCTTCTTGATGTGCCAGTAACCAGGCTCAGAACCAGAGGTGATCGAGCCTTTGCTGTTGCCCCCCCCCAACTTATGGAACAGTTTACCATTTCATATTAAAACGGCCACTACTCCCGAACACTTCAAATCACTGTTAAAAACACATTTCTTTTCTCTGGCCTATCCTTCCGGCTAAGATACATTGCCCTTGCTCGTCCATTATTTTGTGATGTAATCTGTATTCAATTGTTGTTTTATTGTTGTTGTTGTTTTTACCTTGTAAAGCACTTTGGTCAACATAGTTGTTTTTAAATGTGCTATATAAATAAATTGACATTGACATATGTTCAATATCTTCGATATTCTCCATAGTTACGTTACTCCAAGCTTCTTCCCTTGTGAACACCTCCGCTCTTCACGCTACACTGTAGCTCCTCCACCTGGTTATTTATCTAGCTACAGCTGAATTCACACGGGACTTCAGCACGAGACTGCCGCTAGCCGTCTGTTAGTGTTTTACTGAACAAGGCACAGGCATAATTCTGCCCGTTTCCATGTAGTTACATAGTCAATAATATGCTCATAACCACTACAGCGCTCAATTACCTATTTCTGAGGGGAAATAAACCAAAAGAAATCGTCGCGAAGGCATCATCAGTCCTCCGGAGGACAGCCACGACCAGCGGGCGCTCTCGCGATTGTTGTTGGCGCGGCAAGCGAGGACGGCGGGCAGGAAGCAGAAGCACGGCCGACGGTCGGAAAACTACCACATCGATCCCCACAGCAGAGAATACTACTCTCTGACACCAGAAGGATCGCACACAAAATGGATATATATCATATATATGCTACAAATACACACAGGACTGCTGTATGATGATTATTACCGAAGCCTGACTGAACACTCTCTCATCCCAGACAACAGCTAGCTAGCTAGCAGCTAACAGGGTAGGTGAATGTTGAAAATGCATCTTGTTGTCATGTAAGGGCCCTGTTCATGTTACACAGACATTTTAATTGCATTTTGTGTCTGTTAAGATACACAAAGGCACTGTAGTGGCAATCTGTCCACAAAAAATGCCACTACAGGTTGGAGTCTTTCCTTTGGTAAATCTGCCATCTTTTGTTCACCCAGCTTTCCCCTATAGCGTCTGCAAATAACACAGGAAGAAAGGATCTTTCTGACTGCAGAATTGGCATGGGTGATCCAATAATGTTGGCGAAGTCTGGAAAGCAGATGATTTCTTCCACAATGTCCCAATTGCTCATGAATATGGCGCAAAATGAGAGTTGAGATGTGCTGATTTTTAGAAAGAATTACTGGATGTTTCATGCCATCAGGCATTGCCGCTTTACTGAGTCGTCCTCCCACTCTCAAGAGCCCATTTTCCAGCACTGGGTCAAGTTTGTAAATCGGACTACTTTTCTTAACTCCAGATGTTCCACTTTTCAACGCAGTTATTTCATCGCTGAACTTTTCCATTTGGCAGTACTGAATAATGGCACTTTCAGCGGTGTTAATATCTTCCAATTCCAAAGTCTGACCACCCAATGTAGCTTTGAAGCTTTGTATCTCCTTTTCAACTTTGTTCTTCTGTTCAATTATGTCAAGTCCATTACCAGACACACACGCTTGTATTTCCTGTCTTTTCTGACACAACAACTGCAACACCTTTCTCCACCGATGAAACCAAGCAACTGAGGTCTTCAACCTTTTCCATGACGAGAAGTTGGTAATCAGCTGGGTTGTTGCATTCTGTGACTCTTTTAGGACTATAGTATTCACAATAGCCTGTCCTTTGACCTCAGAGTCATCACAGCTGAAAGAAGCAGGTTCCACAATATTAATAGGCCATTCACTTTCATTCTTGAAAAGGAAGTCTGGGCCATGGATCCATCTGCAACATGTAAGGAGTTCCTCAGCTTTCAAACCCCGAGACGCCTCATCCGCTGGATTCCTTTTTGTGTCAATATACCTCCATTGGGATACAACAGTGGCTTCTCTGATAATGGAGATCCTATTTGACACAAAGGTGTGAAAGCGTTTTGTCTCGTTCCTGATGTATTTTAGCACAGTTGTGCTGTCTGTCCAGAAGATTGAACATTCCAGCTCTAATTGCAACTCTGCTTTCAGCATTCTGTCAACTCTAACAGCAAGCACAGCAGCTGTTAGTTCCATCCTTGGGATTGTCACTTTCTTCACTGGAGCAATTCGTGCCTTACCTAAAATGAAGGCTAGGTGAATCTTATCCCAGTCGTTTTTTAGCCTCAGGTACGAAACTGTGCCATAACCATCCTCACTTGCATCAGAGAAGTGATGTAGTTGGGCACTTATGAGTTTTCCAAAATCTTTTGGTTTGATGCATCTCGGCACACTGAACACGCTAAGCTCTTTTAGGTCTTCTAGCCACCTGACCCACTGCAGCTGGTAGTGTTGAGGAATAAGGTCATCCCAACTGTAGCTCAACCTACAAAGGTTTTGCAGCATCAACTTGACAGGTAAGGTAAAAGGTGCCAGAAATCCAATGGGGTCATATACTGAACTCACAACAGACAAGATGCCTCTTCTTGTAAATGGTCTTTCCTGGACTGCCATCTTGAATCTGAAGGTGTCAGTTTCTGCACACCATTGCAATCCCAACGTTCTCTCAACAGGGAGATTGTCTCTGTCGAAATCCAGTCCTTTCATTTCTTTGGCTCTTTTCTCTACATCAATGGACTCCAACACTGATCTGCTGTTGCTGACCCATTTCAACAACTGAAACCCTCCCAACTGACATACAGCTGTCAAATCTCCCACCAAGGCCATTGCTTCTGCCTCTGAAGGCATAGACTTCAAGCAGTCATCTACATAAAAGTTCTGCTTGATGATGTTAATCACATGTGCCGGGAATTTTTCTCTGTTGTCGTCAGCAGTCTTTCTTAGGGCAAAACTGGCACAGCTGGGCGATGATATTGCACCAAACAAATGAACAGTCATTCTGTATTCAGTGAGATGTTGTGTCAATTCACCATTTGGCCACCAGAGGAAACGAAGAAAATCTGCATCCTGTTTTGCCACTTTGACTTGGTGATACATTGCCTGTATATCCGCCATCACTGCTATAGGTTCTTGGCGAAACCTTATAAGAACTCCAAGCAAAGAATTTGTCAAGTCGGGTCCCTGGAGTAGTTGACTGTTGAGGGAGATCCCTTTGAAACTTGCACCACAGTCAAACACCACTCTCAAGGTTCCCTTTTTAGGATGATGTACGCCATGGTGTGGGATGTACCAGACTTTTCCTTCCTTTCCTTCCAATTGGTGTTCTGGTACTCTCTCTGCATAGCCCTTGTCTATGACGTCTCCAAGGAAATATATAACATATAACATATTCCTCCTTAAATGTTGCATTTTTTTCCAATTTCCTTTTTAGACAGCGGACTCTTTGCTCAGCAACATGGCGGTTATTGGGCATGACAACATTATCCTCTCTGAAAGGTAATCTCAGGCAGTAATGTCCATTATTAAGTTCAGCTGAACTGTTCATAATTGCCATAAAATTGAGATCTTCTCTGGACATTTCTGGCTTGTCATCTGATGATTTCTCATTGAAGTCATGGTTGTATTGCTTCACCAGTAGTTCCTCTATGTGAGCAATGGTTATTCTGTTGGCTGTGATAGTAGGACAACTGATCTCAGTCTCATTGCCTCTCACTGGTCCATTGATAACCCAGCCAAGTATGGTTCTGACAGCATAAGGTCCTTCGTTGTTGCTGTGTACAACTTCCCATGGTTCCATTACCTTTGGAACGTTGGTCCCAATTAGCAGCTCCACTTCAGCATCAATTGCAGGAATTTCCACAGAGCTTAGGTGTGGCCAAGCACTTAACTCTTCCTGTCGTGGAATGTTGTCACGAGTCACAGGCATCTTACACTGGGTATAGACCTCTGGCAATTCAAAGTAGGTGTTAGCATTGAGTGCGGCTATCTCCAGTCCTGAGATAACATGACTGTTAACAACCTTTTCTTGATTCATAGTCCTTAACAGAATTTTAGCACTCCTTCCTCTGACCTTTAGCTCCCTCATGAGTCGCTCAGAGCAAAAGGTGGCTGTGCTGCCAGGATCTAAAAATGCATATGTGGTTAGCATTTTGCTACCTTTCTTAGCCTTAATCTGAACAGGCACAATTGCCAAGACACTGTCCTGTGCTCCGGCCCCTATATGGCCACATGTCTTGGGGGAAACTGCACAACTGTTTCCTGATATTTCCTGCTGTGTGTCCTCTGAATTGGTTCTCTTCTCTTTAAAATGGATATGAAGGATGGTAGGATGTTTCAGATTACACACTTTGCAAGACAGATGCCTATGACAGTCCTTGCTCATGTGTCCAACAGACAAACACCCAAAACAAACACCTTTCTCCTTCAAGAAGTTAATTTTTTCACTGTGTAACTTCTTCTCCCTTTTGGGACACAGCTCCAATTTGTGACCCTCTTCACACAGCAGACAAGACATCCTTGTTGGTTTCCCAGGTAAGCTTCTTTCATTTTGCATTTGAGTCACAGGTTGAGAGTTGACAGCTGCCACAGAAGTAGCGAAACTGCTTCCTTTTCCTTTAACGCGTACTTGTAAGGCTTTGTTTGGCTCTTTGTACTTAGGTGTTGAAGTAGATGTGTCCTGAATGTTTCCAAAGAGTGGACTGGAAGCAACAGACACTTGCCTTTCAATTAAGTTGACAATATCACTGAAACCCGCTTGGCGATTTTGCTTCTCCTGCAGCTCGTAAGCAGTGTTTCTCCATTTTTCCCTCAATTTATATGGCAACTTCAAGACAATAGCACGCATGTTGGATGGCATATTCATCTCTGACATATAGCTGATGTCCTCCATGGCATTACAGCAGACACGTAAAAACAAAGCAAAAGCTTGCAAAGCTTCAATGTCTTCTGATTTTAGCCATCCAAGAGCCTTTTCCATGTATGCAGTGGCTATTTTTCGTTCATTTCCAAAGCGCTCTTGTAAGAGGGTCCTTGCTCTTTGATATCCTCTGTCTGGTGGCATGTGTTGACAGCTCTTAACCAGCTCCTTTGGTTGTCCTTTGGTATACTGCTCCAAAAAGTATAAACAGTCTATGCTGCTAGCAGCCTTTCCTTCCACTCCATGCTCAAATGCTCTGATAAATGTGCGGTACTCAAGAGGATCTCCATCAAAGCATGGTATATCCCTCGGAGGTAATGATAATGAAGAATGTTGTTGCATTAATAGAGCCGTTATTTCATTTTGTTGTTGCATGATGGAAAGAAGATTGCCTTGGTCCACGTTAGTTTGTATCATGTCAACACGTTGCATCGGTTCCTTTATGTGATGTGCTGTATGATATGTTTCCTGAGATATTTGAGGCATGCTTGGTTGGGGGTTCAGAGCATGAGCTTTTGGTCCAACATGCTGTAAAAACGTTTCCTTATGTCGTGCTCCCATTGATATGGCAGTTTTGTCGCCTCCTGTTGGTGGATGAGTGAATTGATGATTGGAATATTTAGGCTGTGCCTCCATTAGCACTGCCGCATTGCTGCCTCCTGTTGGTGGATGATTGAATTGATGCTTTGAACTGTGTGGAACAAATTCCATAGCAGATAGTCTGAGAGAAGATTTGCGTTTAAAACTTCGCAGATATGAATTCATTCCATCTGAAGGAGCTCTTGAGCTCTGCACATCAGATCCTCTGTACACATTAACCTTTGCAGTTTGAACAGCAATTTGACTTTGCAATTCCAGCAATTCCTTTTTTTGTCGAATTTGCTCCTCCTGAGCGTCCAGCTCATGTCTCTCTTTAAGGGCAGCTGCCTTAGCAATGAGAGCAGCCTTTTCCGCTTCTGCTTTTAGGCATGCAGAGGAAATTGAAGACCTTGAAGACCTATGACTGTAACGGCCAGTTGATGAGCCTGTTTTACCACCAACATTAGAAACGCTGTCCCCTGGACTAATATCATCAGTGACCACAGTGGTGGTTGGTGCAATTTTGGTTAGTGCAGCATCATCATCATCATCATCATCCCTTTTTTCAAACAACCACTTTTCCATGTTTTGTATTATTACTTTATTGTTGTGCATTTGGGTTTCAAACCATTCATTTTGTTTTGACATTTCATCCTCAGATAGTTTTTGTTTCAATGACTCATGAAACTTCAGTTTCCACACAAAGTTTCAAACACATTTCATACTTTGTTTGTACCTCAGACACATTTCCTTTTGAAAGCATCAGTTGCTTAACATCCTTTGTTAGTTTGTATAATTTCTTTATCCTGTTATTCCTTTCTTTTTGATTTGATATTATTTTTAATTCCAATGCTTTGGCCGTTAGTTTGACCGATCTTTTACCGTTTCCATGTTCCATTTCACTTTGATTGACAGCTGCAGACACGTCACTCATTTTTATATTGATTTAGCAGAACTGCTGAAGGCTTTATTATGAATTGTAGCAGGATGTACCTGTATCCCTTTTGTGAGAAGGCCAATCTCTTCCACACAGCTTGTAACAATTCCTGTTTTGTCCTACCGTGAATCTTCCACGAAGCTTTTGCGCAGGCTGTATCTGCGTCCCCTTGAGTGGATTCAGCTGGCACTGAATGAATGAAGCGCCGCGCTGTCTTCCTGGCAAATCCCTTTGTTCTGTCCTTTGAAGCTAGTTTTTCAACAAAATGTAGTGGCAATCTGTCCACAAAAAATGCCACTACAGGTAATCTTAAGCCATTTCCAACTCTTGCTGTTGCAACAAATGAGGTCCTCCATCGTCGTAAAATCAATCCTTTATTGTATAAATGTATTTAAAAACACTTACAAAAAACTGACTTTGCAAGATTAAAAACGAACAGATGAGATCTAAAAAACCATCACTATTACGCAGCTGAGGTTGAAAAACTGTGTGGCTTCCTAGCCTAGATTCCCTTACTGGCTCACCCGTGATTACCTTACTACCCTGGCTAATTAGCACATACACACAGGTGCGCAGGTGACGTAACGAACAAATCATTCACACAAACCTACCACCCACATGCACACACATTTAAATTGGCCACAACAGGCACTATTTCATTTATGCCCCCATAACTGCCGTTTAGCTAAGTAGAGCGGTGGGCATTAGCTGCAGCAGCTCCGTCTATGTAGCTGCTATTACGTTAATTGTTTTTGCTATCGACAGGTCTCGCATAGCCGTCCGACTGAAGAAGGAGTCTTTCCGGTATATGTTATCCCAGAGGACTCCGGAGGCAGTTGCAAGTTACCGAAGGGCCCGAAGGACTGCAGCCTCTGCCGTGAAAGAGGCAAAGCAGCGGGTGTGGGAGAAGTTCGGAGAAGACATGGAGAAGGACTTTCGGTCGGCACCAAGTCGCTTCTGGAAAACCGTCCGCCACCTCAGAAGGGGGAAGCGGGGAACCATCCAAGCTGTGTACAGTAAGGGTGGGACGTTGTTGACCTCAACTGAGGAGGTAATAGGGCGGTGGAAGGAGCACTTTGAGGAGCTCCTAAATCCAGCTGATGCGCCCTCTTTGTTAGAGGCAGAGCTGGAGGATGACGGGGGATTGTCGTCAATTTCCCTGGTGGAGGTCACTGAGGTAGTCAAACAACTCCACAGTGGCAAAGCCCCAGGGATTGATGAGATCCGTCCAGAAATGTGGCTCGGGAAAGGGAAGTTTGGGGTCCCCTGCTGGAGCTGCTCCCCCCGCGACCCGACCACAGATAAGCGGACAACGATGGATGGATGGATGGAGGTCTCGCATAGTTATATTTGGCAAGATTAACGTAAAAATTGGCCGGAGTTCTCCTTTAACTTTGTTCTTAATAAACTTCCTAAGAAAAGTCTATGTCGGATTCATGACGTGTTCTTAAACAACAGAATTGTTCACACCTGTTCCCAGGAAGTGCACAGGAAGTATTATGTCCTTATATGGGAATTTGCGGGGCATTTTCTTATGCTAATTAGGAACAACTGGCACGCGCTTTCAATTACAAAGACATGGGATTCATCAATCTTAAAGCGTAACTCTCGCCAAAATGCATGCTAGGGTATTTTTCTGAATGTACCTGAGTCAAACTTTTGTTTAAAGGTCCAATATGTAATACTGACAGCTAGTGTTTAAAATAGTTACTGCAGTACAAATTCAAAATACTGGAGAGAGTCGTCTCCCCCGCCCCTCCTCCCCAGACTCGAAGTTCACGTTGGTTGCCAGGCTGAGACCGGAGCATTCAACAATGTTGCTAGACGCTTGTCTCACATAACCAGACATTACTCCACAGCACAGCGGAGTAGCTAACGTTAGATGCTGGCTATATTGACAGTCATAAAAGCCCGTGCTTACACGGAGCTCTGTACCCAACTGACACACACACTTTTTCGGCTTAGAATTAGCTACAGTAGGAACCGCTAAAAATACAACGAAATTCGCCGTCCTCTTCACACGCCAAACAGACACACTTCCTCGGCTTAGAATTATGATAGGAACCGCTAAAAACACCACTGCCTTGCACTCCTTTTCCACCCGACTGAAATACACACTTTACTAGCCTTAGAATTACACAATCGCTAAACACACTGCAAACTCAAGTTCCTCTCTTTCCGACTTAGCTACAGCCCCCCATCTTGGCTCCAAATAACTCACCGTTGTCGGCTACGGCAGCTGAACAGGCTAAACGGTGTAAACAGCCGCGGCCCGCCTGCCTGGTCCTCCGGTAGCGTTAGCAATTAGCAGGGTTAGCATGGTGGCGTTAGCCAATCACTTTACTGGCTGTCTCAGTTGTTTTTGCGAGTAACCAACGCGGCTACTCTAGCTATACAATTCAATGGAAGTAGCTACACGATTGTTGAAATGACACAAAGTGCTCGTCCCTAGTAGCTGTGATAAATTAGCCTGAAGCTAATGCTTACCTGTACAGGAGGAAATTAGCCAACTCAGCGTCCTTTTGGGCTGTGAGCTGTCTCCATCTTTCAAATACATCTCCAATATTAACCCGGGGTTTGTTACGTCTCTGGTCAAGCAACTGTTAGAAACATGCTGTTTTTTAATGTCGGGTATAATCTATCTCTGTTGATCCCATTCATTTGTTTGGTGCATTCATGGCTGTAGTAACGTTACAGCTGCAGCGCGCTGGTTTACGTGTTTACAGTTATATCTGGCAACCCGGCCTGGCTGTCAAACTGGGCAGTTGATAACAACACACAAACCAAAACATAAACATAAATTCCGTCACGGATCGTAAATTTCAAAAACAAAAAATACTGACTTTAGCATTGTTGTCAGAAAAGATAGTATTTCAGCTTAACATGTTTCCTTAATATCTGATGAGGCATTGGTGTCATTTTTGGATTTATTACAGTACAAATATTACATATTGGACTTTTAAAAGCATATTTAAGCGCCATTTTTAAGATTTGGCGTATTCTCATTTTTCGGTCAAATGGCCTTTTGAATGGGAGAGCTAGGGGCACTTTTATGCTGGCCTCAAAATATCTATTTTTAAACACTAAGAAGGCTCAACATGAGACTTTGCTCCAAGTATCTCCAGGAGCTCTACACATTAACTCCACCGGTGCACAAGGGATATACTAAAGCTGTTGCTGCTTGTTTTGATATTGACTCGTTCTGACTGCCAAGATGGCAGCGACCGGAAACAACAAGAGCTCCGGTGAGTTGTTAAAACCTTTCTTTTTAGTAAACTCTTAAAGTTTCATGTTGTGTTGAGCCTTCTTAGTGTTTAAAAATAGATATTTTGAGGCTAGCATAAAAGTGCCCCTAGCTCTCCCAATCAAAAGGCCATTTGACCGAAAAACGAGAACATGGTAAATCTTAAATTGGCACTTCCGACCTAAATATGCTTTTAAACTAAAGTTTGACTCGCATACATTCACCAAAAGACCCTAGGTTGTATTTTGGCGAGAGTTACGCTTTAAGATTGATGAATCCCATGTCTTCGTAATTGAAAGAGTGTGCCAGTTGTTCCTAATTAGCATAAGAAAATGCCCCGCAAGTTCCTATATAAGGACATGATACTTCCTGTGCACTTCCTGGGAAGCGGGAGACCACGTTCAAGAGATGGTTGTCGGAGTCGCAGATGACTTGTACATTGATTGAGTGATATTGCTTGCGGTTGAGGTATGGGAATGGGTCTGATGAGGGTGTCTTAAAGCGCACGTGAGTGCAGTTGATTATGTTGTGCAGACCCGCAATAGAGTAGAACCCTCTCTTGACCGGCAGCTGTTATTGCGCTGTGTAGGGGAAGGAAATATATTGTGTGGCCAGTTGATTTATTCCATCCACAACTTGTGGGAGAGCACGGCTGATGGATGGCTGTGATATGCCCACCCGGTCTGCTAACTCCCGCTGAAATGTCCCAGTGGCTACAAATCCCAAGGTGGAGAATACCTCCACATGGGGTGGTACGGGATTGGACCGTTGGGTATGGGGTCGCAGCGCTGGCTCTAAAGTATCACGCAGCTCCATTAAAACGTGTCTTGGAAGCCTAAACCGTCCGATCAAGTACTCGTCATTCTCTGCAAATGAATCAACGTGATCCTCAAAGATGCGTTCCCTTCTCAGAGCAGCAATATATTTGCCATTTCGATAGCATGCCTGATGAATGGAGCCAACAGGCCCATTTTGGCACTATAAATAGCGCGATCAATCACCAAATAATGCAGGATTTAATCAGCTTAATTACTGATGTAAATTGCAGTGTTAGTGTTTCTTTGCATACTATGATTTTTTTCATATCATTGTAAACAACTGTAGAATTAAATATAATGCAGGAACCAATTATTGGAGAAAACTGTCATCACTTAAATGTCCTCTTGAGTGTGCGTAAATTTTGATCTTAGCTAAGAACCAATCCAAGATAAGAAAACATTAGTGAATGTCAGAATCTTCGTGAAAAGTGTGTAAGTGGGGTTTTAGAACACATTTCTTCGTAAGAACGGTTGGTGAATGAGATGTGATTTCAGATATCCACATCATTCTTTTCTAGGACAAATTACGTCACTTTTGACCATTATGTTTTTATAGTGCTGATGTGTTCATGTTGTAAATTGTGTGTCTTGTATTTTGTTTACAGAAAAAAATGAAAACCGTTAAATGCGACTAATACTAATAAAATAATTAAAATAAAAAGACAAATCAAAATAGGGAGTGGTGAATAAGTGAACACTATAAAGACAATTATTATTTTTACACAAGTATGTTTAAAAAAATATGATGTCATGATGATGTAACATGCTGCCTTAAAATGGGGTCAGGAAACGAATCAGTGATGTCAGTGATGATGTCACAAATGCTTTGCAATAAAAACTCAGTTTAATCACTAGTGACATCACTATTGGGTCATTGATTGATATGATGTGGCCTATGTGAGGTCATAAATTATAATGTGTCACATAAACTGTGAGATGATCAGTGACATCACAGAACGTAGCCATGAGAGTTTATGAATAGAACGTGTTACTCCCATCACGTTGTTTTTTGACAATGCTACACACACGCTGTCTGTGTGTGTGTGTGTGTGTGTGTGTGTGTGTGTGTGTGCCTGTATGTGTGTGGATGGTTGGTGCTATGGATGGATTCAATTGAATTCATTTAATTAAACAAAAGTTTTTTTAAAGGAGGGTGGGACTGAAATCACTCCGTGCTCACTGACCCTCCCTGAAGTGTCTGGAGATAACTCTTGTTATGATACTATACATAAAATTGAATTGAATCAAATAAGTGACACCCATATGATTTACAATGTAGCAGTAGTAGGGTGTAGTAGTTTATATTGTGAGTACTTTGTGATTAATTAGTTTGAGACTTGTTTAGGAAAAGTGGTAATGTAATGTAATGTGCTACTACGGTAGGGTTTGGATCTTTAGGATTCCCATGCCTAGGCCTGTCACGATAGTCAATAAATCAATTAATGGCACAATAAAAAAAATGAGCTCGATAATTTTTCCGACCACGATAATTTCCATTTCCATGCTTGTTTGTTTTCCTCTCTCTCTCTCTCTCTCTCTCTCTCTCTCTCTCTCTCTCTCTCTCTACCAAAGAGACTGGATGACCACTCGCGGTTCCTTACCGTAACGAGGAGTGAACCCTCTTGTCAGTCGTATAGTCTTTGTGTGGGGAGGCAGAGAGAGAGAGAGAGAGAGAGAGAGAGAGAGAGAGTTGGAGCAGGGTTTCCTGCAGCACTTTGCAGTTAAGGTACCATCAAAAAAGAAAAGTATATGAACGATATCCTCCGTGAAAAACGGCTTTAATTACTCTGCGTTCTGTTTTCTCCCTTTCATAAACCACACAGTTGACAACAAAACAAAAGGTGGAGGCGGTGTATACAGGCTCAGACATACACGCCGCAAGCGGTATCAGCTGCATGTGTCCGACAACGCACAGAACGTTAACCGGTACAAGCCTACAGCGGAAAGTGTGTCAGAGCCTCGGACAGGTGAACTGAGACTCTGTTACCTGCTCGTCGTCAATGGTTAATGATCGGTTATTTAATGTCATTGTGCTTTCTTTAGGAAGGCTAGCTGCCAAAAAGCCACTTACTAGCTAATTAATTAGCCTGTGGTAAATGCTAGCTATCAGTAAACAGAAGTGATGTGGTGTGTGTGTGTGTGTGTGTGTGTGTGTGTGTGTGTGTGTGTGTGTGTGTGTGTGTGTGTGTGTGTGTGTGTGTGTGTGGTATATATAAGATAGATATAATGTCTTAATTATATGTTATTTAAGTTTAATATTTAGTGTCTAATAAATAATTGCTCTATCTCAGAAAAACACTGGAGGAATGCTGCAAACATCTGACAGCCAGTACGAGTTGCCATGGAGAACATACGTGTCACAAACGGCGATTCCACAACGGTACAACAGCATGAAAGACGACATACTAAAGGAGATCAAAGACATATTGTGGATATTTAAAATGTCTTCCAGTTCCAGTGTTAAATGTTCTTTAGAAATAAATGTGTATTGATCTTTGAAAAGGTGTACCTGCATTGTTATGTCATTATCATTATATTAGATAAAAATGGTTTCAGAAGGACAATATTATCTTTTATCGCAATCATTTCTGGGACAGTTTATCGTCCAGCAAAATGTGTTATCGTGACAGGCCTACCCATGCCAAACCAGTCCTTTTAAAACGATTCCGATTCCTAACCCGATTCTTGAAAAACTGAAAAAATGACATCAAAGAAAGGCTCTTTTATGGATTTCTTTTAAAATTGAAAATGATTTAGATTTAACAACATATTAATGTTTTAAAGTACGTACAGTACATATATAATAAGTAAACCTTAGTCAACAAATAACTACAATAATTTAACAACAAATAAAAGTTACACTAGTAACAAGTAACAATAAAAGTTGAGTTGGTATGCCAACCAGCTTCAAACCTTAGCACTTCCTTTGTAGACAAATGACCATATTTGCCTTCTTGGGCAAGATAGGACCCCTCTCCTGACTTATGGCATGTCCTGCACAGGAGAAACCTCTCAGATGGTGTCCAAGAGGCCTGTACACACAGGTATGAGTTTGAAAGGGCAGACAATTTGGGGAGGCCGTCCCGCTTCCCCGACCACCAGGCTACAGGGTCTTGTCCTGAATGATAGACTAGCGGAGCAAGTGTAATATGTTTACTAGCGATCACGTGCAGTGAATGGTTAATATGCTTTTACGTCCGTTTTGGCGAGCGTGATATTTCTACGTTCGTTTCGGATCGTGTACAAAAAGCCGTCTATCAGCAGTGATTGTAGAGTGCATGTCGGAAAATAGCGCAGACACGCACTTCACACGATGAGCGGGCACGCGCCACAAGGGGGAAAGAAAAAAAGAGTCTGCAGCTGTCCGGAGCGACAGAGGGAAAATATTTCAGTCGGAACCGAAACGAGGAACCGACATTTGCGTTCTAATCCGGTCCGAATACTACCGTTTGCGTAGGAACGGTACCCGACCCTATGTGCTGCACAATAACATTATCACATTATATTCTAAGTGTAATGAAAAATCCATAAAGACATTGTTAAAAACAGATACAAAATTGGTAGTAGTGAAAAGGTTGAAAAGCCCCCATTAGTTTCTTGAGTGTAACAGGTCCTATTTATCATCATTTAGAGTTAATACGTTCAGTTGCACTTGATAAAAACCTGATTTAAAATATGAATACATGTTTGAAAAAGCATTCATGATTTGGGTAAATTTAATTTATTATAACTGTTGTCTACATTTGGTGAAGATTGCATTATGACTTGTTTGGGACTCGAAACACAAAGTTAAGGAATTGGAACTTGACTTAGGACTTCACTTGGCACATCCTTGTCTTGACACTTAGCTGTGACTTGCAAAACAGTGACTTGGTCCGACCTCTGTCCTCAACAGATGATGAAGAGGAAGGACCGATGATGTGAAGGCCCAGATCCATCAGAGTATCAATGCTCTTCCTCTCTCTCCTCCCCTCTCACTGCAGACATGAAACACTGGCTGACTAACATCCTGATTCTGACTCTCTGGCTAGGTAACTATTTAAACTACTGATTGTTCTCCTTTAATCAATCATCTTTATTGATTCATCTCTTCATCTGCATGTTCTCTTCTTCCCCAGAGTGTAAAGGAGAAGACAGAGTGATCCAGCCAACAGGAGATGTCATTGCTACTGAAGGAGAGACAGTTACTCTTGACTGTACATTTGAGACAACTTCATCAAGTCCAACATTATTTTGGTACAAACAAGGAGTAAATGATTTCCCAAAGTACATGTTGAAATGCTTCTCAAATACAGCAGATAAAGCACCAGACTTCCAGATAGATAAGTTTCATGCTACAATCAACAAGACATCAGTTCCTCTGAAGATCGAGAAGCTTCAGCTGTCTGACTCTGCTGTGTACTACTGTGCTCTGCAGCCCACAGTGACAGGAAACACCAAAACTCTGAACAAAAACCTTTGGAGCAAAGACAACACAATACTCCACAACATCCATCAGAGGGAGTCACACACTGTTAAACTTCATTATTTTTCATCATGTAGTCTAGAATCACTTTACCTTAGTAATGTATAGCTGAGAGAAGTGAAAATCCAGAGCTACGAGGAGACGGAGAGACTCAGGGAGGAGCTGAGCTGTTACTGAACTATAGAAGAGAGAGGAACTTCTATATTCAACAGAGATCAATACACAAACCATCAACATTACCTTTATTCAACATGCTGTCACTGCAGCATTGTGCGTTTACTCTTCTGTTGCTAGTTATTGTAAAAGGTATATTAGATTCTACATTAAGGAAGTTTGATTCCAATGATTTCTGCATTTCTTGAGTCTTTCAAAACATGAAATAACAGTTATCTCTTCCTTTAGGTGTCAGCTGTGAAGAACTCACTCCAGTAGAGACAGAAGAGAACAGTTTAGAAGACAGCTCTGTTACTCTGTCCTACAGATACTCCAAACAAGCAACTAGTGCTGATTATTTCTTCTGGTATCGACAATATCCGGGAAAACCACCAGAATACTTATTGACTCATTCAGGAACAGGAGTATTAATGAATAATCTATTCCCTGGACTAAACTTTAAAGTGGAAGACAACCAAGTCCAGATGAACATCTCAGCTAAGGTGTCTGACTCTGCTGTGTACTACTGTGCTCTGAGGCCCACAGTGACAGGAAACACCAAAACTCTGAACAAAAACCTTTGGAGCAAAGACAACACAATACTCCACAATGTCCACTAGAGAGAGTCACACACTGTTAATCTTTTAATAACATTTGATGATATAGTTTAGATCAAGGGTCTTCAATGTTTTTTAAGCCATGGACCGCTTAACTGAAAGAGAGATGGAGCAGCCCCCCCCCACGTATATTGTATAAAATTAAGTTGCGTATTAAAATGAGCCTACAATAATGTGTAGGGCGGCCTAAAGCCTTTATGTATACATTTTTTGCATAGCAAACTAAGCTATTAACATCAAAATTGTTGGCATGATTCATGTTAAGACTTTATCTTTTGAAAAAAACTTACAAAAATGAACAATACTTTGGCGGCCCCCCTGCATTAACTCTAAGGACCCCCTACAGGTCCCGGACACTCTGTTGAAGATCCCTGGTTTAGATTCTTTGTAGAGGAGATAATAACCGAAAATAGCTAGCACTAAAGATAAAAGTGTTTCATTCAACAGTAACTGATGAAAATGATGTGGAATATCATGAATATGAACAATACCTCATAACCGAGTGTAACAGCAAAACCTCTCTTATCTAACAGAGCTAAAACTTAACTCTTGTTAGCATCATAGAATCATGTTTTGTTCTTATCTCTATGAAAGAGATTTCTCTATTGATCTCTCAGGCTGAGTTTTTTTGTGGTGTACCACAGGGTTCAATCCCAGGTCCTCCCATTCTCTATTTACATGTTGACTTTGGATCAAACCATTTTTTAATACAAAATACATTTAAGTTGTGATGCTGATGATATGTGATTGTAGATTATATTCTTCAGTAATGTCAGATGGTTTATTACATGTTAAAGGAATATTTCACTACTGGAAATCTGCATATATCTTTAAATTTACTTATATAGTAGAAATATGAAAAGAAATTTAATTGGTGCCTTCTAGATCGAGAAAAGCCAGAAAATGTGTTTTTGGCTCATATGGATGAAAGACACCAAATCCCACAATGCACCTGCTTCGCTGGTTTACGAGTCCACTCCCAAGCCACGCCTACCGTTTACAGACAGACAGACAAGACAATGAGCCATTCAACTCAACTCAGGTGTGTTTTATTGTCATTTCAACAATATACACGAAACGTTTCATCGTGGCTCAAGTGGTGTTACACATTTAAAATATATAAAAACGACATTATATAAAAACGACATACGAAACAGGCTAGATTTAGTGCACACACATTATAGGCTCCGTAAAGTTCAGCTAACACATACTAACATTAGCGCTTGGTGGGATGTAAACACAGAGTATAAACACAGCCGTGAATTAGCGTGGAATGTCGAATGGTCGCCATGTAACAGTCACAAACTCCACCAGCAGTTAGTTGGATACAAATCACCCCATTTCTGCACCAGTCCGTGTTAAAACAGTCCACCTCCACGAGTCTTTTACCCGGCGACAGAGCATCTCTAGCTCGGAGGGCTAGCAGGCCTAGTAGCTGGACCAGGCCAGTTGACAGTCTTGCCTGGGCCCGGGACGAGATAATCTTAGATGCCCCCCCTCGTGTCCAGATCTCTCCTTTTCCATTGCTTTTCCTCTGCTCTTCCTCTCCTGTTCCTCTCCTCTCCTCTGCTCTTCCTCCTGAAATTAAGTGTGTGATCAGTCTCTGATCCATCCTGCTCAGACTCTCCGACGGGGCAGCGGGCCCCTCCCGCATCACTGTGACTCTCTCTCTTTCTCTCTCTCTCTCTCTCTTCTCTCTCACCGGTAGCCTGACTCTGTCCCTCCGTCCCTCCGTTCCTGCATCACTCTCTCCTCACTCTCTCAGCTGGATCTCTCTCCTCTCTGTCTCATCCTCTCTGACGAAGCAACCAAACTCAACTGTTTCTGTCAAAGATAGCGTGTTGTGTCTTTTATACAAGCTAATGGACGTTACCATTAGAGCTGGCCTGTTAAGTTACGTTACAAGGCTCGTAAACGTTGGCTGCGTTGTTTCTTACCTTGCTCTACATTGACTTCACTAGTTCCAGCTTCACCGTCACCACCATTTTTTTAAATATTTGTTTAGAAAATCTCTAAGGCCGTTATTTCTTCTTCTCTTTTCTTTACTTTTCTGAGCACCGGACTTGTTCTGACCAGACATTTTGAGCTGAACTTCAAATCAAATGACAATATCAAATTTTGATCACTGGCCAAACCATTTTTGTGTTGGGGGTGGGGGGGTTCTCGACCACTATTTCAAGGACAAGTAGGAATAAAACAAATAAAAAGCTTTTATGTAACTCAAATATTACATATTTTTTTCCACAAATAGGCCTATTTAAAAAACATTTTTTTCAATTATTCCATAATTTAATGAAGGCCCAGTTGTGCCCCCCACCCTGGGCCCGGGACAACAGACCCGTTTGTCCCCCCCTATCGGCGGGCGTGAGCTGGAGAGTCTGCTACACTGTTGTTCAGCCATGTTTCCACAAAAACAAAAACACAGCAGTCTCTGAACTCACGTTGGGAGTTTCGTTGAAGTTGGATGTAGTCAGGCCCGGATTGGCTAATCGAGAGCACCGGGAAAATTCCCGGTGGGCCGGTCTATTTTTTTGGCCGCGAGGGCCGTTGTTGTCATGGCACTGGGTTGAAATATGGATGCTGTCCCTATGGCTGCCTGCACTCACAGCAGCCCCACTCTTTTTATTCATTATTTTATCGCAGTCCCACTCTTTTTTATTTAATATTCTCTCGCAGAGTGCAGCCTGCAGGTTAATGATGACGTGATTATCTTTTGACTCCCTGCCCCCCCCCCCCCCCCCCCCCCTCCGCCCCGACACGGCACCTTGCAAGTTGCTCAAAATAAAAAAAGTCAGATAACAGGAAGCGCAAAGGCGGCGCTGAAAAGGCCAGAATAAAAAAAGAAGAAAGCTTTGGAAAGTGATGCGGCCAAATCTAAGCTGAGCACATTTTTCCTCAAAAAAACAAATGAAGACGACGAGGCCGGTAAGTAAGCTAACGTTAAGGTAGTTAGGAGCAGTGCAAGATGCAAAACAACGTTGTCTGCAAACCACTAGTCCGGTTTGCTGCTAACAGTGAAGAGCAGCGAGGTCCGGTAACGTTACGTTAGCTCCAGTCAGTGACGAGCAGCGAGCTCCAGTCATGAGCCCAACACACCAGAGCCCTGCTCAATGAAACATGTCCTGAGATTATTATACATTAATAACAATGAATCATTAATGAAACTGACTTGATTTGATTTGAAAGCTTTGTAAAAAGGGGATATTTGTGGTGAGAAATAAACATGTCATTTAGTGTCAGACACAGAGCCAGGTGTGAAGAGACTAATGCTCTCACTGTGAGACACAGGGAAGCTGCTGATGTACCATAATGTGTTAATAAGAAAACGTTATCACTGAAAAAAGTGCTTTTCTTACTTAGTATCTTACTTGTTTCCAGTTCAAATTTCTAAATATTCTTAATTCAAGATACATTTACTAGACAAGTGAAATTATGTCGTTTTCTGAAAAAAAACTAAAAATTAAGTGATTTTGTTTTTTTCTTGTTGCTTAAAACAAGCTAAATCTAAAACAATTATTTTTGACAGATAATGTGAATTGTTTTAAGCAAAAATCACTTAATTTTGAGGTGTTTTTTCATACTTGTTTAGTAAATGCATCTTGATGTAAGATTTTTTTAGATATTTGGACTGGAAACGAGACAAAAATATTAAGTAAGAAAAGCATTTTTTTTTGCAGTGATCACATTAGTTACAATATAACAACTTTCTATGCCCAAGTGTTACTAGTGACCCATTATGTTTTTAATCAAACAATAGTGAATATACAAAGCTCACGATTGAAAGGGAATAGGATAAAAGTAATATGAATTAAGCCTTTAGTCGTGAACTAAAGTGGGCCGGTCTAAGGCATGAAACTCCAGGGCTGAAAATGAGTCCCAATCCGGCCCTGGATGTAGTTCAGTTTGTTGTCTAATGAGCGGACACTTGCAAGCAGAATCCGTAAAGTTCAGCTAACACATACTAGCATTGGATTTAAACACAGAGTATAAACACAGCTGTGAATTAGCGTGGAATGTAGAATGGTCAGCATTTAACAGTCACAAACTCCACCAGCAGTTAGCAGTAGTTGGATAAGCACCCTGTTTCTGCACCAGACCGTGTTAACACAGCCCACCTCCACAAGTCTTACCCGGCGAGAGCAGCCTGGTAGCTGGATAGTCCCGGTACACTGTTGTTCAGCCATGTTTTCACAAAAACACAGCAGTCTCTGAACTCGCGTTGGGAGTTTCGTTGAAGTTGGATGTAGTCCAGTTTGTTGTTTAATGAGTGGACACTTGCAAGCAGGATTGATGGGACAGGTGGCTGACTAGCGTTAGCCCGCTTTGGATGTCCCTTTCCCTGGCTACCGGCATCGGCTGAGGTGCTGGTCTCTGGAGCAGGCGAAGCTCGCGAAGTATGTTGAGTATTCCTTCTGTAATAACGTTTCCTGCTTATTTTCCGATCTGTACCAATGTAGATATACATAGTTGAATGCACATAACTGTTGTAAAACTTTGCTGCTGAAAAGAGAGCCTGTTTAGAGAAGATTCAAGATGGCTGACATCCGGCTGGGATCGCCACGCTTCGAGTGAAGACAGTCCAACCCCCTATGGGCAGGTTGAAAACATGCAGAAGTAGCTGGCTGTAGTCCACAGACTCTGGGCAAAAATCTTCAGGTGACGCAAAAATCAGCGTTTTACGTTATCGGAAGATTTTATTACCAGACCCACAATACAGAGATCTCTCGTCTCAGGGGGACATGAGGGAGGGAAGCACCGTCCTTCAAAAACACTACCATATTTCTACTGATACAAAGCTTAATGCTAAATCGGTGAAGTATCCCTTTAAGTGCTGCTGTTCCAGACCTTTCTACAATTGAGTGAGTCTAGAACTGAGATTTTTCTTGCCCCTAAACTTTTTGTAAAATAAGTAAAATCAAAATCTGCTAAACTGTCGGTTAGGAATACCGCTCAAAGTTGAAGTATAATATTTGATGCTGAGCTTTTCTTTGAATATCAAAAAACCTTAACAAAATGCTGCCACTAGTCTGTTAACAAGGAGGAAGTGTAACTAAGAGGAGTGAAAATACTGAGCACCAACACGCTGGAGAGACTCAGGGAGGAGCTGAGCTGTTACTGAACTATAGAAGAGAGAGGAACTTCTATATCCAACAGAGATCAATACACAAACCATCAACATTACCTTTATTTAACATGCTGTCACTGCAGCATTGTGTGTTTACTCTGATGTTTCTTTCCATCCTCATAGGTATGTTAGATTATGCAGCATGAACAATTTTGATTGCAATAACATCTGTATGTGAATCATTTATTATGTCTTTTCCAACATGAAATAACAGTTATCTCTTCCTTTAGGTGTCAGTTTTGAAGAACTCACTCCAGTTGAGAAAGAAGAGAACCGTTTAGAAGGCAGCTCTGTTACTCTGTCCTACAGATACTTGGAAATGTCAACTGGTGATTATTTCTTCTGGTATCGACAATATCCAGGAAAACCACCAGAGTTCATCATCTCCCACTCTGCTTCAGGACAAGAAGGAAACAACAAGAATTTAATCCCTGAACTGAAGATTAAAGTGGAGGACAAACAAATCCAGATGATCATCTCCTCAGCTAAGGTGTCTGACTCTGCTGTGTACTACTGTGCTGTGAGGCCCACAGTGACAGGAAACACCAAAACTCTGTACAAAAACCTTTAGAGCAAAGACAACACAATACTCCACAATGTCCACCAGAGGGAGTCACACACTTTTAAACCTTATTTTTCATCATGTAGTCTAGAATCACTTTACCTTAGTAATGTTTAGCTGAGAGAAATGAAAATCCAGACCTACGAGGAGACAGAGAGACTCAGGGAGGAGCTGAGCTGTTACTGAACTATAGAAGAGAGAGGAACTTCTATATTCAACAGAGATCAATACACAAACCATCAACATTACCTTTATTCAACATGCTGTCACTGCAGCATTGTCTGTTTTCTCTGATGTTTCTTTCCATCCTCATAGGTATGTTAGATTATGCAGCATGAAAAAGTTTTATTCCAATAACATCTGTATGTTAATCATTTCTTTTACAACATGAAATAACAGTTATCTCTTCCTTTAGGTGTCAGCTGTGAAAAACTCACTCCAGTCGAGAAAGAAGAGAACAGTTTAGAAGACAGCTCTGTTACTCTGTCCTACAGATACAAGGAATTGTCAACTGGTGATTATTTCTTCTGGTATCGACAATATCCAGGAAAACAACCAGAGTTCATCATCTCTCACACTGCATCAGGAGCAGAATTAAATAATGTAATCCCTGGAATGAAGATTAAAGTGGAAAAGAAACAAGTCCAGATGATCATCCCCTCAGCTAAGGTGTCTGACTCTGCTGTGTACTACTGTGCTGTGAGGCCCACAGTGACAGGAAACACCAAAACTCTGTACAAAAACAAAGAGAGCAAAGACAACACAATACTCCACAACGTCCACTAGAGGGAGTCACACACTTTTAAACTTTATTTTTCATCATGTAGTCTAGAATCACTTTACCTTAGTAATGTATAGCTGAGAGAAGTGAAAATCCAGAGCTACGGGGAGACGGAGAGACTCAGGGAGGAGCTGAGCTGTTACTGAACTATAGAAGAGAGAGGAACTTCTATATTCAACAGAGATCAATACACAAACCATCAACATTACCTTTATTCAACATGCTGTCACTGCAGCATTGTGCGTTTACTCTTCTGTTGCTAGTTATTGTAAAAGGTATATTAGATTCTACATTAAGGAAGTTTGATTCCAATGATTTCTGCATTTCTTGAGTCTTTTAAAACATGAAATAACAGTTATCTCTTCCTTTAGGTATCAGCTGTGAAGAACTCACTCCAGTAGAGAAAGAAGAGAACAGTTTAGAAGACAGCTCTGTTACTCTGTCCTACAGATACTCTAAAGCTAAATATGATGATTATTTCTTCTGGTATCAAAACCACCAGAATATTTATTGACTCATTCAAGAACAGGAGTATTATTTAATAATTTATTCCCTGGACTAAACGTTAAAGTGGAAGACAACCACATGCGTATAAACATCTCCCCAGCTAAGGTGTCTGACTCTGCTGTGTACTACTGTGCTGTGAGGCCCACAGTGACAGGAAACCCACAGTCTGTACAAAAACCTGACTTCCTCTCTCTCCTCCCCTCTTCCCCAGAGTGTAAATGAGAAGACAGAGTGATCCAGCCAACAGGAGATGTCACTGCTACTGAAGGAGAGACAGTTACTCTTGACTGGACATTTTGACTGTGGTCACTCAATATCTCAGCCTGGTACAATGCCCTCACCATCAAACACAAAACAAAACTTCCAAGAATAACAAATCAGGCCAGCAAGATAATAGGCTCCACCCAAACGCCCCTAACAGAACTTCACACACGGTTAGTACTCCAGAAAGCCACTATAACCACACAGGATGCCACCCTTGTCACCAATCCTTTCACTTACTGCCATCGGCTCGACACTATAGTAAAGCTTAGATAGGGCCCAAAAAACCAAGCCCGACCCTACCAGAGCCTGTACACGTTGTGTCTGAGCCCAGCCTGGCCCGGCCCGTCACATTAAGGACACATGTCGGGGCGGCTGTGGCTCAGTGGTAGAGCGTTTGCCTCCCAATCACAAGTGTCACAAGTTGTCCCCGATGCTGTACATTGGAGTGTGAATGTTTATCTGGTGAGCAGTTGGCACCTTGTACAGCATCCTCAGCCACAGTGTGTGGGTGGTTCCTGGGACATCATCCTGGGTGGAAAGAAACAAAGACTAGGTTAGTTACTAGCTAGGTTAGTAACAAGCATTTCTTGGACATGGATGTACAGAAAAGGGAACATAGAGGAGAGAGAAGCTCAGTGTGTCAAAGGAAGTCCCCCAGCAGAAAACCAAAACAGCATAACTAAGAGACAGACTAAAGAGAGGTGCCTGGTCGGGCTCTGAACTTTCCCCACCGGGTTAGGGGGATGCTGCAACTCCTCACTCCCTAACTATAAGCTTTATTGAAGAGGAGAGTTTTAAGTGTACTCTTAAATATGGTGACGGTGTCTGCCCCCTGGACCCAGACTGGGAGCTGGTTCCACAGGAGAGGAGCCTGATAGCTGAAGGCTCTGGCTCCCGTTGTACTTTTAGAGATTCTAGGAACCACAAGTAACTCGGCATTCTGGGAGCGCAGTGCTCTAGTGGGACAGTAAGGTACTATGAGCTCTTCAACATATGATGGTGCTTGACCATTTAGAGCAGTGTTTCTCAACGGGGGCGGGTACCGCCCCCCAGGGGGCGTTCAGAAGATGATGGGGGCGCTGGAAGCAATATTTTGGTAAGGGGGGCGTTGAGGTGCCCTTGGGGGGCGTTTGTTTGAAAGCTAGTTTAAAGCAAAGATTCATAATAACAATACATGTTTACACTTTAAACTACTAAAAAACACTAGTGGTCTGCAACATTAAAACCTGCCAGTTTACAGCACTGCAGCTGGACGAGACGGGGGATTATTACTCTTCTGGGCTTCTGTCAGCTTGGTCCAGCGCAGCTCTGTGCTGCCTTCAAGGAAATGGGACGTCAGAGTACCGTTTTAAATGAGCTCTGTAGGCCTACTACGTGAAGCTGCGTTCAGATAAAAAAATAAAAAATGCAATCGCCGCAACGTCCTGTGGTGTTCTTTAACCCCCCAATGTAGCACAGGTAGACTTTATATTTCACAGTAACAGTTTTTAGTCAGATCTTTTATAGAACTCAACGTTTCCTACTGCACCTGAAGGCAGCTTCATTTCACGGAGAAAGAGAAAGAAAAGTGACGAGTGAGAGATATCGACTGTGCTTCGTTGTTTGGCAAACATTTAGCCAGTATTTCCCCTGTGTTGATTTGCAAGTGGCGCTCCGTCACAGTTAAATTTCTGCCGCCACGCCACGGTATCAATGTTGATTGTTGTCGGAGAATAGCGCGGACACGCGCTTCACAGGTAGAGCACAAACCCAGCCCCCCTCCCCTCCCCCCGTCTCTATTCACATGCCGGGATTCTTGCCTGCGCATTAACGTTAACGCACACACGCATCTAAAACACGCGCACCACCTGACTGGGAAGGCTACCGAGGATTACCAACGGCCGCTGGGGGGGCAGATGAACTCACGCTAGTCTCGTTACTGTAAGTAGGTTACGATAAAACCTTCGTGAGTAAAAAGTCAATACTTATCAATGCACTCACCTGTATAGACATAAACATGTAGGAAGAGATACTTTAATCAGCTCTGTCTGATCAGTCCACTCTTTTCCACCGCGCTGTTTTACCAAACTCAGCTCTACTCTGCTAATAGACAATTTTTACCAACAAGCTAAACAAAATAAAGCTGTTGGTTGTAGTTTTAGCTTAGCTTGGCGGGAATCTAGAAATTTGGACAAATTCTTATGAACTGAACTGCTGGCTGAGTGAACCGTCCTCTCCACTGGAGCAGTAAATCTATGGATGTATTAAAAGACCAAAACAGATACACGTGGCTACTTAATATGCACGTGAATGACGCGGTCGTTACCTTCGCGTTCTTCATTCTTGATGATGATGCTAGTTGTATTATTTTGCAACAGCATCATTTTATTGCAAATGAGGCATACAGTATGAATGGTAGCCTGCTGATCAGTCCATTCATCATTAAAGCGGCTTTTCCACGTCAACTTTACCTTCAGCCTCTTTGACTGTGACATATTAACCTGACAACAGCCTTTCTTTCTGCAAACATTTCCTGCATACTACAACCATGTTTCCTTAATCACAGACTTTAACCATCACTCAGTGAACTGCCTCCTAGTCTGAGATCTTTTTCTAGTTAAAGAGCCAGTTATCATTATGGAGTCCATGTTTTTGAGGAGTTTGCTCACATTAATGTACTGTATGTAAAAAAATAGCATTGATTCAGTAAGAAAATGGACATTTTGAACGATAATAGGCATATTAGGTATACATTCATTTTATTTTATTTATTTGAAAGTCCGGCCTTGGAGTGTCTGCTTGGGGGGGGGGGGGGGGGGGGGGGTCGTTTGTCATCACCAAAATGTGTGTGTGTGTGTGTAATCCTGCTTTAAACCCTTGATAAGTGCCAGCTTGTTTTCGGTTGGAACAATTCGATTATAGATTTAGATTTGAATGAAAAATAGATTTGAATGTTAAATTGCTGTTTCTGATTGGCTGCTGTTAGTGTTTGTAATAATAATAATAATAATAATACATTTTATTTAAAGTGCCTTTCATGACACCCAAGGTAACTTCATAAACAAAAAAGGACATTCAAATTAAAGTCATCTGATAAAGGTGCTGAGGTTCACACCAGGGACAGGCAGCAGGCCTTTTGATAATACTGTACCTAATTATTGTTTGAATGTTACATATCTAGTCGTTCTGATTGGCTGCTGTTATTTAAATTGAATGTCAAATGTTTGCATTGTTTTTAAAAACCTGTAAATATATATAATTTCTACATGGCTATGTATGTATATATAATTTCAGATGGCTTTTTGATACCTGGGAAACTAATACATGTGTTGTTATGTCGTAATCATTAATATTCGGGGCAATTAGCTTACATATTTTTTTTGGGGGGGGGCGTTAGGGACCTGGATAATGGATAGGGGGGCGCTGGCACAAAAAAGGTTGAGAACCACTGATTTAGAGCTTTGTAGGTCAGGAGGAGGATTTTAAATTCAATCCTGGATTTTACAGGGAGCCAATGCAGAGAAGCTAATACAGGAGAGATATGATCTCTTTTCTTAGTTCTTGTCAGAACACATGCTGCAGCGTTCTGGATCAGCTGGAGAGTCTTAAGGGACTTTGAGCATCCTGATAATAAGGAATTACAATAGTCCAGCCTGGAAGTAACAAATGCATGGACTAGTATTTCAGCATCGTTCTGAGACAGGATGTTCCTAATTTTGGCAATGTTATGAAGGTGAAAAAAGGCTGTTCTTCAGGTTTGTTTTAAGTGGGCATTAAAGGATAAGATCCTGGTCAAAAATAACTCCTAGATTTCTGACAGTAGTGCTGGAGGCCAGGGCAATACCATCCAGAGTAACTATATCTTTGGATAATGAGGTTCGGAGGTGTTTAGGGCCCAGCACAATCACCTCACTTTTGTCTGAGTTTAGCATCAGAAAATTGTAGTTCATCCATGCTTTTATATCTTTGATGCATGCTTGGAGTTTAGTTAACTGACTGGTTTCGTCTGGCTTAATTGATAGGTATAGTTGGGTGTCATCTGCATTTCAATCAGGAGAGACTTCGTTTGCAGATATGCAAAAAAGAAACTATTTATTATACAATGCATGGTAAACTGTACAAGTCTTTGGAGAATAGACTCCATCGTATAATATATATACACATTTTTTAAAGGGGTATACATAGGAAAACAACCCCCGATGGAGTCTAGACACTGGTGGCAGCGGAGAAGGAGACCGGGGACCAGACCAACGAGGCAACGGATCCGCCAGCCGGGGGAAACGTGAAAACTGGAGGCGTCAGGGGAGGTGGAGGGTTGAGCTCTCAACTGAACAGCCAGAAACAGAGATATTTAAACCGAGCTGTAATGCTGTGATTGGTCCTTCAATTTTCGTGGCCGCAACTGATTGGTTTAACTGAAGTGTCACTTCTAACAGCTGATTTATCTAAGAGAGTAATAAAGTATTAATGACGTCTTCCTGAAAGAATTTGCGCTGAGCTTCATTTCAATCAGGAGAGACTTCGTTTGCAGATATGCAAAAAAGAAACTATTTATTATACAATGCATGGTAAACTGTACAAGTCTTTGGAGAATAGACTCCATCGTATAATATATATACACATTTTTTAAAGGGGTATACATAGGAAAACAACCCCCAAAACATAACGGGAATTATAGATTAGAAGATATAGCCTACAAATATTTAAAGTGTACACTGATAACTGAAAATAGAAAGCAAATGTAATGATCCATCCCTGAAATAACATGTAAATTTCAGTATCCACCACGTCGGTGAAAACCAATAAATCCGACCACAGCCGCTTTGGCCGCTCCGGCTGGAAAAAGATGGCAATTTAGGCCAACAAACCACATGAAATAGCAACAAATAAAATCCGACCACCCGCGGCCGCTTCGGCAATTCAGGCCGGAAAAAAGATGGCAATTCAGGCCGGCAACCACACAAACAAAAGAAAATAAATCAGAACAAATAAAATCCGACCACACGGCCGCTTCGGCGATCAGCCGGGAAAAAACAACCTTTGATTTTTTTTTTATTTATTTTTTTTATTAAATATATTGATCAGACCACGCAGCCTGCTTTTATTACTATCATATTTTTATTTATTTATTTATTTATATATATTTTTCAGACCGCACGGCCTGCTTTTATTACTATTATTATATTTTTATTTATTTTTAAATATTGATCAGACCACACAGCCTGCTGTTTTTTTTTTTTTTTTTTTTTTAAATACACGACATAGAGGAAAAACGTGCCATAGCATAACATTCGCCACCACCAGTTATATGCTACTGGAAAAATAGTGTGCCATAGCAGAACAGGCCACTCCAGGTATACGTTTAGGCTACTAGAACAATGTGCCATGCAACTGAACACGCCACCCACAGTTATACGTTTAGGCTACTAGAACAATGTGCCATACAACTGAACACGCCACTCACAGTTATATGTTCAGGCTACTAGAACAATGTGCCATACAACTGAACACGCCACTCACAGTTATATGTTCAGGCTACTAGAACAATGTGCCATACAACTGAACACGCCACTCACAGTTATATGTTTAGGCTATTAGAACAATGTGCCATACAACTGAACACGCCACCCACAGTTATACGCTTAGGCTACTAGAACAATGTGCCATACAACTGAAACACGCCACCACCAGTTATATGCATGCTTACCAGAATTATGGCTTCAGAGACCGTTGATTGGTGAGAATGTCGTTGGTATCAGGACAAATATATGAGGAGTAGGCAGAAGATGACCAACGACCCATTAGTTTCAATGAAGCACAAGATATGCCTTGAGTAGCTGCCGAAGTCGCTGCCCCTATCCTAAACGAATGGCCTGAGTAATTCTGAGGTGGAATATCACATCTAAGAAGAACTAGCTTCAGATGAAGCCCAAACCAAGCTTTTGACAGGGGAAATCCCCCCGGGATAAGAAACAGCGGCGCAAGGGAGTTAGTGCGAGGCCTCACCTTTAAATAGTTTAGCATTGATTTAAAGGGACAAAACGAAGTATCAGTACGGGCAACAAGGACCGTGCAAGCACCACCGCGTTTAGAATGTTTAAGTTCCAAGCGATAATGACCAGGATAAAATAACAAATCAGAAAAAGTGACATCACTATTGGGATCAAAATTTTTTGAAGGAGTAGCGAATTCGCCGCATCTGAGAAAGGCATAAAAAGCCAGTAAAAACACGGACTCCAGCAAGACATCTATGTAAGGGGAAAATACCCCTGCTCTGAGAATCAAAACCATAGTGTGCAAAATACCGAGTGTGATAGGTTGTCTCGGATCTGGGAGAGAAGGATGAGTCTTAGAGATGCCTTTCAGCAGCAATTTAACGGCCTTGTTTGAAAATATGCTAGGAAAAGATGGATCATAACACCGGATATGAAACTGAACGCCCGCGAGCAAACCTCGAGTATACTGTAATTTAAATTTGCGAGTGTCAGTACAATAACAAATGAATGCACAGATGCTGCTTTTAAGGACTGGTTTAAGGGGAACAGAAATGAGAACACAAAAAAACAGAATGTGCGCCAAGCAAAATCATATGTATTCAAGGTAGACGATGCTAAACCTTTCCTCATATACACCTTAGAGGATTCTAAATAATGAGAAAGGGGGTTCAAATTTAATACAGCGCTAGCTCTTGGAGAGAAGGGAGAGGTACAGGTGAGGGGCTGGCTGTGGGGCGTAGTCGCTGAAAGGCCTGAAAATGAAAACGAGACAGAGCATCAGCAACACAGTTGACATGACCAGGCACATGACGGGCAGTGATGAGAAAATTGTGCATGACGGCTGACCACGTGATCCTTCTCATGAAAGGCATGATATCACTACACGAAGAGCGCCCCCTGTTTAGAAGAGCTGAATGGCCCTATGACGTAGCCTTTGTCGACCTCTGACTTTAACAACCGAGAGACAGTGTCGGGGTCTGAAGTAGCCAAAGTAAGATTTTTTGCCACAAAAATCTTACTTCGTGAGAATGCCCACCCTAAAACCTTGGGAAAGCCCAGAAAGAAGGTGATTCACAAACACGGAATCAGATGAGAAGACAATTCAGATGCCAATGTATGCAGGTTTAATGGAGTGGATAGGTGAACAGTCAAACAGGCCGGGACTGGCATAAGCGCCGCGGGCAGACTGACCGGGGGTGTGCGTCGCGACAGAAGCTGCAGATGTGAAGAAATATACAATTGGGAAATGTACAGACACCGTCATTGAAACTATTGCAAATGGGAAGTTTGTGAGGCATAATGACCTGACGTCCCCGGGAAGCTGCGCTGAGAGGGGATCGGGGAAGAGGATGGCAGAAAGGACCCGGGTCCTGAGGGAAGGTTAACGAGGGGCAGAGAGAAGCCGCATGGCCCACGGCTCCGCAAGAGGAACAGGTATTAACCTGCACACCCCCCATTAGCATGACCAAGAGCTCGATATCCAGAATAGACCAGTCCAACCGGATATTTGATCTAGCTAAGTGCAGCGCAGCTTTGCTAGAGAAAGCCTTGTGATACCTAAAGAAAAGGTTCCTCCCATACTTGATGTTAAGATCGCTAATTAAAGCCAAGTAGGTATCGAGTTCCTGCCTCCTTTCCGGGTGCCCTATGGAGAGGTCTTTGCACAAACGGGGATCAGCATTTTTCAGCACCGCAGAAAATCCCTCCCCTGACACCACAGATCTATCACATTCAGGAGACGGCAAAATAAGGCTCACTAGATTAATATCTTTGCCTTGCAGGATTTTAGCACGCAAGCGGGCAGAGATATTGGCAGCCTCTGGAATATATGGCCTACCGGTGGAAGGAGCCGCAATAGCTGAAGCCAGAGAAAAGTTAGATTCAACTGAAACTAGCTGACCTGACCGGGCGAAACTAGGTGCCTGCAGCGCCAAGGAGGATAGGGCAGCACCGATGGACGCCGAACCGGCGGGGGGTGGAATTCTTTCTACGGCCTGCAACCTGTTATCCATGGACTGCAGTGAGCCAGCCAAGGACTGAAGAGAAGCCAAGATGAGGCTCGTATCTGAAGACCCACTGGGGACAGCCGTAGCGGTAGCGCGGCCGAAGGATCCCGCGCCGCGGGTCCTAGATGGGGCTCCAAGGAGGTGATTAGACTTCCTGGTCCGCTTCCGACCGCGGGCGGCCACTGGAGCGGCAAGTGAGGGAGCCGGCGAGAGACATCCGACCTGAACGGCCAGCTCGCGGAGCTCAGGAGACGTCAGACCCGAAGCCGGCCCGATGCCATGATCCCTGAGTTTCTGATGAAGCAACCCTGACTCCTCCGGGCGAGGGCCGGGCAGAGCAGCCTGCCGCGAGCTCCTGCGGACGCCATCCGGAGAACCAGGAATCGCCTCCGGCGAAGAGCGGCAAACAGGTACCAGGTCCACAGCAAGATCGGACTCAGAAACTGACATAATGATCACAATCAAAGAAACACCAACTAGAAACCAAAATAGCTCCATGTAGCCGTAGCAAACAATTGAGCTCTTTGCCTGAAACGACAACTGAACAGCCAGAAACAGAGATATTTAAACCAAGCTGTAATGCTGTGATTGGTCCTTCAATTTTCGTGGCCGCAACTGATTGGTTTAACTGAAGTGTCACTTCTAACAGCTGATTTATCTAAGAGAGTAATAAAGTATTAATGACGTCTTCCTGAAAGAATTTGCGCTGAGCTTCATAACAATGAAAGTTAATTGAATGTTTCCTAATGTAAAGGACCACTTTAGAATTTTAAAGTGTTGGGTTATTGGTAAATATTTGTAAACGTTTGTAATTTATTTAAATAATTCTTATTTAAATAATTATTATATTTTGTATGTGCTTCAATGTTATTTGTACGTGATTGACCGGAAGTTCTGTGCACCTGTGGTGTTGGGGTTTGTCCCTTTGGTGGCACCGTAGTTTGCACAGGCTAAGATGAACTTTTACGGTGGCTGTCGGGTGTGAATGACACGCAGCTGTGTTCGAGCTTATATGTATTTTTATCTGAGATTGTTTATACATGGACTTAAACAACTTGACGCCCGTTTCATGACGGAAGAAAGGACTATCTTATTGTTTGCATTCCTTGGTGAGCGCAGCGAGGTATGATATGTTTCATTCATAAAATTGTTTGCACATATGTATGCTTTATTTTTCCGTGTAATAAATGTTTGTGTACTTAATGACTTTGTAACCGTGAGAACAAGTGTGCGAAATGATTGTTGTGTGTATGTTTTTAATGCAGTTTTCACGGTGCAAAGGTGATGATGAAGTAAAAGGATGAACGTCATGCTGGTTTGACGAACGAAATAAATAACACCTTACGCATCAGTCGAGACTCTCTTCTTTGGATCCAAGGGCTGTAACAGTGAAAACTCGACGCTACATCTGAGTCATCTGCTATGCTGCACGACACGCCATCTTCGTTCCTGAGGTTGCCATTGTTTGCTCCACGCATCCAAGCGAGGTCGTAAGTCAGTAGCACATCTAACAGAGACTACAGATGCGGTGAGAGACTGGTTATCGATAAAAAAAAAAAGAAAAAAAAAAGAAGAAAAATACAAACGAACTGAACTGTTTATATTTACATGTCCATATCCTGATTGATTCAAGTTATAAGGCTAAATAGCCTAACAGGCTTTCGTGTTTGTGAATTAATTGTGAAATATCTGAAAAGGCTACACATATGCAATGTTTAATGGTTTATTTTCATTTTTGAATCTTAAAACTTGTGAAATGCATATGATATTGAACGTTTATATCTCAAAGTTAACTTTAGCCATTCTAATTCTTAAGCTGTCTTGAATATTTAAAGTGGTTATATTTGGCTATTTAATTTCCATTCTGGGTAGGTCTATCTTAATGTTTGAAGTGAACAGCATTGGGTTACGTCACTATCTTATAACCACAGCTCCCTGAATCACTTTAATCTAGAAATAAATCAATTAGTGATTCAAATATGTCAGAAGAGAAATCCAAATGCCCAGAAGAAACAGTTTCTCGTGAACGAAAACTTACAGAAAAGGGCAAACAAATGCGTGAAGAGGAAGCTAAAAGGCATCAAAAGGCATTTTTGAGAGCTTATGAATCTTGGAAGCAGATAGCACGAGAATCTAGAACCAGGCTTAAGAAATTCTGTTTGAAGGAGGATCTTGATAAAATAAACCAACATATTCAGAGTGGATACGACCGTGTAAATCAAAATTATGAACCACTTCAACGCAATTCTCTTAGCACACCAGAGATTATGCAGAAACTGGATGCCTGTAACACACTGACAACAGAAATATGTGACCTTGTGAGTAAACGGCTTGATGTAAGTCTAGTTCAAGAGACTTTTAAAAAGGAAGCTGAAAAAGAAAGGGTGCGAATGATTTTAAGTCGTGAAGAATATGAATCTGTCTTTGGTGGGACAAGCACTGAAAGTGTTATTTCAGAAGAATCCATAAAATTTGATAACCTGTCAATCGCAAGCTCTAAAGCTTCCAGCAAGCGAGCAGATGCTGAAGCAGATCTCGCAGCCAAATTAGAACAGGCAAAGTCTATTGAAGAGATACAAGCTCAACAGGCCAAACTTATTAAGCTGGAAAGTGAATGGAAACTCCATGAGTCACAAATATTGATAGAAATGAAGCAGAAACAAGCAGAAGTGGAGTTGAAGTTAGAAGAGGAGAAAACAAAGCTAAAAATGTTGCAAGCGAGTGTGGATGTGAAAGTGGCTGCAGCTCGAGTTAGAACATACAATAAACTGGAAGGTGATGTGGAGAACATGGTGGGAGAACCTAATACAGCTTCTGTTGTCAGAACCACTCCTGCTACATATTCAAACAAAGAACTAGATACTGGAGTGTCCCTGTTCCAATCGCAACCATCATCTCAGAGCGTAACAGCCAACCTAGCTGAAGCAATTGCAAGCTCATTAAGTTTAAATCGTTTGCCTGTTCCTGAACCAACCATGTTTGCTGGTGATCCTTTGGAATTTGTTGACTTTCAGATGTCGTTCATAACTCTAATTGACAGGAAACCTATATCTGCCAGTGAAAAAATGCTCTACTTGAAAAACTACCTCTCAGGAGAAGCACGCAAGGCTGTGGAAGGATTCTTTTACCGGAGCTCTGAGGATGCATATGAAGGTGCTTGGGCAGTTTTAAAGGACAGGTACGGAAATCCATTCATTGTGCAGAAAGCGTTTCGAGATAAGCTGATGAAGTGGCCTAAAATTAGTCCTAATGATTCTCTGGCACTTAGAGACTTTGCAGACTTCTTAAAGAGCTGTGTAGAAGCTATGCCCCATGTCAAAGGGTTGTCTATTCTAAATGATTGTGAAGAAAATCATAAGCTCTTGAAAAAATTACCAGACTGGATTGTCCGCAAATGGAGCCGAATTGTAGTGGAGCAGCTTGATGCATCTGGAGAATATCCAACCTTTGAACACTTTACTAAGTTTGTGCTGAAGGAAGCCCGTATAGCCTGTAATCCCATCACTTCTTCCTTCTTGAGCTCCAGCTCAGTAGATGAAAAGTTCTCCAAGAGGGCAAAGGCCCTCAGTACAAGTGCCCAAACAAGATATCAAGCATTTAAGTCCGAAAGTTTGTCTCCTTTCAAGCCAAAGCTGCCATGTCCTGTCTGCAACGATGAGCTGCACGGCATTGCTAAGTGCCCAGTCTTTGCTGCCAAGTCTATGGGAGATAAAAAGGTGTTCATACATCAAAATTATTTATGCTTTGGATGTTTGAATAAGGGACATATAACTAAAGATTGTAAAACGCGGCATGTCTGTGGAGTCTGCAGCAGGCGCCATCCAACCTGTTTACATGGAGAGAGAGAGAAGAGATCCGGTGAAACAAAGAGAAGTTCCACTTCTGATTCCAGAGAAGGACCGGAAAATCAGCAAGTCCGCAAGGTTTTGTCCCATGTAGTAACTCAGAATACTTCTGCTACCTCAAGTATTGTTCCGGTTTTCTTGTCATCCATGAAAGAACCTCAGAAGGAAATTCTTACCTATGCTCTTCTTGACACACAGAGTGATTCATCTTTTGTCTTGGAGGATCTTGTCAGAGAGCTGGATGTAGTTTCTCAACCATTACAGCTGAAGCTTAGCACAATGACTGCTGTAGACACAGTTATAGCCAGTCAAAGTGTGTGTGGTTTGCTAGTTCGAAGCTTTCATTCTGAAAATCATATACAGTTACGGCAAGCATACACGCGTGATTTTATTCCTGTTGATAAGTCTTGTATACCAACCAGAACCACGGCGTTGCAGTGGCCTCACCTGAAACATCTTGCAAATAACTTGCCATCTCTTCAAGACTGCGCAGTGGGACTGTTGATCGGCTACGATTGTCCTTCAGCTTTAGCCCCCCTTGAAGTCATCCCTGGTGGTGAAAATGAACCATTCGCACAGAAGACCGAGCTGGGATGGAGTATCATAGGAGCAGCTAATCCCCACTTGGATAGGCTGGGAAGTCAAAGATTTGTACATAGGGTTGCAGTGAGAGAGATTCCAGTTCCAACAGCAGCAGACGTCTTGAAGGTTCTGGAGTCTGACTTCAACGAGAGGAATTCTGAGGGTAAATGTGTCTCTCAAGACGATGTGCGCTTTATACAGATACTTAGCGAAAACATTCAGCAGAAAGAAGACGGTCATTTGGAGATGCCCCTCCCGTTTAAAGGCCAAAATCCTCCATCATTACCTAACAATAAGAAGTTGGCTATAATTCGCTTGCAGCACTTAAAGAAGAAGTTAAAGGCCAATCAACAGCTTTATGGTGATTACAAGGCATTCATGGAGGATGTGATCATCAAAGGTGACGCAGAGTTAGCCCCAGAGGCATCTGTTGGAGATGTTGTTTGGTACATACCCCACCACGGTGTGTACCATCCAAAGAAGCCTGGCAAATTGAGAGTTGTCTTTGATTGTTCATCTAAATTTCGTAGCATCTCGTTGAACGATACTCTGCTGACAGGCCCTGATATGATTAATTCCTTGGTGGGAGTTCTCTGTCGTTTCAGAAAGGAGAGGGTAGCCATTATCTGCGATATTGAAAGGATGTTCCATCAGTTCTTCGTTACCCCTGACAATCGCAGTTACCTGAGGTTTCTATGGTGGGAGCATGGAGACCTTGATCATGAGCCTAAGGAATATCAGATGGCAGTCCATCTCTTTGGCGCTGCTTCCTCTCCAGGGTGCGCTAACTTTGGCCTGAAATATCTTGCCCAGCAATACAAAGCACACTACCCCTCTGCAGCAGCATTTGTTGAAAATAGTTTCTACGTTGATGATGGGCTTGTGAGCGTTCCCACAGTTAAGGAGGCCTGTGAACTGATAGTTGAAGCACAAGAGTTGTGTAAAAGAGGAGGCCTACGACTCCATAAGTTCAATTCGAATAAAAATGAGGCCCTTCATTGTGTTGAGGCATCCGAAAGAGCGTCAAGGGTCAATCGTCTTGACCTCAATCCTGATTCAGCCTCCATAGAATATGCACTGGGTATTCAGTGGTTAATTGAAAGTGACAGTTTCAGTTTTGACATAAACATGAAAGACAGGCCAGACACACGCCGTGGCATTCTATCAGTCATAGCTTCCTTGTATGATCCTCTGGGCTTCGTGGCTCCATTTGTTCTAAGTGGAAAGTGCATTCTGCAGGAACTATGTCGTCGGAGCATTGGATGGGATGATCTGCTTCCTGAGGACTTGCTCTTACGGTGGGAGGAATGGAAGGCTGGTCTTCGAGTCCTTAAAGTAGTCTGTATCCCAAGATGTTATCACCCACAAGACTTCGGCAAGATTGTGAATGTAGAATTGCACCACTTTGCAGATGCTAGCAGTGTAGGCTATGGTGCATGTTCTTACCTTCGATATAAGGATGTCAGGAACAAGGTTCACTGCAGTTTCGTCATGGCAAAGGCTAGAGTTGCACCGTCAAAGATTACAAGCATTCCCCGTTTAGAACTTTCTGCTGCTGTGGTCGCAGCCAGATTGAGCGTTTTGCTGAAATCAGAGCTAAATATGAAGATTGATGAGGAATTCTTCTGGACAGATTCTCAAGTCACTCTAGCATATATCAACAACGAAGCACGGAGATTTCATATCTTTGTGGCGAATCGTGTTCAGCTTATACGAGAGTGCACCAATCCGAGCCAGTGGAATTATGTTGATACAACGGAAAACCCAGCGGATCACGCCTCTAGGGGGCTCCGTGCATCAGACATCTTATCAACAACCTGGCTATCGGGTCCTGAATTTTTGTGGAAGGAAGAGGTCCACCTGGAACCTACCTCGTCCCCCGACCTGTTGGTTGGTGACCCAGAGGTTAAAACCATTCAGGCATTTGCAATAAGAGTGACCGATTGCATGAACATGCTTGATCGCCTGTCTCGTTTGTCCTCCTGGACAACGCTCCTTAAGGTGGTGTCAAGAATAAAAAGACTAGTGCCTGGACGGAAGTGTCAAACTGATGTTGTGACTGTCAAAGAGCGCGAGAGTGCTGCCAAAGCAGTGATAAAACTTGTACAACAGCAAGCATTCAGTCGAGAGATAAAGGCACTTGGAACGGGGGAAAGTCTTCCATGTTCTAGTTCCCTTTTTTGGTCTTGATCCCATTCTTAAGGAGGGCATACTTTGTGTTGGCGGAAGATTGAAACATTCATCGCTTAGTGAAGAATTCATGCACCCGTGCATTCTACCTAAGGACAGTCATATCACACAGCTTGTACTGTCGCACTATCATTCACAAGTATGCCATCAAGGTCGAAGTCAAACTCAAATGGAGCTTAGAGCAAATGGATACTGGATCATCAGTGGCAGCAAGTTGGTTGCGAAATTGATTCACATGTGTGTTCAGTGCAGGAAGCTGAGACGTCCGGTAGAAGAGCAGCGCATGGCTGAGCTTCCTAAAGAGCGTGTTGAAGCATCTGCCCCATTTACATACTGTGGAATGGACTGCTTTGGACCATTTGTCATTAAAAGATGTAGAAAGGAGTACAAAAGGTACGGCTTGATATTTACCTGTTTCTATTCCCGAGCTGTCCACATCGAAATGTTAGAAGATCTATCCACTGACACCTTCATCAATGCTTTACGGTGTCTCATCAGCCTAAGAGGAGTAGTGCGCCAACTATACAGTGACCAAGGCAGGAATTTCATAGGAGCTAGGAACGAATTGAAAGAGGCACTTAAACAGTGTGACAACCAGGCTTTGGAAATGTTCCTGGCTGAGCAACAGTGTGAGTTTGTCTTCAATGCCCCGTCAGCAAGCCATGCTGGTGGAGTTTGGGAGCGCCAAATACGCACTGTTCGAAGTGTGCTGGATGCTACTTTGGCCCAAAGTTTGGGAAGGCTTGATGATTCCTCCCTTAGGACACTCTTTTACGAGGCCATGGCCATTGTTAATAGCCGCCCACTGACAGTAGATGGAATAAATGATCCCAACTCTCTTGAACCGTTGACGCCTAATCATCTAATCTTAATGAAGTCAAAGATTGCTCTTCCACCACCAGGGAAATTTGAGAGAGAGGATGTATACTGTAAAAAGCGATGGCGCCGCGTTCAATATTTGATTGAGCAGTTCTGGAGTCGATGGAAGAGAGAATACCTTCAGAACATTTCCACACGACAGAAGTGGCATGTGGCCCGGCGCAATCTCAAAGTGAATGATGTGGTCATTGTAAAGGAAGACATCCTCTCAAGAAACCAGTGGCAGTTGGGGCGAGTAGTGGAAACCTTCATAGATAGTGATGGTTTAGTGCGGAGAGTCAAAATACGAGTTGGAGAACAGAAATCAGAAAAGCATCAGTGTCCATCTAAACCTTCTGTTATAGAGAGGCCCATTCAAAAGTTGGTGCTGCTTCTTGAAAGTGAATAGTGATAAAGTATATGTTCTCACATACATATAATCCATCATAGTAACATAACTCTATGCCCGTTGCACAATTGTCCAACATTTGGGATAGTAAGTGGTCTATAAGATCTTAAGAATCATGTAAGAGTTATTTGGTGTTGCAATTATTATGACATGATTGGTGGGAGTGTAAAGGACCACTTTAGAATTTTAAAGTGTTGGGTTATTGGTAAATATTTGTAGAGTTCCTAGAGTCCCGGCCGTGTAGCGGCTCCCCAGAGTTCCCTGAGTCTCGGCCGTGTAGCGGTCACCCAGAGTTCCTAGAGTCCCGGCCGTGTAGCGGCTCCCCAGAGTTCCCTGAGTCTCGGCCGTGTAGCGGTCACCAAGAGTTCCCTGAGTCTCGGCCGTGTAGCGGTCACCCAGAGTTCCCTGAGTCTCGGCCGTGTAGCGGTCACCCAGAGTTCCTAGAGTCCCGGCCGTGTAGCGGTCACCCAGAGTTCCCTGAGTCTCGGCCGTTTAGCGAGCCCCCGGAGTCCCTTGCTTCCCGGCCGGCTAGCAGCCTCCTTCAACCCCGGCCGGCTAGCGGCTTCCCTGAGATTCTGACCCCTCATGTCCAGTCGGCGGTTCGGCCGACACCGGCCCCCCGTGTCTGGGTGACCGCTACACGGCCGGGACTCTAGGAACTCTGGGTGACCGCTACACAGCCGAGACTCAGGGAACTCTGGGTGACCGCTACACGGCCGAGACTCAGGGAACTCTTGGTGACCGCTACACGGCCGAGACTCAGGGAACTCTGGGGAGCCGCTACACGGCCGGGACTCTAGGAACTCTGGGTGACCGCTACACGGCCGAGACTCAGGGAACTCTGGGGAGCCGCTACACGGCCGGGACTCTAGGAACTCTGGGGAGCCGCTACACGGCCGGGACTCTAGGAACTCTGGGGAGCCGCTACACGGCCGGGACTCTAGGAACTCCCGGCCGGGACTCTAGGAACTCTGGGGAGCCGCTACACGGCCGGGACTCTAGGAACTCTGGGGAGCCGCTACACGGCCGGGACTCTAGGAACTCTGGGGAGCCGCTACACGGCCGGGACTCTAGGAACTCTGGGGGGCCGCTACACGGCCGGGACTCTAGGAACTCTGGGGGGCCGCTATACGGCCGGGACTCTAGGAACTCTGGGGGGCCGCTATACGGCCGGGACGCTAGAAACTCTGGGGCGTTAACCAACGGCAAAGTCTCTGTGACAGTCTCAGAAGCGCTGACCAATGGCAAGGTCTCTGGAGAGCTGCAATCCAGCAAGGCCACTGGGGAGCCGGAGGTCAGCAAAGTCTCAGGGGCGCTGGAGACCAGCAACGTCTCTCGGGCAGTCTCTGGGATGCTGACCAGTGACCAAGTCTCTGGGGTGCAGAAACCCCACAACGTCACTGGGGCACCAGAGGCCAACAAAGTCTCAGGGGCACTGACCAACGGCAAAGTCTCTGGGGCGCTGGCCAACAAAGTCTCTCGAGCAGTCTCTGGGATGCTGACCAAGGGTAAAGTCTCTGGAGCGCTGACCAACAAAGTCTCTGGAGCGCTGACCAACAAAGTCTCTGGAGCGCTGACCAACAAAGTCTCTGCAGCGCTGACCAACAAAGTCTCTGGAGCCCTGGGCACCGTCAGCGTGCATCCTTTTTGTTTGTTAAGTTAGTATCTTTGTGAGACTGTTTTTTTATTTATCTTATTACATTGAAAAGGCATTAAGAGATATTTATTTAAAGCTGGATTTTCTGACACAGAAGAGGTCATATTTAGAACATTATTTTATATTATTTATTTATTTGAAAAGAGAGCTATTATTTTGTTACAGTTTATAACAGATTTTATTTTATTTTATTACACTGAGGCATAATAAAGTATGTTCATTAACCTCTGATAAGCCTGTCTGAATTTGTGTCTCGAGGCTGGGTGTCTTGTTTTTTTGGAAATCAAAATATGGTCACCCTATAAAAACGCAATGATGAGATGGGCGATAGGGAGAAAATCAGCAGTCCTGTGTTAAAAGGTGAACCGTTGGAAGTTGAGGGCAAGAGGTGATTAATTTTATCTCTAATTGTTATAATTTTATCATTAAAGAAGCTCATGAAGTTGTCACTACTCAGAGCTATAGGAATAGATGGCTCAGTAGAGCTGTGACTGTCTGTCAGCCTGGCTACAGTGCTGAAAAGAAACCTTGGGTTGTTCTTATTTTCTTCTATTATTGATGAGTAATAGTCTCATCTGGCATTTCTGAGGGCCTTCCTATAGGTTTTCAGACTGTCTTGCCAATCTAAAGTGCGAGTTTGGGAGTTATACCAAGGTGCTAGTTTCCTTTGCTTCCTCGTCTTCCTTTTGAGAGGAGCAACAGAGTCTAAAGTCGTCCGTAGGCAGGCCGTAGCACTGTCTACAAAATTATCAATTTGGGAGGGACTGAAGTTAACAAAAAGGTCCTCTGTTATATTAAAGCACGACATTGAGTTAAATGCTGTTGGAATATCTTCCTTAAATTTAGCTATAGCACTGTCAGATAGGCATCTAGTGTAGAAGCTAGACAAATTTCTTTCTACAGTCAATACAGTTTTTCTTTTCTTATCTTATATAATTTCAATCTTTCTGATAAGAACTAAAAGCATTTTATATGTTGGGGAATAAACAGGAAACAACTCACATGAAAGTTTCAATGATGAATACTTACAAGACAAGTTAACCCTTGTGTTGTCCTTCCAGGTCAGAATTGAAAATGAAAACTTTTTTGACATCTTTGACATTTTTGGCACTTATTTTGCTGAGTTTTGTTTATGTTTTTGTCTCTTTTCAACATTTCTTTCAATGTTTTTGTGGCATTGTTTGATGTTTCTGCCACTTTTTTCTCCCACTACCACCAGTGTACACAATAACTTATTATCACTATTTTTGGAATTTCTGGACACTAAACCTTATACAGCCTATGAAATTATATCTAACTTTTGAGTTAGATATAAGTCACAGACTGCATCACAGAATAACAGACTGCATCACAGACTACATCAAATTCTGTGAGAACATCACCATGCTCTCCCGGACTGTACGCTGCTTTCCCAACCAGAAGCCGTGGATCACCAGTGACCTGAAACTTCTTCTGAATGAGAAGAAGAAAGATTTCAGGTCATGGGACAGACAGGAGCTGAGGGCAGTGCAGCACAAACTGTGGGATAAACTGAGGGAATGTAAAAACTCCTACAGGAGGAAGCTTGAGGCCAGTCTACCAGAGAACAATATGAGGGAGGTGTGGACGGGGATGAAAGAGATCACTGGGTGTGGGGCCAGAACAAGACAAACACCAGGCAGCCGTGAGAGGGCAAACGAGCTGAACTGTTACTTTAACAGGATTAGCTCACAGCCATCCCCTGCCTCTTCTACCACTCCACCAACCCCCCACACACCCTCTCTGCCTCCTCCCCCCTTCTCTTGCTCCCACACATTCACCCTCACCCCCCTGTGGTCTGCCCACTCCCCCCACAACTACAGCACATCTCATCTCCCCCCACTGACACTTCAAGCCACCCCTCCGGCCAGGTGAGAAGACCGCTGGAGAGGCTTCACCAGAGCAAGGTTGCCGGCCCGGTTGGCATCAGCCCCAGGGTCCTGAAGACCTGCACCAGTCAGCTGTCTGGTGTTCTTCAGTATGTCTTCAACCTGAGCCTGAGCCTGCAGAGGGTGCTGCTGCTGTGGAAGACGTCTTGCCTTGTCCCGGTCCCCAAGAAGTCGACTCCATCTGGCCTCAAGGACTACCGCCCAGTGGCTCTCACATCCCATGTGGTGAAGGTGCTGGAGAGGCTGGTCTTGGCCTACCTGAGGCCACAGGTGAGATCTTCTCTGGACTCTCTACAGTTTGCCTACCAGCCTCGTCTGGGAGTGGACGATGCGGTCATCTATCTTCTACAGCGAGCTCATTTGCACCTGGATGGCGGTGAGAATCACATTTTTTGATTTCTCCAGTCTATTCAACACCATCCAGCCACTGCTACTGGGTGAGAAGCTGCAGATGATGGGTGTCGGTGTGTCCACAGTCTCCTGGATCACTGACTACCTGACAGACAGACCACAGTTTGTCCGTCTGGACCGTGTTCTGTCTGATGTGGTGGTGAGTGGTACGGGGGCTCCACAGGGGACTGTGCTGTCCCCTTTTCTGTTCACCTTATACACCACAGACTTCCAGTCCAACTCAGAGTCATGTCACCTACAGACGTTTTGTGATGACTCTGCAGTTGTTGGGTGTATAAGGGATGGACAGGAGGGAGAGTACAGAGCGCTGGTGGACAACTTTGTGGGGTGGTCTGGTAAGAATCGCCTGCTGCTGAATGTAGATAGGACCAGAGAGATGGTGATTGACTTCAGGAGGAAGGGAACGGCTCCGCAGCCCCTTTGCATTCTGGGTGGACATGTGGACGTGGTTGAGGAGTACAGATACCTAGGTGACAACATCGACAACAGGCTGAACTGGAAAATCAACAGCACTGCTGTTAACAAGAAGGGGATGAGCAGACTCTATTTCCTGAGGAAGCTGAGATCCTTCAACGTGTGCAGCAGAATGTTGGAGATGTTCTACCAGTCTGATGGGGCCAGTGCTCTGTTCTCCTCGCCATCTGCTGGGGCAGCAGCATCAGAGCCAGCCACACACAGACTGAACAAACTGATCAGGAAGGCTGGCTCCGTTATTGGCTGCTAACAGGACACATTTGAAGCTGTGGTGGAGAGGAGGTCACTGAACAAACTGTTATATATCATGGATAACCCCGACCACCCTCTCCACCCCCCCACACTGGTCCAACAGAGGAGCAACTTCTCTAAGAGGCTCCGACAGCTTCGATGTCGCACGGACCGCTACAGGAAATCATTCCTACCACAGGCAATTCAACTTTTTAACACTTCATCACTGAGTGTGAAATAAGACTCATATACATCACAACTGCACTGAATGCACCTTTCACAATAGGTTTATCTACATCTTTATCAGTACTGGTGAAGCAGTTGTACATTTCTTTTTACATTTTTGTTCCCAACTTGTATATATTTTGAATATTGTTCTTGTAGTCTATTCTATTGTTATTTAATATATATTGTGTCCTGTTATTTAATGTATATTCTGAATGTGTGCTGTGTGGTGACCGCTACATGTGACCCAAAGACCCAAAGACAACATGAGGGTTAAACTAGAAAAGGAGAGAGGGACAACATGTGTTAGGTGTAAAGTTGTCAGTAGAGGGAATAACCCAGGGCTGTGAATGAGCCCTGTCACTGTGATCAGGTTCCTCCTTCTAATCCACCAACTTAGTGTTGATGAAGACTAAACAGAGAGATCACAGCCTTCTTTATACTTGCTGTAGCTCAGAGTTACTCCACACTGCAGATATGAAGCCTCTGTTCATCTCAGTGTTGCTGGCTGCTATGAGCCTTGGTATGAACACAACTCTGTTTCTTTGATATCGATCCAACATTGATATGATTCTTTAACAGCAAGCTGATTCTGTTTGTTGCTGTTTTACAGAATGCAGAGCACAAAAAGACAACGTGCTGCAACCAAAAGGAGATGTGACTGCTACTGAAGGAGAGGCAGTAACACTTGGCTGTCAATATAACAGCAGTTCAACTAATGATTATCTCTTCTGGTACAAACAGGATGGAAACATCAGCCCCAAATTCATTCTGATCCGCATTCAAGGGGATGAAGGGAACACAGCAGACGAGTTCAGGGAGAGATTTTCATCTACACTCCAAGTTAAAATCAGTTCCTCTGAAGATCCAGAAGCTTCAGCTGTCTGACTCATTGATAGAAGAAGTGGACCAACAGATCCCGTTGCTCTGGACGGAGACCAGTGAAGTCTATTAGAAGCACTTTTCCGGTGATGGCTGAGCGTTACTGCGCAGCCTCAAACTGAGCTTGATGACGTAGATGTGACGTGAGCAACGTGTCTGAACGTTGTAAGTCTTCTGGTAGCTGTGCCAAGAGAAATCTCAATCATTCCCAATCTATCAGAGACGGAGAGCGTAGGTATATGTAAGGAGATAACATAGGCACAGGCTAATTATTGATAACTAAAATGATAGTTAACATTAGCAATTACACTAAACAGCTAATATAAGTCCAAACTGCCTGCAAGCTTCTCCTGTACTGTACGGTAATTCCTCTACTATGAGACAGTAAGTCTCGTGGTTATGACACAACCGTTAGCCTATTTTTATAAAAACGTCTGCTACGGAGCCATAACGTGAGGTACAAGGTAACGGAGCCTTTTATACATTGTCGTGTTTCTTTAGAAATAAACAACGGACAAATAAAGTCTTTAAACGCTTCAGATGTAAAGTTATTGACTTTGAATGAATGGCAGTCAATGGTATGCTAATGGGGGGTGATAGCTTATTATCATCAAACTGGCGCCACAGGAGGCTTCACTGTGGAGAGAAGCTTGCCCCCTTGGTCTGACTATCTGTGTACTACTGTGCTCTGCAGCCCACAGTGACAGGAAACACCAAAACTCTGAACAAAAACCTTTAGAGCAAAGACAACACAATACTCCACAACATCCACCAGAGGGAGTCACACATTTTTGGACTTCAGTGTATTTTATGAGACAGTCTGAATTCTTTTCACTAATGAAACACAGCTGTGATGAAGACTTGAAGGAATTAAACTAAATCAACACTTGAGTCTCCTCCTACTGACTGCAGAGGTGGCTTCATGACAGAGAACTGTTTGATTCCAGCTGTGAACATCAGACCAAACAACTCACAAAACTTATTCATCCTGAACATTCAAAAACAGCATTTCACCTCTGCAGACATGGAAAAACTCACTGCAATTCTGTTCTTCTTCACTCTCATAGGTACGTATGTTGTCAGAGTGATGTTTTTCAAATGTTGATATGTGACTTTGGAACTGATCTGTAAATATAACATGTTGTTTTCCTCACTAGGTAACACGATGGAAGATGATATTACTGCCAGCAGTGCTGAAGTGTTTTCATCAGAGGGCCGTAGTATTACTCTGTCCTGTACCTATTCAGTTAAAGCTGATAATCTCCAGTGGTATCGACAGGATCCTGGATCAGCTCCTCAGTTCCTTCTCCTGATCACTGATACAACATCGCCTTCAGTAGTGGAAGCAAAACCTCCTCACCCTCGAATGACTGCTAAACTGAATGAAGAGAGATATCGAGTCAATCTACAAATTTCCTCTGCTGAAGTATCTGACTCTGCTGTGTACTACTGTGCTCTGAGGCCCACAGTGACAGGAAACACCAAAACTCTGTACAAAAACCTTTGGAGCAAAGACAACACAATACTCCACAACATCCACCAGAGGGAGTCACACACTGTTAAAGGGCGACATTATCAAGTAGGAGGTGCACTACTTCTGCACTGTGTTCAACCATTCAGTCAATAATAAGTGCTGCTGTGAAGAGAACAATTCTCAGACTGAATGTTGAACATCAGCTAGTTTCTCCTGTTGATTTAAACCTTGTTGTAGAGATGGAACATTGGCTGTGGATTATTCTTGCTGCTCTTTTCTTTGGTAAGATACAAAGAACAACATGGTTTTATTATTTTCTAAAGATTAATATAAACTGCAGTTCAGAGCAGAAATCTCTGAACAGTTGAGCTGTTTCTATTCATGAACAATGTTAGTCTAACAACTTCATTTTCTTTACTTTTTTCAGGAATAATAGCTGGAAACAAAATCTCTCCTGTAAAACCGCATGAAGTCAGTAAAAGAGAAGGAGAATCTGTCACACTCAGATGTCAATATGAGACAACATATAGCACTCCTAGACTCCACTGGTACAGACACCATTCTGACCTTCAGGCACCTCAGTTTATACTCTTGAAAGGAGCAAAAGGAGCTAGTAGTATTAAATATATCCCAGATAAGATAAGATATGAATCCAAAACAACAGATAAATCAACTGAACTGACCATAAATAGACTAACCCTGGCAGACACAGGTCTCTACTACTGTGCTCTAGAAACACAGTGATACAAAGTGTAGAAGAGGCTGTACAAAAACCTGAACACAGATATCTGACTACTCTTCAAAGAGGAGGGAAGTGGTATTCCACCCACAGCTTCATATCAGATGGATTCTGATTATTCCAGTTTTATCAGAGTCCCTGTGGTTACAGCTGCTAATGTAACACTGTGGGAGGATCCACATGAGCAGCTAATCTACATCAATGACAAACCAACTGTATGATGGTTCAAACACAAGACACCATGACAACACATACATGGACACTGAAACACTAATACAACTCTTTAGTCAGTGGTAATTATTATTTTCAAACATCAAAATCCAAAGAAAAATTCACCTGATGTTTTCTAAAACGTTTTTTTTCATAAAATCAGAAGCTTCCCCAACAACTCCACCATATTTTAATTTGACCTGTCACAGCTGCAGAAGACCAAAAGATACTAAAGTGTCACAACATAACCAACACTGTAAGACATTTATGTAATTTCTACAGCTAAATTTTACAGTAACTTCTTGTTCTGTCATTTTACAAAGTTTAGCTGTACCTTGCGATGCATTGCGGGTCAAAAAACTATTACAGTAGTTGACTTTATTATTTTTTCCACAATAAATTACAGGCATATTTACGCTTGACTGTAAATGATGCAGTAGTACAGTTATTTACTGTTGAATGTGTTGCACGAGGCGGTTAGTTTGACACAAAACCATTTGATGTCGGATTGCAGAGGAGCAGCCACATCGCCACAATGCGTAAGTATACTATTATAAATAGCCTACATAATTAAATTGTGGTTTAACTTGTTAATGTTGGTTGAAATAACCTAAGTTGACCGTGTATCAGTCTAGTGCAGGCCCCAAAATAAAGTTAACTTATAGCAAATGTTAGCTGGAGATTTTTCAGAAGACATTTTGAACAAGCAATCCCAGGTGAAGCAGTTTAGTGGTAAAACTAAAGTAAAAGTATAGTGGGTATAATGTTAACGTTAACCCTTTTCCTATTTATATTTAATTTTGAACTAAGCGTAGTGGACTTCAACGTCTGTGTCGTAACGTTAACGTCACTCAGGCATGCAGCAGAAGTACAAAACGGCCAGGTGCCACCGGAGTAAGGTTTTTGGTAAGTAAAGTTACAATGTTTTATTTAGACTGAATATTACATTTTTTCGCCGTTCGAACTAACACTAGCAAACTAAAGTCAACTTTAGTGAAGCAAACGCCAGCTAACGTAACTAACCGTATGCATTAGCCGCAACGCCCGCAGATCAGGGGGGCTGCAGACGGCCAATTAACGTAATCCAAAGTCCCGATAGTTCGAAAAATGTCTTATTGAACCGAAAGCCCATAACGTAAATCTGCCGGTCATGTTTGTCCAGATGTCACTGCTCCGAAAACAAACACTCTGCAGTGACTGTTGTCCGCCGTTCCTTCATTCCAGACTTCATTGATATATTGTTCGATTTAACAGATAATGTATACATTACAATAACGTTTGCACGACCCCTGAAAAAAAACTTTTAATTTCGGCTGATATTTAACTTTAACAACTCTTCTGTGAACTAAATTAAAGCCCGACATTAAGCTGGCTCCGTTTAAAACATACTTGACGTCTCTGTTTTACTGTTTAATGATAGTTAGGTGAAAAAAGGCTTGGCTATTCTCAAAGGGGTCCCTTCACCTCTTAAGTCAGGAAATCTGAATAAAAATGGGCTGTGAGGCACCCACGAGTCTTCCCTTCACAGACATGGCCACTTTTTGATAATCCCATGCAGTTTATGTCATGCAGTGGACATGTGTTATGTTCACCTGTTCTAAAAGGGTGTAGCTATTTATATTTCAGCAGACTAGGGTCCCTAAACAGCCTTGGAGTTGCATGAATTTAGTCTACCTAGAAAACTGAGACTTTTGTGGACTCAATACATGTGTGATGATGATGTATCAATGAACTTCTTGCAGAAATCTTATTAAATGTTTTTGGTAACAATGACATAATTCATTTTCTATGGTGTATCTCAAGTCTTGGTGTTTTAATGTGTTATTTTGGTGGTAATTTGACAATGTTTTATCAATTCTTGAGTGGCCAATAATGGTTAAATTTAACATCAAATCTGTGTAACAAATGATATCAACCCAAACATAGCTGTAACAACTTAAAGCAGGAAAATGGCCATCATATATTTCCATCATAATGTTTAGAACATGATGGTCATGAGAGTAATGGCTTATACACTCTCAACTTTCAATATTCAGATAGGCTCCTAACACACTGTTTATTACAGATTTATGACTAGAAAACTTGACACACCATGCTTAGCTGCATCTCAAATTGTTCACAGTCCCAGTTTTCAGATGATGTAGACCATGCTTTCCCGGGCTTATGTTGGGTCTCTGAGAGTTACATAAACAACATATTTTTTTTTCTTTTTATATAATGGGCCTTCAGACCGGCATGGCAGCCATAACAGAATGTAGTGAATATTGGCAGAGATAGTTAGTTGTTTTGCTGATATTGGGTTAGATTTTAGTTCATGTTATACTAGGCAGGCATCATTAACGTTGGGTAAGCAGTTTAAATATGCCCAACCTTATTAGTAACCAAATGTGAGGCAAATCCAACATAACATGTTTTTCAACTTGTGCATTGTTTAGCCTAGCTACAGGGAGGAGAAACATCCTGAAGTGAGCGCTATCGCTGCACAGTGATCAACAACATACATGGCTGAAGACGAATTTCAAGTAAAAACATTTGTCATTTATGCGATTATGCCTGATCATGTAATAATGTTCTGTGGCATTTATAAATGTTGAGCTGCTCCCCCCGCGACCCGACCACGGATAAGCGGACGACGATGGATGGATGGACAGTTTGGGTGTGGGTAGGGAAGCACTAGTCTTCAAAAAGCAGTATGAAACGACCCATTCTCGCATCTCTACCCATGATGTGTTTGAGGATGTATGGGATGGACAGAATACCACTGAAAATGTATTGCTTAAAAGTTAAACATCATCATTAGCCTTGATCCTTTATCAAGATGCTTTTGAGGTTGTCAATCCGCAAGGTCAGGCCGAAAAAAACACAAGGTACTGGGAGTCTGACGCTTGGAGACATATTGCCCTATAACAGATCAAATATTGATCATATGCAGCTTGTCCTTCTCTGCAGGGAAAAAGACTTCAATTTTTTGGACAGGACATGGTTTTCTGTCCACTGATAAAAGATCTCAAGGATCTTGAGGACAGTGGTATTGTTTTGAAGAATGGCAAAGTTATTTGAGGTTGTGTATGTGCTATAGCTGGAGATACTCTTGGTTCTCATGGTATTGGTGGCTTTGTGGAAAATTTCAGCAAGAGTTCCTTTTTTTGTAGGTTTTGTGATAGACAGACAAACATTTCAGTCAAGTCCATTGTCTGCTGGTTCAAAGAGAACAAAACAGTCATATCAGAAGCATGTACACGAATTAGGAGCAAAAAACACAGACTCACTGTGTGGCATAAAGTTTGACTCCATATTCAACCAGCTACGCTACTTTCATGTTTGCCAGCCTGGTCTTCCACCATGCCTCGGACATGATCTTTTTGAGGGCATTGTTTCTGTCGACGTGGCGTTGTGCATCAACAACACAGTCTCACTCCCAACTCGTCAAATGTCTGACGCATGGCCAAGGACCCGTGGCGTTAAGTTTCACCCCCAGGGAGGTACCCCTTGTGTTATTTTCTGACGAGGGGGTCCGTCAGATAGACAGTCATGTTAATCCCTCACCGTCAGATATCAACGAAAGAAAAAACACGCCCCCTTAACTCAACATCTGTGACATCTGTGAAATCTTATTATTTCGGTCTATTTCGGCCAGGGAAGCTGTGTTTCTTTGTTGTTAATTGATATTTTTTAAACTATAAAGCTACATCTATCAACATTTATTTAGATGTCATTATGATATTCATTTCTTTATTTTAACAATATTATTTCGGTCTTATTACCAGTGAAATATTACAGTACGCTGTAATACAGAACATTACGATATGATCCGAGCGAGACCCAGCTAGACGCATTCAAAGCGCATATCCCACAATGCAATGCGGGCATTCATTCACAAAATTGGACAGCGATCAGCTGGTCTTTAACGCCAGTATTGCTTCAATGTACATACACACACACACACACACACACACATATATATATATATATATATATATATATATATATATATATATATATATATAATCCGTGGTTTTATCACCAACAACAACACATAGCTCAGTTTTGTTCCAGTAAGTTATGCAGCGTAATAACGTTTTAAAAAATCAGCTGAAGACTCAGGAAGTGACGTAGTACGTGCCGCTCGGCAGATAAGAAGACACAAAAATACATAATATTCGTAATATTGATGTTTTTGTCTAATGCATTTGAGGATTTAAACAATGAAGATAATAATAATAATAATAATAATAATAATAATAATAATAATAATAATAATAATAATAATAAAATACAGTTTCATGTATGACAGTTTTATCGTTGGTATTTTTAGCCCAATAACCGCTGTTTTAATCAACATTATTCACGAGATCTTATCATGGTTTATATGCATTTCTTTTAATGTTATTATTTCGGTCTGTTTCGGCCAGGGAAGCTGGGTTTCTTTGTTGGTTATTGATATTTTTTAAACTATAACGTTACATCTATCAACATTTATTTAGATGTTATCATGGTATTCATTTCTTTATTTTAACAATATTATTTTGGTCTTATTACCGGTGAAATATTACAGTATGCTGTAATACAGAACATTACGATATGATCCGAGCTAGACTCATTCAAAGCTGATATCCCACAATGCAATGCGGCCATTCATTCACAGAATTAAACAGCGATCAGCTGGTCTTTAACGACAGTATTGCTTCAATGTACACACACACATATATATATATATATATATATATATATATATATATATATATATATATAAAATCAGTGTTCTTATCACCAGCAACAACACGTTACTCAGCTTTGTTCCAGTTATACACACACACCGTAATAACGTTTAAAAACATCCGCGGAAGTGACGTCTGTGAATGAATGTTGCAGGTGAGAATTTACACAATAAAATACCAATAATAATAATAAATATTAAAATAAATAAAAATAGTGCTTTATGCTAAGCACTTTGATTTGCCTTATATATGTATATATATATATATATATATATATATATATATATATATATATACTATATAAAAAACCTACAGTTGAGTGTTTAGAAATACAGCCTAATTGCTTGTTTGAATAATTTGCATTTGTTTTGACTTGTACTGTTGTGTATATACAAAGAGAAGCATTTTTTATTTTATTTTCCATGCATAGTTATTTTAAAACCCAATTTTCTAATGTTGCGGTTGATGACTGTTAATATCAAATACTAAAAAGTTGAACAAGCTGTAACCATGGTGATTGATATGAGGATCATCTTCTGAATATAATAATTAATATGTTAGGCCTACCATAAATTGATATTGCAAAAAAGTAATTTATTTAAAACAACTAATGCAGTGTGATATTAAATCAAACTAAGTCCCACACATAACTATGCTCATGTTTTTTCCCTTTAGTATTTGATATTAATAGTCATCAACCACAACATTAGAAAATTGGGTTTTAAAGACTTCCGGTTTGGGCCATGCTGGAGTAGGAAGCACGAGAGACGAGCTCCGACCTAACTTGCTTATAACTTTCCTTAAAGGTGCTTTTAACGCCGTAGAGCTGAACAACGACGGGTATTGAAGTGTTGCTTAGCCACAAACGTATAATGAGCACCTCTAGACACAAACAATCGACGACGCGGAACACCATTGCTAGCAAGCTAGCTACTATGGCCTCCCCTGCTAACGAAGGCTCCTCCAACAACGGCGATGGAATCTCCATGGGCCAGCTGGTGGAGGAGCTGTCCAAGCAGCGGGCGCGCAAGTTTAAGAGAGGACATTTCCATCCTCATTCAGGAATCTATTGGCCCTTTGCAGTCCTCTGTGAACGATATAAAAGAGACTGTGGATACATTTCAACACCGCTTGACTGCAACGGAATGCTTAGCGGGAGAGAATTTTGAAAAAATATTCGCAGCAGATGCAGCCATCAAGTCACTGCAATCACAGAATACAAAGCTCCTGGATCGCATTGAGGACTTAGAAAACCGCTCTCGCAGATCTAATCTGAGAATTGTAAATGTTCCGGAAGGCAGTGAAGGGGACGAGGATCCTATAGCGTTCATGTCAAACATGTTGATGGAGATTATGGGCAGAGAGGTGTTTGACTCTGCTCCAACTTTGGAGAGGTCGCACAGAGTGGGCAAGAAGCCTGAACACACTGGAAGGTCCCCTCGGCCGTTTGTGGTATGCTTCCAACGATTCCAGGAAAAGGAGCGCGTGCTGCGATGGGCCAGACTACATGCTCTGAAAAACAAGAATGCCACCCTGAGAATATACCCAGATTTCAGCGTCAGTCTGTCAAGAAGACGTGCGGAATTCAACGACATCAAGCAAGCACTTTACAAAAAGGGAATAAAATTCCAGCTGCTTTACCCAGCCTGCCTGCGAGTCTCTTTCGGAGGAAATACACTTAAATTTGACACACCGGAGGACGCCAAGGCGTTCTACAATCAGCAGGTGATGACCTCAGAGTGACCCGACAGTTTGCTTGACAGCTTTGCTCTGAACTTGTTACGACGTGGCTGTGTGGCTACTTTGGCTGACTGCCAGCGGCTAGTTTTATCGCCGTTAATTTTCTCGGACCGAACTGTACTTGAGGAGATGGGTTGTCTTAACCAACTGGTATAAAAGGACTTAAGCGAACATTTTGAGGTAAATTTGTGTTATGTGAATTTGTTTGTTTACGGTGGTGGCTAATGTTACACCAAGCAATATATTAATGTTAGCTAAATGTTACTGTTTAACGTTACTATTGTTGCCCAAGCTCACTGCTGGATTAGCCCGTGACGATGTGGCGAATGTTAGACGGCAATATTGATTATCTTGAAACTGTTTCTAGTTTAATTTTTAGATGGTCAAAGGCTCTCTTGTAGGTTAACGGGACAAACTTTCCATTCAGCGTTTAACACCAAGGCACGGGGCGCGTCAATATTGATCCATAAAAAAATATTGTTTACGCCTTCAAAAACGATCTCTGATCCTCAGGGACGGTTCATAATAGTGTCAGGTTCCCTCTTTGATACCCCAGTCGTACTTATAAGTGTATATGCCCCTAACTGGGATGATGTTGGCTTCATTAACAAATTCATCTCCCTGATTCCGAATCTAGATTCACTCATTCTTGCTGGGGATCTGAATACTGTGACTGACCCAGCTATAGATCGCTCCAATCCTAAAACTTTAGCACGTTCCAAAATGTCCCAGGCTCTTTGTGATTTCATGGATCAAACTGGCTGTGTGGACCCATGGAGGTTTTTCTACCCACATAAAAAGGAATTCTCTTTCTTTTCACACGTCCATCATACATATAGTAGAATAGACTACTTTTTTATTGATAAAACACTCCTTCCTTCTGTAAAAAATGTGGAGTACACTGCCATAGTAGAATCAGACCATGCACCCGTGGTTCTCGATTTTCTTTTCTCTCAAAACCTAGCACAGCGCAATAACTGGAGACTGAACACAGCCTTATTGGCAGACAAACAGTTTTGTGAATTTTTATCCAAGGCAATTGATGAGTTTTTGTTGTTCAACAGATCAGACTTAATCTCACCATCTACTTTATGGGAGACACTGAAAGTTGTCATAAGGGGAGAAATTATTTCATACTCCATATCACGTAACAAAGCAAGAAAACAGAGGGAGCAAGAACTTATCAACTCTATAAGAAAAATAGACCACCAATATTCCTCGGCCCCAACTCCGGAACTATATAAAGACAAAATCGCTCTGAAAACGCAGTACGAGTTATTATCGACGCAAAAAACAGAGAGACACCTCCTCTGGTCAAAAGGGCGCTACTATGAGCATGGGGAAAAAGCAGGCCGCTTGTTAGCTTACCAGTTGAAATGTAATTCAGCATCTCGTATGATCCCACAGATTCGCATTGGTTCACAGTCAACAATAGATCCAGTAGAAATAAACACTGCTTTTAAAGCATTTTACTCTGACTTGTATACATCTAAATTTCCACAAGATACATCAAACATGTCACAGTTTTTCAGTGATCTAGATATCCCTAAAATAGATGTGGCTGTTAGAACTGACTTGGACAAACCCTTGCGACTTCAAGAAATCGCTGATTCCATCCAGAAAATGCAAAGTGGCAAAACCCCAGGGCCAGACCGCTATCCTGTGGAATTCTACAAGAAATTCTCATCCCGGCTAGCTCCCATCCTTTTGGAAATGTTCAATCATTCATTGATTCAAGCAAACCTACCACAGAGCTTAACAGAGGATTCTATCTCACTAATTTTGAAACCCGGTAAGGACCCGCTTGAGTGTGGGTCGTATCGGCCAATTTTACTCCTAAACACAGATGTAAAGATATTAGCTAAACTCCTTGCCTCAAGATTGGATACTGTAACGCCCCATATAATCTCAAATGACCAAACCGGATTTATGAAGGACCGTCACTCTTTCATAAATATTCGCAAACTCCTGAATGTTGTGCACTCTCCAGCATCCGGGGAGATTCCAGAGGTGGTTGTCTCCCTGGATGCAGAGAAGCCATTTGACAGAATCGAGTGGGGTTATCTGTTTGCCGTCCTAGAAAGATTTGGCTTTGGTTCTAGTTTTATTTCTTATATCCGCCTGTTATATACTTCCCCAAAAGCATCAGTGATAACTAACAAATTAGCTTCCCAGCTTTTCCCTCTATCAAGGGGCACCAGACAGGGTTGTCCCCTCAGCCCACTCCTGTTCGCGTTAGCTATAGAACCTTTGTCGATTAAGTTGAGAACATCGCATGTCATACGCGGGCTCCACAGGATGGGAGTTGAACATAGACTTTCCCTATATGCAGACGATTTATTGCTCTATATATCTGATCCAGTGTCCTGTGTCCCTAATATTGTGGAATTGTTACATATATTTGGGCTTTTCTCCGGTTACAAATTGAACCTGTCTAAAAGTGAATGTTTTCCACTCAATAATTTGGCTCTTCAGATTTCAGATAATGAACTCCCCTTCCGTATTTCTAAATCTGGCTTTAAATACTTAGGTGTACAGATCACCCGTAACTTCTCTGATCTTTACAAAAATAATTTCAAACCTCTCATGAGAAAATTAGAATCAGACCTTCAGAGATGGTCAGCCCTATACCTCTCTCTCACAGGTAGAGTTAATTGTATAAAAATGAATGTTTTACCTAGATTTTTGTATTTGTTTCAGTGTCTCCCTATATTTTTGCCCAAATCCTTTTTTCAGTCTTTAAATACATTGATCTCTTCCTTTCTGTGGGATGGTAAAAATCCCAGAATCCGGAAAGAATTCCTAGAGAGACCCAAAAGCCAGGGTGGCCTAGCACTTCCCAATCTAAGGAATTATTATTGGGCGTCAAACATACAAAAAGTTATTTACTGGTTTCAGTTTCCAGAAAGGGATTGGTGCCAAGCTGAAGGAAACTCATGTTTATCTACATCTCTCTCTGCTTTAATTACAACAAAACTACCTTTCTCACCATCACAGTATACTCCAAACCTTGTAGTACGTTCCACTCTCAAAATATGGGCACAATTTAGGCGACACTTCAAACTTCTTGACTTTTCTATGTGTAGCCCTATTTCTAACAACCACCTTTTTCCTGCAGCCAGATTGGATCATACCTTTACACAGTGGCACAGAGTTGTTCTTCTTAGATGTAGCGACTTTTATATAGACGGTCTTTTCGGCAGCTTTAGTGATCTTACTAAAAAATTCAAACTACAACGGTCAGATTTATTTAGATATTTCCAGGTCCGTCACTTTATTCAAACATGGTGCTCAACCTTCCCAGCCTTACCAGTAAATTCGGGGTTGGACGATATCTTACAAACTCCTGTGCAGCATAAAGGCCAGATTTCAAATATATCCAACACGATTTCATCTTTTCAAAAAGTGTCATTAGATAAAATCAGAACTGATTGGGCTGATGAACTTGGGATGGAGATATCTGATGCAGCCTGGGACTGCGCTCAGAGTAGAGTTAATGGCACATCCTCCTGTGCCCGCCTTAACTTGATACAATTTAAAGTCCTTCACCGAATTTATTATACTAAATCAAAACTGTCCAAGATATACCCAGATATTGATGACAGATGTGACCGCTGTAATTCTACTTCAGCCGACATGGCTCATATGTTTTGGACTTGTCCAAAGTTAAAAGAATTTTGGTCAACTGTTTGCAAAATTTTAAACGAAGCATTTGACACGAATGTGAGGCTGAATGCAGAAATGGCCAATTTTGGTGTATTTGTGAGTGAGGTCTCAATGACCACTAACAAGAGAAACGCATTTTCTTTTGCCTCCCTGTTGGCCCGTAGAAGGATAGTACTGGAGTGGAAATCTCCTGAACCACCATTTTCTGGCTTAACGACCTGATGCTATTCCTGAAATTAGAAAAAATCAAGTACTTTTCTAGAGGATCGACTGATATGTTCCATAAGATATGGGATCCGTTGTTGTTGTACTTTGAGAGGCTTAACACCCTCCCCCTAGATAATATAAGGCCCTAACAGCTCTACCCAATATACACAGTCGCGTTGTCTGATGCCTGATGTGATTTCCACATGAAGTGGGAACTGCTCTCTCCGTCAACCTCATCACATATTATTATTATTACATATATTATTTTTTATTTTTTTTATTTTCCCGCTTTTGTTTTGTCGGAAATGGCAGTATGTGGGTGGGATGGGATTCATTTTTAAATGAAAAAATCAAGACACTGTAACCATATGATTAGATCTGTATTGTTTTTGCCTTTCTTGAATAAAAACAAGGTTTAAAAAAAAAAGAAAATTGGGTTTTAAAATAACTATGCATGGAAAATAAAATAAAAAAAGCTTCTCTTTTTATATACACAACAGTACAAGTCAAAACAAATGCAAATTATTCATTCTATTATTCTAAACACTCAACTGTAGGTTTTTTATATAGTATATATCCATCCATCCATCCATCGTCGTCCGGTTATCCGTGGTCGGGTCGCGGGGGGAGCAGCTCCAGCAGGGGACCCCAAACTTCCCTTTCCCGAGCGACATTAACCAGCTCTGACTGGGGGATCCCGAGGCGTTCCCAGGCCAGGTTGGAAATGTAATCCCTCCACCTAGTCCTGGGTCTTCCCCGAGGTCTCCTCCCAGCTGGACATGCCTGGAACACCTCCCTAGGGAGGCGCCCAGGGGGCATCCTTACCAGATGCCTGAACCACCTCAACTGGCTCCTTTCGACGTAAAGGAGCAGCGGCTCTACTCCGAGCTCCTCACGGATGACTGAGCTTCTCACTCTATCTCTAAGGGAGACGCCAGCCAACCTCCTGAGGAAACCCATTTCGGCCGCTTGTACTCTGGATCTCGTTCTTTCGGTCATGACCCAGCCTTCATGACCATAGGTGAGGGTAGGAACGAAAACTGACCAGTAGATCGAGAGCTTTGCCTTCTGGCTCAGCTCTCTTTTTGTCACAATGGTGCGATAAACTGAATGTAATACCGCCCCCGCTGCGCCGATTCTCTGACTAATCTCCCGCTCCATTGTCCCCTCACTCGCGAACAAGACCCCAAGGTACTTAAACTCCTTCACTTGGGGTAAGGACTCATTCCCTACCTGGAGAAGGCACTCCATCGGTTTCCTGCTGAGAACCATGGCCTCAGATTTAGAGGTGCTGATCCTCATCCCAGCCGCTTCACACTCGGCTGCAAACCGATCCAGTGAGTGCTGAAGGTCACAGGCCAATGATGCCATCAGGACCACATCATCTGCAAAGAGCAGCGATGAGATCCCGAGCCCACCGAACTGCAACCCCTCCCTACCACAACTACACCTCGATATCCTGTCCATAAATACTACGAACAGGATTGGTGACAAAGCGCAGCCCTGGCGGAGGCCAACCCTCACCTGGAACGTGTCCGACTTACTGCCGAGAACCCGGACACAGCTCTCGCTTTGATCATACAGAGATTGGATGGCCCTGAGAAGGGACCCCCTCACCCCATACTCCCGCAGCACCTTCCACAATGTCTCCCAGGGGACCCGGTCATATGCCTTCTCCAGATCCACAAAACACATGTAGACTGGATGGGCATACTCCGAGGCTCCCTCCAGGATCCTTGCTAGAGTAAAGATCTGATCCATTGTTCCACGACCAGGACGGAATCCGCATTGTTCCTCTTTAACCTGAGGTTCGACTATCGGCCGAACCCTCCTTTCCAGCACCTTGGAGTACACTTTACCAGGGAGGCTGAGAAGTGTAATACCCCTGTAATTGGTACACACCCTCTGGTCCCCCTTTTTGAACAGGGGAACCACCACCCCGGTCTGCCACTCCTTTGGCACTGTCCCAGGCTTCCACGCAATGTTGAGTAGGCGTGTCAACCAAGACAGCCCCTCCACACCCAGAGCTTTCAGAATTTCTGGACGGATCTCATCAATCCCTGGGGCTTTGCCACTGTGGAGTTGTTTGACTACCTCAGTGACCTCCACCAGGGAAATAGACAACAATCCCCCATCATCCTCCAGCTCTGCCTCTAACAAAGAGGGCGCATCAGCTGGATTTATCAGTTCCTCAAAGTGCTCCTTCCACCGCCCTATTACGTCCTCAGTTGAGGTCAACAACGTCCCATCCTCACTGTACACAGCTTGGATGGTTCCCCGCTTCCCCCTTCTGAGGTGGCGGACGGTTTTCCAGAAGCGCCTTGGTGCCGACCGAAAGTCCTTCTCCATGTCGTCTCCAAACTTCTCCCACACCCGCTGCTTTTCCTCTTTCACAGCAGAGGCTGTAGTCCTTCGGGCCCTTCGGTAACTTGCAACTGCCTCCGGAGTCCTCTGGGATAACATATCCCGGAAAGACTCCTTCTTCAGTCGGACGGCTTCCCTGACCACCAGTGTCCACCACGGTGTTCGAGGGTTACCGCCCCTTGAGGCACCTAAGACCCTAAGACCACAGCTCCCTGCCGCAGGTTCAGCAATGGAAACTTTGAGGCCCCCAGCCTCCACAGGGATGCACGAAAAGCTCTGCCGGAGGTGTGAGTTGAAGGTCTGTCGGACAGGAGCTTCCTCCAGACGTTCCCAATTTACCCGCACCACCCGTTTGGGCTTACCAGGTCTGTCCAGAGTCTTCCCCCACCCCCTGACCCAACTCACCACCAGATGGTGATCAAATGACAGCTCCGCCCCTCTCTTCACCCGAGTGTCCAATACATGCGGCCTCAGATCAGATGAAGCGATTATAAAATCAATCATTGACCTTCGGCCTAAGGTGCTCTGGTACCAAGTACACTTATGAGCATCCCTATGTTCGAACATGGTGTTTGTTATAGACAATCCATCAACCCCGACAGGGTGAACAGCCTGAAGTCCTTGCGTCCATAGCAACGTAAACTCTGTATCTGTTAAGATAATGCAACCCTTCATCTATTACTCACCACCACCTTACGGGCTGTTGTAGTAGCCGTATATATTGACGCGTTGTAGTGAGCTAGCGGGTTATCGGCTGCTCGTATTTCCATTAAACTGAACATTTCTGTTGACGGTGAAGTGAGACGAGGTAAATGGCTTCATGTCCTCATTCATCTCGTTTCCTTTTTACACAGCCGCTGCATGTTGACACACCTAAACGTGCAATGTAAGCTAACTAATTAGCATTGTTGTCCCTATACTACGGCTGAAGTTACTGCGTAGCGATCATAGACCGTATATAAATATGCGCTCACCAGATCTGCTGTCATTGCTTGACTTGGAGGACAGAAGTTGCTCGATGGCGTTTCTCCACTTTTTGCCACAACTGGTAAATTATCCAACTTCTTTCAGCGGATTGATTGATAGCTGTCCTCCAGAGTGAACAGAACTGCGTCCATAGCAACGCTCTTCTTTTGCATGGCAACGGTGTGTTATGCTTAGCAGCGGTCTGTTATGAAGAAATTACAGACCGCATTCTACATTAGAATTCAACCAAGCCATGTAATAATCGTATTTAATTAATATTTATAATTAATTCGAATGTGTTTAACAAATCATTTAATGTAAGAATTGTCTTTGGCTATTGGCCGCATAAAAAAAACACATAAACGAAACTGAACGGTTGCGTCTGTCACGTGAAATCAAATCAAAACATAGAACAAACGATCTGACGGGTTTTAAAAGATCAAATACAACCCGACACGAAGAAAAAAACAAACAACAAAAACAGACCAGGCCTCTATTTGAGACTGGCCTTTATTTACCCAAATCTGTTGTCACACCAGGCGTTTAAAAGAGACAGGCGTCTATTTGGGACTGGGCTATTATTTGAAGTTTTACGGTAGCCGGGGGCTTGTGAGTATCCCCACACCCGCCTGGCGCCTCACAACCTGGGCAACTCCGGAGAAGAAAAGAGTCCAACCCCTCTCCAGGAGTACGGTTCCAGAACCGAGACTGTGCGTAGAGGTAAGCCCCACCAGATCCAACTGGTAGTGCTCCACCTCACGCACAAGTTCCGGCTCCTTCCCCCACAGCGAGGTGATATTATACATTAATAACAATGAATCATTAATGAAACTGACTTGACTTGACTTGAAAGCTTTGTAAAAAGAGGATATTTGTGGTGAGAAATAAATGTAAATCATGTCATTTAGTGTCAGACAGAGCCAGGTGTGAAGAGACTAATGTTCTCACTGTGAAAAGACACAGGTAAGCTGCTGATGTACCATAATGTGTTAATAAGAAAACGTTATCACTAAAAAAATGCTTTTCTTACTTAGTATCTTACTTGTTTCCAGTTCAAATATCTAAATATTCTTAATTCAAGATACATTTACTAGACAAGTGAAATTATGTTTTCTGAAAAAAAACTAAAAATTAAGTGATTTTGTTTTTTTCTTGTTGCTAAATCTAAAACAATTATTTTTGACAGATAATGTGCCTTGTTTTAAGCAAAAATCACTTAATTTTGAGGTGTTTTTTCATACTTGTTTAGTAAATTGCATCTTGATGTAAGATTTTCTTTTAGATATTCGGACTGGAAATGAGACAAAAATACTAAGTAAGAAAAGCATTTTTTCTTTGCAGTGATCACATTAGTTACAATATAACAACTTTCTATGCCCAAGTGTTACTAGTGACCCATTATGTTGTTAATCAAACAATAGTGAATATACAAAGCCCACGATTGAAAGGGAATAGGATAAAAGTAATATGAATTAAGCCTTTAGTCGTGAATTAAAGTGGGCCGGTCTAAGGCATGAAACTCCAGGGCTGAAAATGAGTCCCAATCCGGCCCTGCCTGCCAGTTTATATATTTTCCGATTGCAACAGTTCCTACTTGTTTATAGCAGGCACTTCTATCTCTCGGACGCAGTAGGCAAGCTACTTGTTCTTTTGAGTTTCTGCTCATTTTTTAGTGCGTTCTCAAACACTGTCTACGGTTTCATGTAGGAAGTGACATGTTCAATCTCTGTTTGGGCGCAGTCCTAATCGTCCATCGCGCGTTTACGACTCTGCTCTACTCTATCTTACATGGCGTTTAGTGCTGTCGGTCTGTTTCTAACTGTTTATCCAGTCCGCCATAATCTTTAATTTGGCCGTGTTCTCGTATCTTATCTGCTGACTAATTACCCATCGTTTGCGGAGCTTTTTGATAAGAACAAATAAACCAGCATGACTATTTATGCACATGTCTAACCGATCGTCATTTTCAGGCTTTGCTAAGGCAGAAGTAGGCCGACTTACGGAAGGGTTCAAGGTAATTTGAGCTCAACATTTTTCGTATATTACTACAGGCATGCACTACTTCATGAGAATTGCAATATCGTACCTGTCTCAATTGTAAGTTCATTGGGATAAAACAACAACAACAAGTTTTCACATATTGGTGCATTTGGCTCTCCGGAGTTTCCGTGGCGTTAGTTTCACATAGCGGTATGGCTAGCATCGACAACATCATAGCACACACGTAACAGCAATGTCAACGTAGCTACCGGTGAGAGTGGGAAGTTTGTTTCCATTAAGGACTAAAATCTTCTGTCGTTTGGAACTGGTCTGGGTTTGCTGCGACAGATGCGGAGCAGCAAACCCTGCGCTGCAACTTTTGCCTTACAGCCCATCGCAGGCAAAGGCAGCATATTTCGGTGCCTGACTTTACACTACTCTCGACAACGGGTAACGTTAGCCTCCTTTTAGCTAGCAGCGTAATTTTAAACCAAGGGGCCAGGCTTCTCTCCTCAGAGTGAAGCCTCCTATGGCGCCATGTTGATGCTAATAAGCCATCACCCCCGTTAGCATCCCATTCACTGCCATTCATTTTGGCGTCACTTTGACAGCCAATAACTTTACATCTGAATAGTTTCAAGACTTCATTTGTCCCTCGTTTATTTCTAAAGAAACACGACAATGTATGAAAGGCTCCATTACCTTGTATCTCACGTTATGGCTCCGTAGCAGACGTTTTTGTAAAATAGGCTAACGATTGTGTCATAACCACGAGACTTACTGTCTCATAGTAGAGGAATTACCGTATAGTACAGGAGAAGCTCGCAGGCAGTTTCGACTTACATTAGCTGTTTAGTTTAATTGCTAATGTTAACTAGCATTTTAGTTAGCAATAATTAGCCTGTGCCTATGTTATGTCCTTACATATACCTACGCTCTCCGTCTCTGATAGATTGGGAATGATTGAGATTTCTCTTGGCACAGCTACCAGAAGACTTACAACGTTCAGAGACGTTGCTCACGTCACATCGGCGGCGGGAAGCTAGTTTGCAGCTGCGCAATAACGCTCAGTGAAGGCCCGTTCACATAGGACGCGGCATGCGCTGCGCTCGCCGCTAGGTTGTCCTTTTCCCAAAATAACTTTCGTTGTGCTTGCCGCGGGGCTCAGCGGGCTCAGCGCAGAGGAGGCAGAGTTACGAAATTTACGTCATACATGCGACAATATTTAAATCACGTCACGTCTGCGTCCGGTGTTGACATCAGATGTGCGTTACATGCGACATTGTGTATACACCTGTGATTTGGTGGCGAAGAGGTTTCTTTCTGTCAACCAAAAGAAAGCCTTGGCAGTTGCCCTGATTGAGAGGAGGAGAAGACGGAGGAAGGCAGCCGCAGCAACAAGGGTGTGGGTGCACGAGACCCTCAGGTCCAGACAGCAGTTGGGGGAATTCCGGCTGGTGAAGGAGCTCCGCACGTTGACCGGTTCCAGGGCTACTTTTGGCTCAACAGGGAGCAATTTGACAGTCTGCTGACGAGAGTCGGTTCTATGATTTCCCGGATACGAACAACATTCCGATACCCCAGTTCTACAATCTGTCTCTCCCTGACGTGTGGCTCCAGAAAAGACAGTATGGAAAAGTACTTCCAAGTACTTTGTTGGTCTGCCCCTGCACCACTTTGTTGTCTCTCTGTTGCCTCCTCTCCTTTATGTACCCGTCCCTTAGGTTCTTCCACCTTTTCTTACACTCCTCTAAATAGAAAAAAATAAATAAATGGCTTCTTTTAAAACAAACATGTTCACATAATGTATAGTAACTGATGTGTATGTGGGAGCATATCTGTAAATGAATGAATGAAGGGTAGGGGAGAGCCGGGACAGTTGAAACACTTTTTAATTAAACGTAATTTACAAAGCGATCGTATCGCACTGAAAGCTAATATTTTGTCACTAGCAACCTCCACCTGTCACCTGTCAAATACAGCTGCATCTTCAGCTTTGAACAAAACCGTTCAGGAATTATTACAGCAACAGTGGGGCGTGCGTAATGTCTCATAGATTGTTGCTGGGCTTTACGTCTTTGTGAATGTCTGTTAACAACTCATCGCCGTCATCATGAAGCGCGTATGAAGCGGTTATTGAAATATCATGCACTGTGGATGATTCTGCCATTTTTATAGCTAGAACAGTAGGTGTTCCCATTAATATAATGTTTATTATGTATGTCTATTGTGGAAAATGTCGTTTTTTACGTGGGTTATGGACACTGCACTCACTGTAACCGCCAGTGCCCATAACCCACATAACCCGCATGTAGTCAAACCTTTAAATGAAAAACACTCATTAATAATCGAAAAAATGTAACCGCTAATGAAGTTTACTTTCGACCATCAAAACTCGCTCATCGCCTGTAACTCCGTGATAAAAGGAAATAACAGGAAGATATTTGGCTGATAGAAGGAGGTTAACATGCTCTATGTGTTGACCTGAGGAAGTCTGTCTATCATCACTGCACTCGGAGAAAACTGGAATGTTTCATCTGTCCCGCGTTTCAACTGTCCCGGCTCTCCCATCATGTTAATGTTGGTTTGGGGGTAAAAGTGTTAGTAAATGTATTTGTTGACATCAGCCTGCCCAGGGACTACAGGTGGAAACCTGGTAAAATGCATCTCTCCTGTCTAAGGTTAATGTATATTGTACATTGTCCCTGTTTAAAAATAAATAAATGAGGAAAATGAAGATGAAGACGTGTGGATTATTTTAATTTCTAAATAAGATGGTGCATTTTAACACTACGTGTCATTGCATTTTACATACATAAGAGGTCTGCAGTCATTGCAGTCGGGTATAATAAATCTAAGATATGAGCCTAAATTCATACATTCATCATCATCCATTCATACTCTGGAAAACACTTTGTTTAATACATATGTAGTACAATTAATTCCTTCAAAACTGGAGTTTACGTACGCTTGTTAATGGGTAATTATTCTGTGTAAAGGCATATTACCTACTTCAATGAAAACGAACATGACGTGTCAATCAGTCCAAAAATTTTACATAATGTAAACATACAAATATATCTTACAAGTACCTGTATGGAGCCATATATAGGCTAATCAACTTGGTATTTGGTTTTTGCAGCTCACAACAGTAGGCTACAGTTCTTCTCCATTGCTTTGGCGCATTTCTCAGATCAGTAATGCTTATACTTAACATATATGGAATAGTGCTCACATGCATTGTTCATTAGACTATACTTACAGTGAACTGTTAAATATGGACAACAACACAAAGCAGTTTCACTATCTTGGAATAAACAATGGCATATATCTGGACTTGTCAGCTTGATTATGTCATTGGTATAAATAGGCTACTTGCTGTTCCGTTTGTGGATCCACGTGCATTCTGTGTTGTTTTTGGTTTTTGAAAGCATAGGGTGCTTGTGACTTATGTCACAGCGCACCGCGGCTGCTCTTGCGCTTGCCGCGGTCAAAGTTGAACCATGTTGAACTTTGACCGCGGCACGCGCAAGAGCAGCCGCGGTGCGCTGTGACGTGCTTTCACGTGTCTGAAAAAAACTAAAACAACATGTTGAACCTTGGCCGCGGCACGCGCAAGAACGGCAAGCCGCAAAATGCCGCTTGCGCTGCGCTTTGCTCAGCGCAGCGGCAGGTTAGCTGTTGTGCGCGCAAGCCATACACAATAATGGGTTTCATAGCGCAGCGCTGCCTCTTGCGCGTCCTATGTGAACGGGCCTTAACACTTTCCCATCACCGGAAAAGTGCTGGTAAGAGGCTTCTCTTGTCTCCGTCAAAAACAGCGGGATCGCTGTGTCCATTTTATATACTGTCTATGATTTAAACACGTTAACATGCTGACAGGTGACGTTAAACAGTGTAAAGTGTGACTGTCTATCAACAGTCTGCTCTGCAGCGCAGCAGCTACCGACGTCGGAGGAACTCAGACGTTGCATTCACTGAAACCGGTAACCTGCAGCCTCGCTGTGCATTCAAGTTATTGTAAAATATTCTTCTTGCAGCAAGGACCCTTCTTGCCACGCTTTTAACAGCTTATCATTCTTTCGACGCCCCCAGCTCGATCATGTCTCGAATGACGTCTTCGCAGCGCAGTCAACTAGCTTTCATCATTCAGCACATTCGCAGAACGTTTGTCTGTCCTCCTTCACAGCATGGTTATTCAGACCTCTTCTCTGAGCAAGCTCAACATAACTAATTATCTTGTACCTAAAATAGAAGTCACGCTTTCCCGCTTTTGACTCTTAATTTCCTTAATATTTTCTTTCTCTTTGCTGTCTATTTTACTCGTTTGTTCCAGGTGTTACTTGTGTTCTCTGCGTTATATTTACGTCATGTATATTGTTTAGCCGTAGAGTACGTTCTAATGTTGTTCTTAAATAGTTTACCCGGTTAGATAAAGGTTTACTAACTTTAATCATTTCAATTCACGTCACTGCTAATGTCAATACTAGTCTTCTGCATTTTTCTCATTATAGGACGTCTCTATGTAATGCTTTGAAACCATTATTGAGTTTGTTATTATTCTAACCAGCATTGACATTTGCTCATGATCTCTGCTTAATGACAAGCACGGCAAACAAGCATCCCACCATGCACAACAGCAAAAGCTATCATAATACAGCAAGTATGCAATCATATTTTCAGATTTCTAAGCCGCAATTCGGCAACATGCAAATAACTGGTGGTGGTGTCTGTCCGATTTCTGATAGGCGACATGATTTCGGCTCTCTTTGGTCGTTCTGCACTCATGTTGTTCTCTCCCCTGTATTCACTTTCGTTTTTTGTTTTCTTCATTTTCGGCCTGTACGTTTACGATGGGGTTAAGTTTAGCCTGCCCCGGACACTCAGCCTGGGTTTGGAGTAGGAAACACGGACATGCGGCCGTGGAAAGAAAATGGTTAGAAAATCCCGGCCACATGGCGGGTATGCTGGCTTTTACCAGGACATGCAGCAAGATGGGCTACATGTCCGGGTTAGGTGTGCATGTGCGTCTTCCTTACGTGTATGTTCGCGTGTATATGTATGTATATGTATATACATTTATGCATATGCATAGGTTTACATGCGTGTGTGCGTTTATATGTTTGTGTGTATGTTCGCGTATGTGTGTATATATGTGCACGTGTGCTTGTGTTTTACATGCGCATGTATATGCATATATGTGTTATGTGCCATATATATATATATATATATATATATATGAGATAGAGATAAATGAATGAATTAAAAAAAAAAAATCCAAAATGATTAAATGCGTGAATCATGCAACCACTCTCAGTGTGAATCTCTCAAACATGCGCAAATCGCGCATACAATCTCAGTGTGAATATCTCAAATATGCGTGAATCACGCAAGTGTATATCACTCAAACAAGCGTGAGCACGCAAACAAGTGTGAAGCACTCTAACTTCAAGTGTGTATCACTCATACAAGCGTGAAGCACGCTACCTTCATGTGTGGATATCTCAAAGCGTGAATCACGCAAACAATCAAGTGTGAATCACACAAACAAGCGAAAATCTCGCTAAAACATGCCTGTCGTGGCACATGCCACTTTTCGCTGAGCTCGCCAGCACACACCTGGTGCCTGGTTTCATTTGAACTGCCACAGAGCGGGGTTCATGTTTCCACGGCTTTCCCCTTCATTTCTCTGTCTAGTCCGCATCTTAGTACATTCGTGTATATGATAGGGGCTTTTCTCTCTCTTTTTGCTGACGGTCTTCCCCCTTTCTCGCTGAGTCTCCTGCCTCATTCTTTTTGGGGGTCTTGGAGCCTATCACTTCAGTTCCTGCACATCAAGTAAGTATCGTTTTTTCACCAGTTCAATTCACGTTTTTGGGGGAGGTCTTCGGCTCCGACCCCTTCTAATATATTATTGTATTAATATATTTGTGATGGAGTCTAATCTCCAAACATCATTCATGTCAAGTTATACTTGTGAATAAATTTTGCGTTTTTGCAACAAAGTCTCTCCTGATTGAAATAATAATGGCAGTCATTCTGAGAGCTGCTAAACTGTTTCGTTGTTTTCCAAACATTGACAATAAAGATCTATTTGATTATACATTTTTAAAATTAGTTCTGCATTGGGATAAATAATAAATAAATAAAGCATTTAGGTGAATAAACTGCAAACTTGCTTTGTTCTTTTTTTAAAAATTACATTCACAAGAAATCCCAGAAGAAAGTCATTTTACAGTTATGCATGATTTTCTGTGCCCACCTAGTCCCCAACCTCCCTACTATGGCGCAGTGATGCTCAAAGCAAACACACAAAAAGGGTCTGTATGCATATACTGTATATACACACACGCATGCATATACACACCCACATACATATACTGATACATAAACATAGACATACCATACACACCTACCTACATGTTTTTTTTTTTAAATGAGATTTGCATGACCTTTGATGATCATTAAATTATTTATGGGTTCATTGGGGTATAAATGAGACTCAGACAAGTTTTAAAGAAGGCACTTTGTTATGAAAACAGAGTCATAGGAATAGTTCATTTGGAGTTTTTTCACAAGGCTGTACATGTTACCCACCTGTAGTGATGTAGTTGCATGGACATAGCCCTGTGCTATGAGTCCTTTAATTGGAGATCTCTGGACCAGCCCAACAGCAGCAAACTTAGACAACCGAAGAACATTTTACCAAAGACATGTCTTGTGTTCCTCAACAGAATAATTTTATTCTTCCTGCTTTAGGGTGCCCCCAGACCACTCCCTACTTTGGAACAATTTTGTTTATTACAGACGGACAGGAGCCTCTCTGAAGCCTGCACGATAAGGCTCCAGTGTGTATCCAGAATGTTTTTCACAAACAAAATAGTTCCAATGTAAGGAGTGGTCTGAAACCACTGTTAAGCAGCTTAATACACTTAATATGGTGTGTTATGTTATGAATACTAAAATGTTACATTGTTGTGGTTTGCTTGATGTATTGTTGTCCTTTGAAGCGGGGTCTAGTCGGGAAATGTTCAACCAGAGGACCTGCTGCTTGAGGTTATGTTGATGCAACTAACTTAACTAACCTACCTAACCCTAACTCATGCAATTTTGTGACAAGAAATTCAAACCATCCCTTTAACTGTTATGACCCTATATTTTCACTATATTAGTCATTGCATTGCCACTTCCTGGTTCAGCTTGCCTCGACAGCACAACTGAAATTAATGAATAATAATTACTAGCTTAATTTTTCTTTTGCAGTTTTTCTGCACTTCAGCTGAAAAGGGCAAATTAGCTTGATTTGCACAGCCTGATGTATTTTTTGCTCTCTTGTAGAGCAGTTAAGGCACTTTTTCATGAAGTTTATTTTCATGTGATTTCAGATGCTTCATTGGACTGAACCCCTCCAGTGGGACCAAGACAACAAAGGTGGTAAGCCAAAAAAGCGGGAAGGTACAGGAGAAGAAGAGAAACAGCATCAACCCTCACGTCTCCTCTCTACTCAAGCGGCTGATGGCTTTTGAATGGATTCAATTGTAAGTCATATACAAACGACTTCGTCACAATTTGAACGGACATTGTTCTAATCTTCCAAAGTTTTATTTTATTATTATTTTGTCGAGGTGATGTTTTGAACCGTCATTGTAATCCAGGTCCTGATTTTAAATTGGGTCTTTAACCTTCATGTTGTCCTTTGGTCAAATTTGACCTGTTTTCAAAGTTTCTAGAAATGTTGGTTTCTTTCAACCCAATTGCCCAAAAGTAACACAGATGGTTCCTCAAAACGCTCTTCACAAGTCAAATTAAGGATCAGTTCACTAAATGTATTGACTTTTAGGTGTTTTACTCATTTTATAGCATTATTCTGACAGTCTGTCATTATCCCAAAACATCCTCTGATCTTAAATATTAGTCAAAATAATTCATACGTTCTGCTTTTTTAACTCAAAAATTATATATAATTTCATATAGGCTAAATGAGCTTTATTGACCATAACTTCCCAAAGAAATGTGTAAAAATAGTGGTAATAGGTTGTAGTGGAAAAAAAAATTTCAGAACAAATGCTACAAAATGTTAGTTATACATCAAAAACAGGCAGAAACGTGTTTTTGTTTTTTTTAAAGCGCCAAAAGTGTTCATTTTCTTGACCCAGAAGGACAACACAAGGGTTAAGCTAAGTTAAGGTTATGGTGAATTTTGCTATTGCTCGTTGCAACTCTTAATTTGAATTCCATTGAATGTTTAATGAGCTGTTAAGAAAAAGAAAAGTTACCTTCTGAAAACGTACAGTAATGTAACACTGTATTGCGTTTTAATAATAAAATTTCATGGTTTTGCATCTCGGACTTTGGTTTTATTTAACAGTTGAAGAAAATCTAATGCAATGCTGGTCTTATTCAAAACACTTTACAATAGGCATCAGCAAAGATGTGAATGTAAACTAAAATGAACTTTTTTACGACAACATAATGTATTGTGAAATATTTTCAGCTTTTTGAAACTGTAATTATTTCAAAATACAATATGATGTTGTAAAAAAAGATCTACAACAACATATTGTATTGTGAGGTATTTACCGATATTACCTGGCAACTCGAGTTGCCAGGTAATATCAGTAATTTGAAAAGAATAAAAGATAATGTTGTAAACTAAATTACAATAAAGTGTTGTTTTCCTATAATAAAAAACAATACATTGCTGTAATTTATGTACAACAGTAACCTGTAAAAGAAATCCAGTATTATACTGTAATTATTTTTACAGTTATTAACAGCAATTTTACAAGACTTTACAAGATTTTACTGGCAACTTTTTTGCCAGGTATTTACTGTAGAATCTACAGTCAAATTCGTTACAGTGAAGAAAAATTCTGACAAGTGCAAAAAAAGTTACATGTTGCAAAATTCTCGCTAAATGTATAGCCAAGCGCCTTGAGAAGGCCCTCTTTTTCCTTGTGTTACGCGATCAAAACTGGATTCATGGAAGGTAGACATTCCTTCTCCAACTCTCGTTGGCTCTTTGACATAAATTCCAAGTCTTAGACAGACACGCCTGAACTGTTATCCCCAGATGCACAGAAGGTGTTTGATTGGTTGGAATGGGACTTTAATGTTCAATGTTTTACACAGGTGGGATTTGGGGCTAATGTTATTTCATGGGTTAAGGCAGTGGTCATCAATTACATTTTTCCAAGGGCCAGAATGTTTCCCGCCAGACACTCTGGGGGCCAGACTTTCAAATGAAAAGAAACAAATATATTTACACACAATAAGCCTATCATTGTTCGATATTATTACTTTCTTACTAAATTAATGATGTTCTCATTTACTTGTATCAGTGGGCACAGACTCCTAAAAGAACTGGAAATCCATAATGATAACTACATAGGGACCTTAACTAGGAAATGATCCCAGATTATGGCAGTTCACTGAGCAGTGATGGTTAAAATCTGTGTTATGGAAACTGTGTTCAGTGTCCTGATTTGTGGAAAGTGCGTGCAGTAAGAAAGGCTTGTTGTCAGGTAAAAATGTCACTCTCAAAGAGCCTGAAGGGAAAAGCTGACGTGGAAAACCCCAGCTTTAAAGGTGCTGTAGGTAGGATTGTGAAGATCCAGGATTTAGAAAAAGAAATTGAACATTAACAACTTCTCATTCAATATGACGTGCGGAGTTCCCCAAGGCTCCGTTCTGGGGCCTCTTCTGTTTAACATCTACATGCTTCCACTGGCTCAGATTATGGAAAACAACAAAATAAGTTACCACAGTTATGCGGACGACACAGAAATTTACATAACCTTATTGCCAGGAGACTATAGTTCTATACAAACACTGACTAAGTGCATTGGACAAATTAACGACTGGATGTGCCAGAACTTTCTTAAATTAAATGAAGAAAAAACTGAGGTGGTTGTTTTTGGAGCAAAAGAGGAAGGATTAAAAGTCAGTGCTCAGCTTCAAACGACAATGTTAAAAACAACAGACAAAGCCAGAAATCTTGGTGTAATTATGGACTCAACAGCCACATTAAGACAATTACAAAGTCATCCTATTACCACCTTAAGAATATATCAAGGGTAAAGGGACTGATGTCTCAGCAGGACTTGGAAAAACTTGTCCATGCTTTTATCTTCAGTAGACTGGACTACTGTAACGGTGTCTTTACAGGTCTCCCTAAAAAAATCACTCAGACAGCTGCAGCTGATTCAGAACGCTGCTGCTCAAGTCCTCACTAAGACCAAGAAAGTGGATCACATCACTCCAGTGCTGAAGTCTTTATACTGGCTTCCTGTGCCTCAGAGAGTTGATTTCAAAATACTTTTGCTAGTTTATAAATCATTAAATGGTTTAGGTCCAAAATACATTTCTGACCTGCTAGTAAACTACGAACCACCCAGACCTCTCAGGTGGTCTGGGACAGGTCTGCTTTCTGTCCCCAGGGTCAGAACTAAACAGGGAGAAGCAGCATTGCGTTTCTATGCTCCACATATTTGGAACCAACTTCCAGAAAATTGCAGGTCCGCTGCAACTCTCAGTTCTTTTAAATCAAGGCTGAAGACCTTTCTTTTTGATGTTGCCTTTCATTAAATAACTATCCATTTCTTATACTTCCGTTGCTTATTTTATCTGCTTTTATTTAACTGTTTTTAACTGCTCTTTAATGTTTAATTTCTTATACTGCACTGTAACTTTTATTATTGTATTTAAATTGTCTTCATGTAAAGCACTTTGAATTGCCCTTTTGCTGAAAAGTGCTCTACAAATAAAGCTGCCTTGCCTTGCCTTCTCAGTGTAGAACAAGAAACTCACCTCTGGAAATGAGGAGGCGGCATGGCAGGGGTTAAACATCATGATGGGGAGAACCCCCAAACCTCCGCCTCTTTTGCAGAGCAGCTAAACAGCTTCTTCAGCAGGTTCAACAACCGCAGCGCACCAGCCAGCAGGACCCTCCCCAGCCCCAGTCCTTCCCACCAGGCTCTCATCATAGATGAGAAACTAGTAGCATCTGGCCTAAGCCGAGTGAACCCACACAAAGCCCCTGGCCCTGACAGGCTCAGAGGCAGAGTGCTCCAAGACTGATCCACCCAGCTAAGTGGGGGTTTCACCAAGCTCTTTCAGGGTCTCCTGGATTCAAGCTGTTCCCCAAGTGGAAAGAACCAACCATCATCCTAATTCCTAAAAAAGACACATACCAAGGAACCAAAGGACTTTCCCTGACATTTTTACAGGACAGGCCACATTAAGTGCATGTAAATGGTTTTATTCCTGCAAACTATTTTTAAACACTGGGCTTCCTTAAGGATGCGTTTCATCCCCCATTCTTTTCTCTGTTTACACAAACCACATATCCTGCAGCAGAGACGGAATGACTCTTTTTAAGTATGGGGATGATATGGCCTTAGTAGCCCACTTGTCCGATACAAGGGCACTTTCTGTCTACCATCAGACAGTGACAACCTGGTCACAACATTCCAAAACATTTCCCTGGAGCTCGACATCGACAAGACCAAGGAGTTGTGCTGTCAGAGCAGGGAAACCCCGAGCTCACAGCAAACGTTTCAACCCCTCTGCATCGATGGTCAGCCGGTTGAACAAGTCAGTGTATTTAAATACCTTGGGACAGAGATGGACACATCTGTCTTTCTCACAGCACACAGACACTGTGTATAAGAAAGCCCAGCAGCGCTTATAACTGTTAAGGAAACTTAGAGCTCTTAGTGTCAGCAAGGACATTTTAACTGTGGTTTACCAGCAGGGGCGGACTGGGACAAAAATTCAGCCCTGGCACTGTAGCCACACCAGCCCACATTACCATGCAGCCCCACCCATGGACATGTACATTCACTAATTACATTTGTGTACAGATGGTGAAATAATAAAAGCAGTACCTTATGTTACAGAGTTTTAAACATTTTATGTAAGTAACTGGCAAACAATGCTTACTTTTCGTCTGTTTTAACTCTCTAACTCTGCAATTTAAATATGTTTTCATGGCTGTCTATGATAATACTTCAGGGTTTTTCCTTGGCCAGAATTGTCCTTTGGGGGTCTGGGGGTCCTCCCCCAGGAAATCTTTAGGGTAAAAGACTTCAATTCCTGCATTCTGATACATTTTTGGGCACCAATTAATGGTAAAAGCGTCTATATTTATGGCAAGGAAATCACAACCTTCTGGTTTCAGGAAACAATTTAAAATACTAAATACAATGGAATATTATTATATTCAGTAGTCCAGTAAGGGGCCTTTCACATCTGGGACATGGGCCAGATATGCAACGCTTGACCCCAAAGTCCAGTTGTTTAATTAGCATGAACAGGGCTTTATGGTCACTTTTTTTCCCAAGGAGCATGTTTTGCTCCCACTGTGAAAAATGTAGGATTGACTTACAGAGGCTACTGCTTTTACTGCTAAATTGTACAATAACACAATCATGTTATGGATACAAAACGTTGTGAAATGTAATATTTTCTACATTCTATTGATCAAAAATGATCAGTGATGTTGAATATAGCCTACAGTGTAATGGACCACCACAGTTCATGCATACATGTGAACCACGGATTGATTTCATAGTGTAAAACTAACTACGTGAATGGGGCGCAGCAGAAAGACGGAGCAGAACGACGCTGCTTGTTCAAGTTTTCATGTGTACTCCTGTAGGCCTACACTTCACATCAGGCGTACCAAGACACTGAATTAGACTACTATTTAATGTGACAACGAGATGTTTTTAACCGGTCATGAAACTGTCAATTTAGTACTGATGCCATCAGACGGCCGCGTGGACAGACAGCAATAGGAGCTCCGGCGGATCTGCACCCGTCAGCAGCGGCTTCTGGCTACTGCAGCCGGTCCCCCAGAGCAGCATGATCTGAACGGAGATCCCGTTTGCAGGTGACGTGCTTGATTTTGACTGAACATCCCAATTTGAGTAACCTCTGATTGGGTCGGTTGGCCCATCTTGGGACCAGACTTGCCGTTGCCGACTGGCAAATGCTTAGTATTTATTATTATTATTATAACCACAGTGAAATCTTGCAAGCGATAAAACCCCGTCCTATGCACTGTCGGCCTGTGAAGACAATTTATTTGTATATCAAAAAAAAAGAATCTGACCGGCCCACATTAAAAAAAATCTCTGGCATTTTCCAGAACTGCTGGATGGCCGATCCGCCCCTATTTACCAGTCACTTATTGAATCCATACTCACTTTCAATATCTCAGCCTGGTACAATGCCCTCACCATCAAACATAAAAAAACAAAACTTCCAAGAATAACAAATAAGGCCAGCAAGATAATAGGCTCCTCCCAAACCCCCCTAACAGAACTTCACACACGGTTAGTACTCAGGAAAGCCACTATAACCACACAGGATGCCACCCACCCCCTTCACCAATCCTTTCACTTACTGCCATCGGGTCGACACTATAGGGTCCCATTCGAATGGAAAAACACATAAAACATCCTTCATTCCCACTGTCATCAGCACACTGAACAGCCAAACATAGACGGCATCCAACAGCTCCACTCAGGCTTCTTCTTCTCTGTTTTTGCATTTTGTACGTCTGCACAGTCAATGTTTGTGATACTGTTTCTATATGTATCGTTTATGTTCTTATATGTATCTTATGTCACCTGTGACAGACAATAAAGTTCTTATCTTATTTACTTCAATCTTTCTGATAAGAACTATAAAGGGGCTGCAGCAGACAAACATTTTATATGTTGGGGAATAAACAGGAAACAACTGACCTGAACATTTCAATGACGAATACTTACAAGACAAGTTACACTAGGAAAGGAGAGAGGAACAACATGTGTCAGGTGTAAAGTTGTCAGTAGGGGGAATAATCCAGGGCTGTGAATGAGCCCTGTCACTGTGATCAGGTTCCTCCTTCTAATCCACCAACTTTTTTTTTTTTTTTTTTTTTTTTTAACCTTTATTTATTCAGGGGAGGTTCACTGAGAGTAAGACTCTCTTTTGCAGGAACGCCCTGATCACATTCACACAGTTCCCCATTCATACCTGGAAGCTGCCCAGTACAACCACAGTCTGATCTGAGCAGCAGATCTGAGCAGCTCCACTGGAGCAGTTGGGGTTAAGGTGCCTTGCTCAAGGGCACCTCAGTTGATGAAGACTAAACAGAGAGATCACAGCCTTCTTTATAGTTAGTTAGTTAGTTAGTTAGTTAATTTTTATTTCTGTGTCGTGCCAAACACCTTGGCCCATCCCACATGGGATTACAAGACACCACAAATCAAACATCTTCCTGTCCCACATACAAATAATTGGGAGTAATACATAAATACAAATATATTCATACATACACATGTACACATACATACACACACACACACACACACACACACACACACACACACACACACACACAAATAACAAATTCTCATCTACAATTATTCTCGATAAAGAGCTTTTTTTCTCTTCTCCCAAGCTTTATCTAGATAACTGGCTAATTTATATGTTTCATATGTGAACAGCCATCTCAGTCTTTGAGCATCGTCCATATTTACCAAGTCAGTCTCTACTGTTATCCTACGAAACAAGAAGTCACGCTGTTCACAATAAAAAGGACAGTAAAAAACAAAATGGAACTCATCTTCTATAACATTCAAACAACACATGGGACATATCCGTTTTTCCTCTTCTACATTAACATATCGTCCTGTTTCAATAGTTAAAGGCAAAACACCAGATCTCACTTGGGCACATAAAGATCTTCGCCTTATACTTGCTGTAGCTCAGAGTTACTCCACACTGCAGATATGAAGCCTCTGTTCATCTCAGTGTTGCTGGCTGCTATGAGCCTTGGTATGAACACAACTCTGTTTCTTTGATATCAATCCAACATTGATATGATTCTTTAACAGCACACTGATTCTGTTTGTTGCTGTTTTACAGAATGCAGAGCACAAAAAGACAACGTGCTGCAACCAAAAGGAGATGTGACTGCTACTGAAGGAGAGGCAGTAACACTTGGCTGTCAATATAACAGCAGTTCAACTAATGATTATCTCTTCTGGTACAAACAGGATGGAAACATCAGCCCCAAATTCATTCTGATGCGCGTTCAAGGGGATGAAGGGAACACAGCAGACGAGTTCATGGAAAGATTTTCATTCCTCAATTCCAAGTTAAAATCAGTTCCTCTGAAGATCCAGAAGCTTCAGCTGTCTGACTCTGCTGTGTACTACTGTGCTCTGCAGCCCACAGTGACAGGAAACACCACAACTCTGTACAAAAACCTTTGGAGCAAAGACAACACAATACTCCACAACATCCACCAGAGGGAGTCACAGACTGGTAAACAAATATCATGAATCACTTTACCTGAGTAGTGTAACTTGAGAAGTGAAACTACAGAGCTACGAGGAGACGGAGAGACTCAGGGAGGAGCTGAGCTGTTACTGAACTATAGAAGAGAGAGGAACTTCTATATTCAACAGAGATCAATACACAAACCATCAACATTACCTTTATTCAACATGCTGTCACTGCAGCATTGTGTGATTTCTCTGATGTTTCTCTCAATCATCACAGGTATGTTAGATTATGCAGCATGAAAAAGTTTCTAAATATCTGAATGTGAATCATTTTTTGAGACGTTTACATCTAATAACAGAGTTATCTCTTCCTTTAGGGGTCAGCTGTGAAGAACTCACTCCAGTAGAGAAAGAAGAGAACAGTTTAGAAGGCAGCTCTGTCACTCTGTCCTGCAGATACTCCAAAGGTTCTGCTGATTATTTCTTTTGGTATCGACAATATCCAGGAAAGCCACCAGAGTTCCTCATCTCTCATCTGGAATCAGGAGAAATAATGCAAAATACAAACTCAGGACTGTCTGTTTCAGTGAGTGAGGATAAAACCAAAATGGATCTTCAGATCTCCTCTGCTGCAGTGACAGACTCTGCTCTGTACTACTGTGCTGTGAGGCCCACAGTGACAGCAAACCCACAGTCTCTGTACAAAAACACAAGCTGACACACTGACAAGCTGCTGGAAGACTTTTTTCTACACTGTTGTAGTGAACTTTGTACCTCCACTAGAGGGCGACATTATCAAGTAGGAGGTGCACTACTTCTGCACTGTGTTCAACCATTCAGTCAATAATAAGTGCTGCTGTGAAGAGAACAATTCTCAGACTGAATGTTGAACATCAGATAGTTTCTCCTGTTGATTTAAACCTTGTTGTAGAGATGGAACATTGGCTGTGGATTATTCTTGCTGCTCTTTTCTTTGGTAAGATACAAAGAACAACATGGTTTTATTATTTTCTAAAGATTAATATAAACTGCAGTTCAGAGCAGAAATCTCTGAACAGTTGAGCTGTTTCTGTCCAGAGTAAAAATGTACAGTTGACATTTTCCACTGTCTTCTCCTCTCAGCCTCATGAACAATGTTAGTGTAATGACTTCATTTTCTCTACTTTCAGGAATAATAGCTGGAAACCAAATCTCTCCTGTAGAAGAAGAAGAAGTCATTAAAAGAGAAGGAGAATCTGTTACACTCAGATGTGACTATGAGACAACTGATAGTAGTCTTTTACTTCACTGGTACAGACATCATTCTGACCTTCAGGCACCTCAATTTATACTCTGGAAAGGAGCAAAAGGAGCTAGTAGTAGTAAATATATCCCAGATAAGCGATATGAATCCAAAACAACAGATAAATCAACTGAACTGACCATAAAGACACTAACCCTGGCAGACACAGGTCTCTACTACTGTGCTCTAGAAACACAGTGATACAAAGTGTAGAAGAGGCTGTACAAAAACCTTAACACAGATATCTGACTACTCTTCAAAGAGGAGGGAAGTGGTATTCCAACCACAGCTTCATATCAGATGGATTCTGATTATTCCAGTTTTATCAGAGTCCCTGTGGTTACCGCTGCTAATGTAACACTGTGGGAGGATCCACATGAGCAGCTAATCTACATCAATGACAAACCAACTGTATGATGGTTCAAACACAAGACACCATGACAACACATAAATGGACACTGACTTGCCTACTAAATCCTCTTCATACCCTGAGGGCCATTAGGCCACAATGAGTTCCTGCCATTGTTCAATATGTTCTGCATCCCAAATAGACACTGAAACACTAATACAACTCTTTAGTCAGTGGTAGTTATTATTCCAAAGAAAAATTAACCTGATGTTTTTTAAAACTTAAGAATTTCAGAAAAACAGAAGGTACCCCAACAACTCCACCATATTTGAATTTGACATCTCATGGCTACAGAAGACCAAAAAATTAGGGCAAAAAATTACCGCATTAAAAAAAATAACGCAGATCAATCCATTCCATATTGACCTTTCACCCAGAACCGTTCTATCCACGTTTCAACTGTAAAATGAAGGAGGGAGACGAGAGAATGGGCAACAGAAACATCGCTGCACGTGACGCAAGTTTCTTTAACTGTCTATGGTAACACTACACTCAACAGCAGGTAACGTTAGCCTTCCGCTAGCTAGCAGCTGGATTAAACAAGGTTAAAATGCTGACAGCTAACGCTAAACGGTGTAAAGTTTGACTGTGTTTCTGCCGTTGTCGGAAAAACCGACGGAGACGGTGTGTTCACAGAAACTGGTAATCTACAGCCTCGCAGTGCATTCATAGTTATTGTAAAATACCCTTTTGAATTCATTTCCTCAGCATATTAGGTCATATTGTTGATTGTTATATATATATATATATATATATATATATATATATATATATATATATATATATACATATATATATATATATATAGTCATTAAACATTGAAAATTATAATAAGAGTTTTTTATCTTTAATGTCACTAATGATGATTATTCATAGATTCATTTGAATTGAAATATTTAAAATACTTTCACAGCAAAAACTATGTATACGATTAATTTAGATTAATTAATCACAGAGTCTTTCATTAATTTGATTACATTTTTTAATCGATTGACAGCCCTACAAAAAATACAGTACAATACAATACAATTTTATTTGTATAGCACATTTAAAAACAACCGGGGTTGACCAAAGTGCTTAACAAGGCCAAAGGATATACAATACAAACACAATATCAACATAATACACAGGAAACAGGAAGAACACACATATCAATCACACATATATCACACATATCAAAATACTAAACTGTCACTTTATAACCAAGAAACATTCTAACATTCTACAATGTTTTAACATTCTATTAAAACATTGTATTTAATTCTTGGCATTTGTGTGAAGCAAATGCCAATGCAAATTAGCTCGCAACATTTCCGCAACCTCTACTCTCTTACCCATCCAACCCGTTCCACACACTCAACACCTTGTTGCAGGTGGCCTGTGGAACTGCCAGTCTGCCACTCGCAAAACTGACTTCATCTCTGGCCTGGCCAGCCTCAATTCCCTTGACTTCCTTGCTCTCACTGAGACCTGGATTACACCAACCAACACATCCACCCCTGCTGCTCTCTCTTCTGCCTACTCTTTCAGCCACACACCAAGACCCACTGGTAGAGGCGGGGGTACAGGCCTACTCATTAACGCTGAGTGGAGATTCTCTCTCTACCCACTGCCACAGTTCACTCTCTTTTGAACTTCATGCTGTCACCATAACGCATCCGGTACAACTAGTCATCATTGTCATCTACCGCCCCCCAGGTCCTCTGGGGGACTTTTTGGAGGAACTAGATGTCCTTCTTTCAAACATCCCTGAAACTGGCCCTCCGCTGATACTTCTGGGTGACTTCAACATCCAGATCGAGAAATCGGCTGCCTTTCTTCACCTTCTCTCTTCTTTTGCCCTCTCACTCTCTCCTTCACCACCCACTCACAAAGCTGGCAACCACCTAGATCTCATATTCACCAGAAACTGCTCTACATCCAACCTCACTGTTACTCCACTCCATACCTCAGACCACTTCTTCATCTCTTTCTCTCTGCCACTATCCCAAGCTCACAACCCGATCTCAGAAGACACTATACCTGTCCGCCGTAACATTCGTTCACTCTCTCCTTCCTCTTTGTCAGCATGTACTTTATCAACCCTCCCCCCATCTGACTCTTTCTCACTCATGCCTCCCAACGCTGCCACAGACACTCTACTCTCTACTCTATCCTCCTCTCTTGACTCTCTCTGCCCTCTTCACGACAGGCTCGCAAGTCCTCCACAACGCCGTGGTTATCTGACTCAGTGCGTGCTGAAAGATGAACTATACGGCAGCAGAAAGGAAATGGCGGAAATCCAAACACCCAGCCTATCAGTCTCTTCTTTCCTCCTTCGCTGCCTCTATTTCTGCAGCAAAAAGCTCTTTTTATCAAACCAAAATTGAATCCTCTTACTCTAACCCCAAAAAACTTTTTTCCATCTTCTCTAACCTGCTTGATTCCCCCAGTCCACCTCCTCCCTCCACCCTCCTACCAACCCACTTTGTCAACTATTTTGTAAAAAAGATAGATGACATACGCTCTTCATTCTCCACCACACCTTCTGAAATCACCTTACCATCCATCACATCCAGTACTCTCTCCTCTTTCACCCCTCTATCTCCAAATCAAATTCTTACTTTGATTACTTCTGCCCGCCCAACCACCTGCCCCCTGGATCCTATCCCTTCTCACCTTCTCCAGTCCATTGTTTCTGACCTCCTTCCTTTCCTCACTCATCTCATTAACATCTCCTTGTCAACTGGCTGTTTCCCCGATGCCCTCAAGGAGGCAAGAGTGACCCCACTACTCAAAAAACCAACACTGGATTCCTCTGATGTAAATAACTATAGACCTGTCTCCCTACTTCCATTTCTATCTAAGACTCTTGAGCGCGCCATTCATAATCAACTCTCTACCTATCTCCACCAGAACAACCTTCTTGATCCCCACCAGTCTGGCTTCAAGGCTGGGCATTCAACAGAAACTGCCCTTCTTGCTGTCACCGAGCAGCTTCACATTGCTAGAACAACCGATCTTTCTTCCGTCATCATCCTTCTGGACCTTTATGCTGCCTTTGACACAGTGAACCACCAGATCCTCATTTCGACACTCCAGAAGCTGGGTGTCTCAGGCTCTGCGCTATCATTGCTCACATCTTACCTGACAAACCGTACCTACCGGGTAACTTGGAGAGGATCTAGCTCAGATCCTTGCCCATTCAAAACTGGGGTTCCTCAGGGATCAGTCCTGGATCCCCTCCTCTTTTCTCTGTATACCAACTCTCTTGGGTCTGTCATTCAGTCCCACGGCTTTTCTTATCACAGCTACGCAGATGACACCCAACTAATACTCTCCTTTCCTGAGTCTGAAACTCAAGTAGCAGCACGTATCTCAGCCTGTCTCACTGACATCTCCTCTTGGATGTCCACACACCATCTGAAACTCAACCTTGACAAGACTGAGCTCCTTTTCCTTCCAGGGAAAGGCTCTCCTACCCAAGACCTGACTATAACAATCAACAACTCTGTGGTTGTCCCCACCCAGACTGCTAGAAACCTGGGTGTGACACTTGACGACCAACTATCTTTCACTGCTAACATTGCTGCAACCACCCAATCTTGTAGATACATGCTGCATAACATCAGAAAGATACGTCCCCTTCTAACGCAGAAGGCGGCCCAGGTTCTGGTTCAGGCTCTAGTCATCTCACGTCTAGACTACTGCAACTCCCTCTTGATTGGCTTGCCGGCATGTGCCATCCGACCCCTGCAGCTCATTCAGAACGCAGCAGCTCGGCTTGTCTTCAACCTCCCCAAGTTCTCTCACACTACACCGCGCCTCCGCTCTCTTCACTGGTTACCAGTTGCTGCCCGCATCCGCTTCAAGACTCTGGTACTTACATACAGGGCCACTACTGGATCAGCCCCAGTTTACATCCAGGACATGGTCAAACCATATACCCCAACCCGCCCACTTCGCTCTGCATCAGCCAAACTGCTTGCTGCTCCTCCACAGCGAGGGAGAACTAATCACTCAACGAAATCCCGACTGTTCACCGTCCTGGCTCCCAAATGGTGGAAAGAACTCCCCACCGACATCAGGATGGCTGAAAGCCTACACACATTCTGCCGAAGGCTAAAAACACATCTCTTCCAACTACACCTCGGATAAATAAAAATAAATAAATAAATAAATAAAAAAATTTGAACCTGCGCTTCCATGTCTCTTTGTAGCTTTACTTATTTAAAGCTAATGTACTTGCACTTATTACTTGCTGTCTTGAGTTTGTACCTTCACAGTTGAAAGCACTTAATTGTAAGTCGCTTTGGATAAAAGCGTCTGCGAAATGACATGTAATGTAATGTAATTCTGAAAAGTGTAATAAAAAAATGTTACTTGTTGCAAAATTCTCGCTAAATGTATAGCCAAGCGCCTTGAGAAGGCCCTCTTTGTCCTTGTGTTACCCGATCAGAACTGGATTCATGGAAGCTAGACATTCCTTCTCCAACTCTCTCGGCTCTTTGACATAATTTCCAAGTCTTAGACAGACACGCCTGAACTGTTATCCCCAGATGCAGAGAAGGTGTTTTATTGGTTGGACTGGGACTTTAATGTTCAATGTTTTACACAGGTGGGATCACCAGCGGTGCCAGGATTTTGATTGTAGGTGGGCCTCCAGAAAACTGGATGGGCCAGTTAAAATAAGCCAAAACTGCATTTGTGCTAGGCTGCTGAACACTGTCTCCTCCTATAACACATGCGCTATCATAAGTTACCTCTGCCTACAGCTGCCAATATTATTTTTCCCTCCAGAAAATGTGCATACAGACAGCCAGACATAGGCACCGATACCGTGGGCGCTCCGGAGCTCTACCGTCGGTGCTCCGGAGCTCTAGCACCTACGAAAAATACTGAGCATCCATGCGTGCCAGACTGCCAGCAGGCCACATTCATTTAAAAGTAAACATTGCAGTTGGTGCTAAGTCATAGTGTGATCGGTTATGTTGCTGTCAGTCCCCAGCTGATCGCGGTTACGTGTCAGTTAAACTTCTCATCTCCAATCCTATCTGTAGCCTATTTGTGAAGTGGCGCTGTCCTGAGTTGAAAGATAACTACTTTACGGCTTTATTATCGAGTTAATAGGCGTGTGTGTTTGTGTCGGCCACTGTCCATTTCATAAGGTTCTGAAATGCAAACATTTGTTGACTACTTTTTTTTTCAAAGGGTGTGTGCCCGTGAGCACCCACAGAGGAAAACATAAATCGGCGCCTATGCAGCCAGATACTAACGGTAACGTTACCCTACTTGCCTTGCTGGTGTGAGGGGGGGCTACGGGAGGACTTGATGGGGAGAGGGCGGCCGCCGGCCGAGCAGGATGGATGGTAACTCGTCACTTGTAACCTCATTACATAAAATGGCAGAGTTTCCTCCTCCTGCTCCTCAGAGCGCTTTTTGCTGAATGAAAACAGAAAAGCTTGCGCGCCAAGGTCATTCATTTCATTGGATCACTTGCTGGTGACGATGCAGCATGTGGGCGGGCTTAAGAGTCCACACGTGGGGTAGAAGCCGTTGATTGGCTGAGAAGCTTTCACTCAAAGTTTTCCTCGAACTGCTAGAATGAAATCACTCATGGGTCAAAATGGGCGGGCCTGGACCTAAAATGGGTGGGCCCAGGCCCATCCGGGCCCATTGGTAGCGCCGCGGGTGCTGCAACGTCTGTCCGAGGAAGACGACAAAAGGGCCAGACTGCGAGGTGGAGGGAGGAAGAAGGTCAATGAAGAGCTGGAGGTGAGCGTGTGTGAGTGGATCCACAGCATGCGGGCAAAGCATCGTCAATTAAAGGCCTGTCTTTTATAGACGCCTGTCTCAAATACAAGCCGGTGCATTTCGGCGATTTGGGTAAATAGAAGCCCGGGCTATTATTTGAAGTTTTACGGTAAACACCCTCCCTAGTGTGCTAAGGCAGGACCAAACCATTTCATGCAGATACAGGGGGGTGGTCGGTCAATATGGATGTTTACTTTTTGGTCAATGGGGATATTTAAATTTTACTGCCAAAAACAAGTAAAAACAAAGAGATCATTCATTTATTATTATATTTCAAATATATATATACTGAATGATGATGGTTTAATTACTAGTTATTAGTTTTTACCTATTTTTTGGGGCCCCTGTCAGTCATGGGCCCTTGGAATTGTCTTAACTTTTCCCCCCTATAGGCGCCCCTGCTCATAGGTACGTATGTAGTCAGAGTGATGTTTTTCAAAAGTTAGATATGTGACTTTGGAACAGATCTGTAAATATAGCATGTTGTTTTCCTCACTAGGTAACACGATGGAAGATGATATTACTGTCAGCAGTGCTGAAGTGTTTTCATCAGAGGGCCGTAGTGTTACTCTGTCCTGTACCTATTCAGTTAAAGCTGATAATCTCCAGTGGTATCGACAGGATCCTGGATCAGCTCCTCAGTTCCTTCTCCTGATCACTGATACAAAACCGCCTTCAGTAGTGGAAGCAAAACCTCCTCACCCTCGACTGACTGCTACACTGAATGAAGAGAGAAATCAAGTTGATCTGCAGATCTCTGCTGAAGTATCTGACTCTGCTGTGTAATATTGTGCTCTGAGGCCCACAGTGACAGGAAACACCAAAAAACCTTTGACGCAAAGACAACACAATACTCCACAACATCCACCAGAGGGAGTCACACACTGTTAAACTTCAATGTTTTTCATCATGTAGTCTAGAATCACTTTACCTTAGAAGTGTAACTTGAGAAGTGAAAATCCAGAGCTACGAGGAGACGGAGAGACTCAGGGAGGAGCTGAGCTGTTACTGAACTATAGAAGAGAGAGGAACTTCTATATTCAACAGAATTCAATACACAAAACAGACTTTACTTTATCCAGCATGCAGTCATTGGATAATTGTGTGATTTATCTACTGCTTATTTCAATTGTAACAGGCAAGTTAAATTCTGCATGTTCTATGTTTGATTGCAATGTTTTATAACTGTGATTCATTTCTTGAAAATGTTGAAAAATATAAATGTTATCTCTTCTATCAGGTATCAGCTGTGAAGAACTCACACCAGCCATGAAAGAAAAGTGCAGTTCAGAAGACAGCTCTATTACTCTGTCCTACAGATACTCCAAGACTATAACTGCTAATGATGATTTTTTCTGGTATCGACAATATCCAGGAAAACCACCAGAGTTTCTCCTGTACATCTCAGGGCTGGGTTCTACAAGACGTGGAGAGTCTCTACAATCAGACACAATGTTCTCTACTAAACTGTCTGGAGAAAAGCATCTGATTCTTCAGATCTCCTCTGCTGCAGTGACAGACTCTGCTCTGTACTACTGTGCTGTGAGGCCCACAGTGACAGCAAACCCACAGTCTCTGTACAAAAACACAAGCTGACACACTGACAAGCTGCTGGAAGACTTTTTTCTACACTGTTGTACTGAACTTTGTACCTCCACTAGAGGGCTGTGGTATCTCGAAGAGCGATGAAGATAATGATCAGTGTTGGTCAAGTTACTTGGAAATAGTAATTAGTTACAGATTACTGATTACTTCTCCAAGAAAGTAATCCAGTTACTTTTCATATTACTTATTTTCAAAAGTAATTAGTTACTTTACTAGTTACTTTACTAAGTTACTTTTCAGAAACATGATGCACGACCTGTGAACTGTTACACCCATACAACTTTTGTTATTAACCGTCCAGATGTCAGCAGTGGTGGAAACAAAGTCTACATCTCCGAGTGCAGCCTTCAGATTAGCGTCCATTATGTCGTATTCTCTCTCAAGGTTTCCTGCAAATGACTTTCTCTGCGGCAGCTTGACACCGTGTTTGGTCGGTAATTTTTCTATGATGCGTCGGAACGATTCAGAGTCAACAGTGGAAATTGGCAGCAAGTCCTCGACAATGTAGCCAGCGACGAGCTTCTTCAGTTCAGCGGCACTAAGTCCTGTCGCTTTTAAGTCTATTTTCACCTGTTTAGCAGGAGAGGGGGGGGGGGAGCCTCGGAGGTTCGTCCAGTGGAATTGGATGTTAGCCTCGTGAGACCATCCTGATCTCGCGAGCTCCAGTTTTCAGTCTGGCATCTTGAGGCAGAGAAAATTTGGAGCCGTTCGCTAAACGACCGACCAATCAGCGTTGGTTTTGAGGAGGGTTTAGGTGTGATGGAACGAGGAGCTTGCGAGATCAGGATGGTCTCACGAGGCTCAGCAAGCGGAAGCAACGCATGCAGATCTGACCTGATCTAGACACGTGTTCAGACAGCGGTAGCCCTGATTGTGTTAGCCGCTCGCTAATGCTGTTTTCTCTTGGATCCGTCTTTTGGAATATGGACCGGGAACCTGAAACGGGGCCTTTTATTCCTAAATTCTCGTTACACAAACGGCAAATATCCTTTACCGACATGTTGCTTGGTGAGTTAACAAGCTGTGCTCTGCCTGCAGCAGCAGGGGGAGCCTGGCGTCGTCGTTGCTGTGTTGGTACGTCATACGCTTCGTTGATCTGATTAGTTGATTTGGCCCGTCTATTACTAACATAGCTGGTGATAGACAGATGGTTTATCCAATCAGCTAAGCAGTTTTCGCCCCTTCCCAAACGTTCTCCAACGGAAAGTTCCCAGATGGATATGCTGAGCAAATGTGAAGCGATCCATCTGGCGGAGTCAGGTTAATTGATGTAGCCCCAGCGGTCATGTCAGTCAGGGGTTCAGGTTTTTTTTCAGAGAGTTTCACATTCCTGTGTTTTTGTCACCTTTAACCGAGTCAAACTCAAAGTAATGTCGGTACTCCCAAGCATTAAACGCTGCATCCTGCTCTCTCCAGCGCTCCATGTTGTCTCTTGTTCAACACTACACATGTCTGTGTTTACACTGACGTCACGGCGCTCATACATCATTGTCTCAGAAAACAAAATCACAGTTAAGTAACGCAGAAACGCAGCCTGTTTACGGAGAAGTAACAGTAATCTAATTACTGTTTTTGCAATTGTTATCCCTTACTTTACTTGTTACTTGAAAAAGTAATCAGATTACATTAACGCGTTACTTCTAAGGCATTACTGCCCATCAGTGATAATGATGGATGTCTGAAGAAAGTCACCGATGCCGTCTTTTGGTTGTGAATAGGGTTTTATTTATACAAGCTCCTGCAGTCAGCTGGAAGGCACGCCATCAATTGGTAACTTCACTTCTCCCCTTCAAACAAGCTTTTTTATAGGATAACAATTATATAAGAGTGAATAGGCAAAAAGGGTAAAACATGTTATATAATGTATACATTGTAGACTCTCCAATCAAAAGCCCCACATCTTCTTCCAAACATCTGGCGATTATCGGACCACTGAGACCCCACCAATCGCCTCTCGTTACTTCTCTAAACATTGAAAATAATCTCCTTCTAGGGGGCCTTAGAATGACTCAGCACATTTGGCAGTTGGGCTTTAACATGACTCGGCACATGTGTGCTGCTGTGCTTCAAAACCAACCAACCATATTGAGCCTTAATGTATAGTCTGTGAATTTGAGCACGTCGGATACTAGAGGGCGACATTATCAAGTAGGAGGTGCACTACTTCTGCACTGTGTTCAACCATTCAGTCAATAATAAGTGCTGCTGTGAAGAGAACAATTCTCAGACTGAATGTTGAACATCAGCTAGTTTCTCCTGTTGATTTAAACCTTGTTGTAGAGATGGAACATTGGCTGTGGATTATTCTTGCTGCTCTTTTCTTTGGTAAGATATAAAGAACAACATGATTTTATTATTTTCTAAATAAATTATATAAACAGCAGTTCAGAGCAGAAATCTCTGAACAGTTGAACTGTTTCTGTCCAGAGTAAAAATGTACAGTTGACATTTTCCACTGTCTTCTCCTCTCAGCCTCATGAACAATGTTAGTCTAATGACTTCATTTTCTTTACTTTTCCAGGAATAATAGCTGGAGACAAAATCTTTCCTGTAGAAGATGAAGTCAGTGAAAGAGAAGGAGAATCTGTCAAACTCAGATGTGACTATGAATCTAATATCAACAATGTCTACCTTCACTGGTACAGACATCATTCTGACCTTCAGGCACCTCAGTTTATACTCTGGAAAGGAGCAAAAGGAGCTAGTAGTAGTAAATATATCCCAGATGAGCTAAGATATGAATCCACAACAACAGAGAAATCAACTGAACTGACCATAAAGAGACTAACCCTGGCAGACACAGGTCTCTACTACTGTGCTCTAGAAACACAGTGATACAAAGTGTAGAAGAGGCTGTACAAAAACCTGAACACAGATATCTGACTACTCTTCAAAGAGGAGGGAAGTGGTATTCCAACCACAGCTTCATATCAGATGGATTCTGATATTTCCAGTTTTATCAGAGTCCCTGTGGTTACAGCTGCTCGTGTGACAGAGTGTGTGACGTCACCCATTGGTTTGTGCAGACCTGCTCTGAGTTGTCGATTTTGCCGTTATGGGTGCTGCTATCTTGGTTGCATTAAAAATGGATGGGGTGATTTTTAGATGAGAGATTGGAGCTGGGGAGGAGAGAGAGAGGAGACTGACTGATACTGTGAATGCTGTATACACCCACTGGCATCGGCAACCTGGCCGCAGCTTCTGCTAACAAACTTAGCTTACATAAATCAAGGTAAGCTTAACAGCCAGCTAAGTGTAAAAGTAATCTTAGTAGCTCATTGCATACATGTCCACAGTTATATTACATATAAGAGGAGTAACAGATAGGTTGGGATATTTCAGCATGCATGTTTTCAGATCTCATATCTTATCATTAATTTGTTAAATTCTTCTCCATCATTTCCAAGATATCACCAGATATCAGTAACACTGTAAAGTATATGTATCTAATGTTAGTGTGTAAACTGTCTGTAACGTTAGCCAGAAAAATGAGGATTGCCACTGCTGTTAATTAACGTTATCTAACTGTTAGAAACAGGTTAGATTTTAATAACCATAATGTCATGATTGTGGGGTTTCTGTTGTAGTTTTTTTCCTGTTTTACTACTTTGTCTCTCTGCTCTTCATTGTATTTTACTCACCTGAGTCATGCATTTGTGGGTCCATTCTCTGGTGTACATCTAGTACGATCTCGCCTCTACCATGGACTCTGCCAACTCAAGTAAAATACCATGGTTTTATTAGCAAGCTAACAAAACTTACAAGCAACAGTGACAAGAAAGACAGCCAAATGGAAATCCGAAGAAACAGGCAATGGTCAAAAATCCAAGGGGAAACAGGAACTCAGGAAAACAGGACACAGGGAAAAACGCTTGAAGGCTGCACACATGGAAAACAGAAGATCTCGCCCAGAACTAAAGAAAAGACTGAACATAAATACACAAGACAGGGGAGAGAACGAGACACAGGTAATCACATAGGCGGGAAGGCAGAAGACAACACTTGGGAGAGCAGAGAGACTACAAAATAAAACAGGAAAAAACTACAACAGAAAACCGACAATCATGATACATAATATTGATAAGAACAATAACGTTTATCATGAAATATTAAAGTTATAGCCTTGCTAACTGCTGGTGCATTTCCCTTGACATGCTGTTCAATAGCCAGCAAATGGGAAATATCTAATTTACCAAAGTTAACTTTACACCCCAGAGCAGTTATTAATGTGTATTATTCTCCCAGTTAAATGAAGTACAGTTCAACGTTATGCTATTGTGCATTAATATTTAACTATGATGGCCTCCAATATGTAGGAGTCATTTTTCTCTTTCAGAAAGTTATTGAGAGTGCTGGCATCTCCACCTACACAACACCCCAGAAAAGTTACTTGTCTTTTACAATTTAATGTAAGACATTAATGTTATAGCAAACTTTTTGTATAACTAAGCCAAGGGAACCCTGCCTTTTTAGATCAGTGTGTGAAATTAAGTCAGAATTAAGAATCATTTTGCATTTCTCTATAGTCTACAATATGATACAGTTCTCACTATTACAATTTGTTTTCACACCCAGCCACAGTCTGGATCATTGTTAGCTTGGTTAGCAAGGTGCAACCGTAATTCGCTCTGATGAAAAACAGGCTTAAATCTAAATGTAAAATTACTTACTGGAAAAACTGTACAGCCGACTGCTTCAGAGTGTTGTAGTTCAACCGAACGCTGAAAAGGCCATTTTTAGGGGACCAAAATGTTTGAATAAACTAGTGAAAACAGCGTAAGATGTTCAAAATTTAGAACAAGAACACAGACACCACCAGCCTCTGTAATTGACACATTGCGAAGTACAAAGTAGCCACGCCTTAAAACATACGCTGCTTTATTGTCTTTTTTAAAATCAGTGAGAACATAATTAAAAAAAATAACATCATTCTGTACTGAAGAAGGCTTAAAACTATCGACTAAGACCATAAACTCATTATGAAAATGTTTACTGAGGTAATAAATCAAGTGAGAAGTTGGTCAGTTCCCCATCTTCTACAGAAAATGACCTGCTTTTAGCAACTGCACGTGTCGCCCCCTGCTGGAATTCAGATAGAAAGCAGGTTTAAGGCACTTCCGCATTTGCATCACTTCGCCGAACCAGATAGCATGGAAAAACCCTGATGACCTTCCGGCAAATTTGACATTTGCTCTGCAAGTCAGTCTGGCCAAGTGCCCATTCAAGCCCATTTTCAATTTCTCCAAATCGAGGCACCAATCACAACCACTGAGGCGGGCTTTACACAGTGACGATAGCGCAGCAACGGCATGCAGCTTCCTGTTTACATTCAACATGACGGCCAACAAAGTGCAGCAACCACTGTGGTCACAAGTCACTGCTACGTCACCCGGATTGTTGGTTGAAGGACTGTCTAATTGCCCCCAGAGGTATTTCAGCGGCATCCGTTGGTGACGCTCCTTTGGAAATGAGCTGTGAATGAGCCTTACCCAGACCCACTCTCAGTTACAACTGTGATTGAGCCCTGTCACTGTGATCAGGTTCATCCTTCTAATCTACCAACTGAGGGCCCTATCATGCCACAATGTCCACCAGATGGAGTCACACACTGTTAAACTTCAATATTTTTCATGATGTAGTCTAGAATCACTTTACCTTAGAAGTGTAACAGAGAAGTGAAACTACAGAGCTAGGAGGAGACGGAGAGACTCAGGGAGGAGCTGAGCTGTAACTGAACTATAGAAGAGAGAGGAACTTCTATATTCAACAGAGATCAATTCACAAACCATCAACATTACCTTTATTCAACATGCTGTCACTGCAGCACTCTGCTGTTTCTAGTGATTGTAAAAGGTTTGTTAGATTCTACGTTAAGGAAAAGTTTGACTCCAATGTTTTCTGAATGTAGAACATTTCTCAAGGCTTTTACAACATAAAACATAAAATAACAGTTATCTCATCCTTTAGGTGTCAGCTGTGAAGAACTCACTCCAGTAGAGAAAGAAGAGAACAGTTTAGAAGATGGCTATGTTACTCTGTCCTACAGATACTCCAAACAAGCAGCTGGTGGTGATCAGTGTTACTGGTATCGACAATATCCAGGAAAACCACCAGAGTTCATCTTCTCTCATTTAGGAACAGGAGGAACAATAAAAAGTCCAATCCCTGGACTGACGATTGAAGTGAAGGACAAAATAATCCATACGCATATCTCCTCTGCTGAAGTAAAAGACTGTGTACTACTGTGCTCTGCAGCCCACAGTGACAGGAAACACCAAAACTCTGTACAAAAACCTTTGGAGCAAAGACAACACAATACTCCACAACATCCACCAGAGGGAGTCACACACTGTTCAGGACAATCACAAAATGTTGAGCGTTCCTCAACAGATGATGAAGAGGAAGGACCAATGATGTGAAGGCCCAGATCCATCAGAGTATCAATGCTCTTCCTCTCTCTCCTCCCCTCTCACTGCAGACATGAAACACTGGCTGACTAACATCCTGATTCTGACTCTCTGGCTAGGTAACTATTTAAACTACTGATTGTTCTCCTTTAATCAATCATCTTCATTTATGCATCTCTTCATCTGCATGTTTTCTTCTTCCCCAGAGTGTAAAGGAGAAGACAGAGTGATCCAGCCAACAGGAGATGTCATTACTACTGAAGGAGAGACAGTTACTCTTAACTGTAAATTTGTGACAACTGCGACAATTCCCACGTTGTTCTGGTACAAACAAGGAAAAAGTGATTACCCAAACATTATGCTGAGACGTTTCTCTGTAAATAGTGATAATTCCAAAGAGCAAGAGAGAGTTGATGCAACACTCAAGGATAATACAGTTCCTCTGAAGATCCAGAAGCTTCAGCTGTCTGACTCTGCTGTGTACTACTGTGCTCTGAGGCCCACAGTGACAGGAAACACCACAACTCTGTACAAAAACCTTTGGAGCAAAGACAACACAATACTCCACAACATCCACCAGAGGGAGTCACACACTGTTAAACTACACTATTTTTCATGATGTAGTCTAGAATCACTTTACGGAGAGACTCAGGGAGGAGCTGAGCTGTTACTGAACTATAGAAGAGAGAGGAGAGAGTTATCTCTTCCTTTAGGTGTCAGCTTAATATAATGATTATTTCTTCTGGTATTGACAATATCCAAGACAGAAAACAACAAAAGATTTTTTTTTAACTTTAATGTCACTAATGCTGATTATTCATAGATTTATTTGAATTGAAATATTTAAAAAACTTTCACAGCAAAAATTATGTATACAATTAATTTAGATTAATTAATCACAGAGTCTTTAATTAATTTGATTAAATTTTTTTAATCGATTGACAGCCCTACAAAAAATACAGTACAATACAATACAATTTTATTTGTATAGCACATTTACAAACAACCGGGGTTGACCAAAGTGCTTAACAAGGCCAAAGGATATACAATACAAACACAATATCAACATAATACACAGGAAACCGGAAGAACACACATATCAATCACACATATATCACACATATCAAAATACTAAACTGTCACTTTATAACCAAGAAACATTCTGAAAAGTGCAATAAAAAAACTACTTGTTGCAAAATTCTCGCTAAATGTATAGCCAAGCGCCTTGAGAAGGCCCTCTTTGTCCTTGTGTTACCCGATCAGAACTTGGTTCATGGAAGCTAGACATTCCTTCTCCAACTCTCGTTGGCTCTTTGACATAATTTCCAAGTCTTAGACAGACACGCCTGAACTGTTATCCCCAGATGCAGAGAAGGTGTTTGATTGGTTGGACTGGGACTTTAATGTTCAATGTTTTACACAGGTGGGATATGGGGCTAATGTCATTTCACTAGTACAGAGCCCGTTGAAAATGTTCCTGTTTGGAACGGGCCGTGGCTTGGCCTGTGGTATTGCTGCTTGTAGAATTCTTCAAAACCAAATTGTACCCCAAAATGACTTACAGAAGGACCTTGAACCACTTAATATGCAACTCCACTGTATAGCCTACTACTGACTTATAGTGTAGGCTACGTTGACATCAGAGCAAGGCATTGTACTACTGTATTTACCTGACAGAGAACGGGGCAGATTCAGAATGTAATCACAATATATCACAATGACAATGTGGAGTAATCAGACATTAGCTTCATGGACTCATGGCAGTGAGCTACCCATCCGGCCCGAGAGACCTTTGACTGAAACTCAGTACTTTGGATCAGCTATCTTTTCTGAACCGTGGACGTGACATGCTGATGTTAACGGTAAGCGTACGGTTGTATTGTCTCACTTTTGCTATTCCTGTATCACAGAGTAGACATGAGGTTGCTGCTCCAGCAAAAATGTACTCAACTCTGCTTTATTGTTTAAATTACCAGCTATTTGCCTGGATTGCATTTAAACTACACCTGTTTTGCTTAGAGCCTGCATCAACAGGGCATAAGCATTTGTTTAATTTAGCGGTTAATTGCCTGGATTGCATTTAAACTACACCAGTTATACTCAAGCACGTATAGCTATCTTCCCTTACAACGACTGCCTCGCTGATCTCACGATTGTTAAAACGCTGTTAGCTACTTTTGCTTAGCCATTAGCAATGGCTAATCCCTCTCCCTCTCCTGCTCTCTTTTGCTCTGTGTGTCAGATGTTCAGCTATTCCTCTGCCTCCTTTAGTAATAATGACACATGTAATAAATGTAGTTTATTCGCTGCTCTGGAGGTGAGGCTTAGTAAGTTTGAGGCACGGCTCCACACCATGGAATCAAAGTCGTATGTTTCCGTAGCTAGCCAGCTTAGCGTGGCTGGTACAGGCCAACATACTGTAGCTTCTGTTCGAAAGAGGCGTAGCGCTAGCTCTAAACCAACCGGAGCATCTTCGCCTTTCTAACAGGTTCTCTCCACTCAGTAATATACACCCTGAGAAGCCAATTCTGGTTATTGGGAGTTCTATACTGCGAAACGTTAGGCCGCGGTAGGGGCCAGAGCAGACGATATAGAATCTTATCTAAAGCTGCTGGCTAAAAATAACCGTAAATACAGTCAGATCATATTTCACGTAGGTGGTAATCATACCCTATTATGTAAATCAGAGATCAATAAAATTAATGTTAAGTCACTTTGTGCATATGCAAAGATGGATATGTCGGACTCAGTCTTCTCTGGACCCCTGACAATCCTGATCAGCAATGAAAAGTACAGCCGCATGTCATCCTTCAACCGCTGGTTGTCAGGGTGGTGCCCAGCTAATGATGCGGTCTATGTGAATAACTGGGGGGCATTCTAGAGAAAGCCTAGTTTGTGATTAAGAGAGACGGTATTCATCCCACTTGGGATGGAGCCGCTCTCATATTAAAAAGTCTATTATCGGTCATAAACCATGACAACCCAAGGTAGATATTAGTAATCAGAGGTGCAGTGCAACGCGTTCCTCTGTGCCTCCGTTAGAGCAGCCGTCCTCTCATAGTCTAATAACCACGATGTCTGTCCCCTGATTCAGATTGGTTAAATCAAAGGTAAAGAAAAGAGGAGCTATACTTAATAACTAGTGCTGTCAGTTAAACGCATTATTAACGGCGTTAACGTTAACCCATTTTAACGCGTCAATGTTTTTATTGCGAGATTAACGTTCTTTCGGATCTAGCTAGACTGGAAACAAAACACGCCGGGCACGCCACGGCCGCACACACTTGTTTGGGCTTGCGAGCCGAGTAGCTAGTAGGCTCGTCACGGCGATTATCTTCGGAGTGAGTAGTGACTCTAGAGTCATAGTGAGAGAAACAAAGTGTCTCCCCCGTTCTTTCTGACCACAGTGGGAAACCTGGAGCAGGAAAAGTTAACCCTCTCCTTAATTTTACGTTGGTTATGGAGAAGGAGAACCAGGAAATGAGTCAGGGGAAACCATAGTCGCTATGACGACTAGCCACGTTCGCCTCAGGCATGAGGCAGTACTATCTGCAATGGAAAATGAAGGTAACAGTGTTACATTATGTGAAAGATGTCGTGGAAATAATTCCTAATAACACGGGGTAAGTATATAAAAGGTTTAAATTGAAGTAAAACAAATGAAGACTATTGAGCAGAAATCAAAGTCTGGTTGTCGAGTGTTTATTCTCATTTATAAATGGAGAGACGCTGTAACACATGCACCTTCATGCCAGTGGAAGAGCGCTCTGATTCATAATCAGGCAGGCAGTCACAATATACAAAACAACAAATGGTCACTTTCAACCCCCCTCCTTGGCTTCCTTCAAAAACCCAGCTACACAAACAAAAAGCAAAGAGTCATGTCATGCCTTTTGGCCTAGTTGAAACGAGAAGAACACCTACGCAGTCTCAGATGCTGGGGAATAACAAAACTGTTTTAGAGACACTGTAGAATATTGTTTACGGCGCCTAATCTAAACTTGTTCTAAACACACGTCAGTAAAGACCTCGCGAAAAAGACACTTCAGTCTTCAGTCTCATCAAAGTTTATAGTTTTAGCTGTTCATCTGTTAGAAACCTTTTTCTAAGTTAACACATACAGTAAACAGATTAATATAATAGAAGAATGTGCTTTAAAAGTATTTTTGCCATCACAAAGATTATTAGCTCCAAGTGAGAATGTTAGTGTGAAATTGAACATTACGTATATGCCAATGTTGTTTTCAATAAAAAAAAAACATTTGCACAAAGCAAGTCGATCCACTTTTCAATGTTGATAAGAGCATTAAAATGAGAAAAAAAGAAATCAAGGGACATTTAGAATAGATAAAAATGTGCGATTAATTGCGATTAATCGTGAGTTAACTATGACATTAATGTGATTAATCGCGATTAAATATTTTAATCGTTTGACAGCACTATTAATATCCTAATTGGAATTAAAACAAGCACTGCAATGATAGAACAAAATAGGAAAATTAGATGTGGATTATTAAATATTAGATCTCTGTCTTCTAAAGCAATATTGGTAAGCGATTTGATATTAGATAATCAAATTAATCTATTCTGTCTTAACAAAACCTGGCTGTGCAATGAAGAATATGTTAGTTTAAATGAAGCCACTCCTCCCAGTCATATTAATACTCAAATTCCTAGAGGCTCAGGCCGAGGAGGGGGAGTTGCAGCGATATTTGATTCAAGCCTTTTAATTAATCCTAAACCTAAACTAAATTATAACTCGTTCGAAAGACTTGTTCTTAATCTTGTTCTTAAACATTACAGCCATTTATATTGCTGTTTACCGAGCTCCAGGTCTGTATTCTGAATTTTAATCTGAATTCTCAGTTTTTATCATGTTTAGTCCTAAAATCAGTAAAGTACTTATTGTAGGTGACTTTAATATTCACATGGACGTTGACAACGACAGCCTTAGTATTGCTTTCAACTCACTATTAGATTCATTTGGTTTCAGTCAGAGTGTGCATAAGGCCACTCACTGTTTTAACCACACCCTCGACCTTGTGCTGGCATATGGTATCGAAATTGAAGATTTAATAGTATTTCCGCAGAATCGTTTATAATCAGACCATTTTTTAATAACTTTTGAATTCTTACTACTACGAAATCAGATAAAAGCTTCTACACTAGATGCCTATCTGACAGTGCTATAGCTAAATTTAAGGAAGATATTCCAACAGCATTTAACTCAATGCCGTGCTTTAATATAACAGAGGACCTTTTTGTTAACTTCAGTCCCTCCCAAATTGATAATTTTGTAGACAGTGCTACGGCCTGCCTACGGACGACTTTAGACTCTGTTGCTCCCCTCAAAAAGAAGATGAGGAAGCAAAGGAAACTAGCACCTTGGTATAACTCCCAAACTCGCAAACTAAAACAAATCTCACGAAAAGTTGAAAGTAAATGGCGTTCCACCAAACTGGAAGACTCTCGTTTAGATTGGCAAGACAGTCTGAAAACCTATAGGAAGGCCCTCAGAAATGCCAGATCAGACTATTACTCATCAATAATAGAAGAAAATAAGAACAACCCAAGGTTTCTTTTCAGCACTGTAGCCAGGCTGACAGACAGTCACAGCTCTACTGAGCCATCTATTCCTATAGCTCTGAGTAGTGACAACTTCATGAGCTTCTTTGATGATAATTAATTAATGTCATTAATTAATTAAATTAATGATAACATTTTAGAGATAAAATTCATCACCTTCTGCCCTCAACTTCTAATAGTTCACCTTTAAACGCAGGACTACAAAGCCCTTCACCATCTGGCCCCCTCATACCTCACTGACCTCCTGTCCCCCTACCAACCCTCACGGTCCCTCAGATCCACCTCAGCCGGTCTCCTCTGCATCCACAAGTCCAAACTCCGCAGTTTTGGGGACAGAGCCTTCTCCAGGGCAGCTCCCAGGCTTTGGAACTCCCTCCCCCAAGAGATCCGCACCTCTGAGTCCCTCACCATCTTCCAGTCCCGCCTCAAGACCCATCTCTTCACCTCTGCCTATCTGTAGCCCCCTTTTCTTCTGTGACTGTATCTTGTTTTGCTTTGTCTTGTTTTCTTTTGCTTTGTTTTTTTGTTTTGTCTTGTATTGTCCAGTTTTGCTTTACCTTATAATCTAGCTACCTGTAAAGCGACTTTGAGTTTATGAAAAGCGCTATATAAATTCAATTTATTATTATTATTATTAAAGAACGACAAGACCTGACTGCTTTTAGCCTATAGACCTATATCTAGGCTCCCCTTTCTCTCCAAGATCCTTGAGAAGGTAGTCGCTAATGTCCCACTAGAGCACTGTGCTCCCAGAATGCCGAGTTACTTGTGGTTCCTAGAGTCTCTAAAAGTAGAATGGGAGCCAGAGCCTTCAGCTATCAGGCTCCTCTCCTGTGGAACCAGCTCCCAGTCTGGGTCCGGGAGGCAGATACTGTCACCACATTTAAGAGTAAACTTAAGACTCTCCTCTTTGGTACAGCTTATAGTTAGGGAGTGAGGAGTTGCAGCATCTGCCTAGCCCGGCCCACCTGCTTCTCTGTCCCAGAAATGCTTGTTACTAACCTAGCTCTGGGGAGCTTGCTCCTCGGAGTCCTTATGTTGTTGTTTTTTTCGCCCAGGATGAAATCCTTGGATTAGGGTGGCACCAAAATCATGGTTCCAGCTGTTGCTGTGGTTCTGCTGCACTCCCTGCTATGCCGTGCTGCTCCCTGCTACGCTCTGTGGTGCCCCGCAGTGCCCTGTAGTGCCCTGCTGTATCCTGCTGCGTCCTGCTACGTCCTGCTAGTGTCCTGCTGCGTTCTGCTGTGCTCTGCTGTGCCATGCTACATCCTGTAACGCCCTGCAGTGCCCCGCTATGCCATGAAATACTACGACTATTATTGCTAGTCACTGATCCATTATCTTTATTGTGATTGTTATTGCCACTGTTCATAACACCCCAACCGGCTCCGTCAGACACCACCTACCAAGAGCCTGGGTTTGTTCGAGGTTTCTTCCTAAAAGAGAGTTTTTCCTCGCCACTGTCGCATTGAATACTTGCGCTTGGGGAATTACTGGAATTGTTGGGTCTTTGTAAATTATAGAGTATGGGCTAGACCTACTCTATCTGTAAAGTGTCCTGAGATAACTCCTGTTATGATTTGATACTATAAATAAAATTGAATTGAATTGAATTAATCAACACATATCTGCAGTCATCAACCACCAGAACTGTAGCGTTTGTGTGTGTGTGCACAGAGAGAGAGAGAGAGAGAAAGAGAGAGAGAGAGAGAGAGAGAGAGAGAGAGAGAGAGAGAGAGAGAGACGTCGTGTCGTATGATCGCTAACGAATTTATCACTTCAGCAGAGGTGCTCATTTCCATACAGGTTTAGTGGCTTGACGGTTAACGGTGAAGTACGGATTTGATTCGCGTGGATATTTTGGCAACGGTAATGTTGATGAAAACCGATGTGTCTGCCCGGTACAAATCTGAGATTTTTCTTGCATTGCACAGCACTCTGAAGGAATAATCTCAGGGATTACGTTATGTTCTACCAGCTCAAAGCAATTTAATACAATAGCAGGAAGACTCAAAGGCTGTAACACCCCCCCCCCCCCCCTCCCGCTGTTGTAAAGCGCTCTGCATGTGGTGGCTGCGTGTGATGTGCAGGTTACCTTCTCCCCAAACAGGCCCCCAAACACGGACACGCATACATACATACAGATACGTCTCGCTTTATTAGATAGATAGCCTTCCTATAAGTGGCATCATGCTCTGTCTGCACTGGTTGTCTGTAGCTGGTTGTGCTTTGCATGTCTGGGATATTCTGAAACGTCCTTAAATTCCGGAATTGCCGTTTCTTTATTCAAAGTCAAAGTCAGTTCTGACTCTCTGGCTATAGTATTTAAACATACTGTTTGTTCTCCTTTAATCAATCATCTTATTGATTCATCTTTTCCTTTGCATGTTCTCTTCTTTGCCAGAGTGTAAAGGAGAAGACCAAATTCCCAAATTGTTCTGGTACAAACAAGTCAATGACTTCCCAAATTACATGTTAAAGCGTTATTCAAACTTAAAAGATAATGCTCCAGTGTTCCAGAAGGACAGATTTGATGCTAAAATCAACAAGACATCAATTCCGCTGAAGATCCAGAAGCTTCAGCTGTCTGACTCTGCTGTGTACTACTGTGCTCTGAGGCCCACAGTGACAGGAAACACCACAACTCCACAACGTCCACCAGAGGGAGTCACACACTGTTAAACTTGAATATTTTTAGAATTACTTTACCTCTACCTTAGAAGTGTAACTAGGAGAAGTGAAAATCCAGAGCTACGAGGAGACGGAAAGACTCAGGGAGGAGCTGAGCTGTTACTGAACTATAGAAGAGAGAGGAACTTCTATATTCAACAGAGATCAATACACAAACCATCAACATTACCTTTATTCAACATGCTGTCACTGCAGCATTGTGTGTTTTCTCTGATGTTTCTCTCCATCCTCACAGGTACATTAGACAATGAAAGAAGTTTAATCCCAATACCATCTGAATGTGAATCATAAATTATGTCTTTTACACCATGAAATAACAGTTATCTCTTCCTTTAGGGGTCAGCTGTGAAGAACTCACTCCAGTAGAGAAAGAAGAGAACAGTTTAGAAGGCAGCTCTGTTACTCTGTCCTACAGATACTCCAAACAAGCTGATAACAATGATTATTTCTTCTAGTATCGGCAAATTCCAGGAAAACCACCAGTGTTCCTCATCATTCACTTGGGAACTCTGGACTGTCTGTTTCAGTGGCTGACGATGAAACTAAAATAATTCTTCAGATCTTTGCTGCAGTGACTGGATTCTGATTACTCCAGTTTTATCAGAGTCCCTGTGGTTACAGCTGCTAATGTAACACTGTGGGAGGATCCACATGAGCAGCTAATCTACATCAATGACAAACCAACTGTATGATGGTTCAAACACAAGACACCATGACAACACATAAATGTTGGTTGAAGAGTGGGAACACAGAACTTTTAGTTAATTGAAAATGCTGTTTATTAATGCACGTTTGTTGTAAATTCATTATAAGAGAAAAGTATGATGAACATTTAAAAATGGCATGTTAAACAACTTATTCAATTACCAAAACTGTTTTGATTAAATCTAATGTACATGAGCTTTACTACACTGACATTTGTGAAGTCTCAAAACAATAAAGCACACAAGGACATGTACTGTCAATAACTAATAAATCTAAGTAAATAATGTATGTTTTGTATGGCTAAAAGCTTTTGCGTTAAGCTCGACCCGGGCGCTGTGAAACCACCAGGTTTTTCCCACTGATTGTTATCGGCTCAAAGAATGGACGTCTTCTCTCCTGTAGCCAATCATTGCAACGCGGCCCGTGTTGTTGCGAGATCTTGGCAACACATTCTCACTCCCACCTCATAAAATACGGACGCTTGGTCAGGTGCATGTTGTGGGACGATCCCCTGCCTCTCCCCGTTGCACAGGGCACATTTCACAGGGAGAGCAGCGGAGGAACACAGGGCACATTTTCACGGGGAGAGCAGCGAGGGGAACACTGGGCACATTTTCACGGGGAGAGCAGTGGAGGAACACTGGGCACATTTTCATAGGGAGAGCAGCGGAGGAACACGGGGCGCATTTCACGGGGAGAGGCAGGGGGGAGCAGCGGAGGAAAACCGCATTTCCTCTGCTGCACGGTGTGGGAGGATCCCCTGCCTCTCCCCATTGCTGCGAGCCCCTCGTCGGGCCCCGCGACCGGCTCTGGGTCAGCTTGGAAAGACCGGGATGGTTGGGTTCAGGAAAAAATAAAACTGGGTTGGGTTTAGGAAAAGAAGAATGGGATGGTAAACAATAACGGGGTTTACGAAACATTACACGCAGGAAACAATTCCCGGTCTCCTGGGCAGTGCTCGAAGTGGGCCGGTACGCACCGGTACGCAGTACCGGCACTTCTACATTTTACTCTTGAGCGTACCTGCACTTTTTCTTGCGTACCGCTACTTCTCGCATGCAGCCGGTACTCTACCACTGACAGAGAAAGCGTCAGTGTCAGAGAGATGACCCTAATGTTACATAAACTACACTACCCAGAGGGCACTACGTGTTTACATTTTAGATCTTGACGAATCACGTAAAGGCAAGCAGTCCGCCCACCCAATCAGAAGTTCGCTTCTCCACGGACGCTAGTTTGAAAAAGCTGTCAGCGTCAGCCTGACCGTAACAGATTTTTCACTGCTGAAAAAAAAAAACTGCTGTTTGTAAGTCGTTATGTTGGCCGCCTGGCTTCAGAAAGGTACTAAAAGAACGTGTGTGCCAGAGCCAGACACGTCAACAGAGGTCCAAGTCCAACCAGAAACATCAGGAGGTAGCTAGTACGGTTCATGAGCTTCAAGCTAACGTTGATGTGAGCGCAACAGCTGGCGTTGAGGAGTCTGCCGCTACCATAGACAGTATATAAAAGGCCGCTACCAACCTTAACGTTACACCGACGTCAACAGTAACGTGAGTAACCAAACACACGGATGGCCTGAATGTTGGTCAAAGGACCAAATGATGTATTTTTGCTCCACGAACAGCTGGCTTGTTTTTAATGATAACAAACTGGGCTGCAAAACATGATGTAGCAGCATCCGTCACTAGCTGCCCAGACAGAGAGGGGACTGAAGCTGTTCCCCCTGTCTCTGTCACACACACACACACACACTGAGAGTGACTGTTTTGCATCTGTTTGAGCACCAAATTATTGTTCAAATGTATAGTTTTGATGAATGAATGAATTTTTTTTTCTTAACATGGCTCCAACATATTAGCAAATATAAATCAGCTTATATGTGGAAAAAATAAACAATATTGATACCAGCCTATATGTAAATTAGTCGCATAGGCCATCCATAGATAGTTAATAAGGATTCACTGTGCCATGTATGTTTAAAATCAAAACATGATTTTTTGAATAGCTTTCGCACTAAAGTTATGTAAACTTGTTTAAATAAATCCATACATTTATATTGTTAATAAATGACAATAAATTGTTGTACCAGCAATATCTCCCAAGTTTTGGTTTTCACTATAGAAATCTCAAATGTCATGATGATCTGCCAATGCAAGAGAGTACCGGCACCTTTTTTATATATTTTAAATATTTTGGGTTTTTTTTCTGTGAGTTTGTGCATGAATATACAGTATGCTTCAGTTGAGGACTTGCAGTATTATGTGAACAAACTCCTGTCAAATCTTATTCTAGAAATTGTGTATTGTATGCAAGAACACACTTTTTGTGATACGTACATTTTGGGAATAAACAGCATTTGTAAATAGATTGTTAAAATAAAATAGGTCCTCATATTTAATAGCAAATACATCAGTGTAACAGCATCAACAGTGGTTAATAACTCCTGCAACACCATGCTTGTTAGGTACATTAACAATCTGAAATAATGTATTTTTGAGGGTTGGAGAAAAGATCTTACATAGTGACGCTCAACATTGAACCTGGTGCTTCATACAGACATTTGGCTGCTGGACCACTGATGAGAGCACTGACTCATTTTCTGAAAAAACACAAAAAGGTTAGTTGAAGACTGGGAACACAAGACTGGACAGAAATAGCAAAATAAAATAACACCACGCCACATCACTTTGCTAGATGATTTGATTAAATGTTCCAATCCACAAATTCAGAATAATATTTACTGTACAGTTATTCCATGTAATGTTTTGTATTTGAGCCACTTTCACCACTAAGTAGTGGTACATTTATAAAAACGTACTGTGTAATAAGTGCATGAAAATGAATGTCTACCTGCTTGTCTGTGAAGAAACAGTTACAGTGTAAGTGTAAACGTCACAGGGTGACTTATTAATAATGCACAATAAAAAAAATTGAGCTTGGTCCATTGTGTAACTACTTGTATCTGAAGTCGTTGGCAGGTTGATAATGTGCCACAACAAACAGTACCATAACAATATGTTAACCTGAACTATAGAATGTCATTTACAGATTTATTAAATAAATGCATATTAAAACAGTGCTACAAACACCAAAATAAAACGCATAACATACGCTGTTAGCTTAACGTAGGTTAGTTTCCACTATTGGTATATATAACAGGCTTTGATATGAAGCTAACGTTACCATTACATTAGCATTGATAACCCAACACTACCACATTAACAGGTGAACACAGGTTAACGTTACCAGCACTGGTGGGACTGTTATGCATACATAGACTCTAAATACATTTTAAACATCATTTTTTTGTTAGTATAGAAAAAGTTTTAAGTTAACCTGCTAGCTTGGTTAGCAAGGTGCCACCGTAATTCCTTCTAGCGAAAAACAGGCTTCAAACCAAATGTAACATTACTTACTGGAAAAATTAAACAGCCAACTCCTTGAGTGGTTATAGTCAACTGAACGCTGAAAACAAGAACACGGACACCAGCCTCTGTAATTATTGACAGGTAGCTAACTACATAGTAACCATGAAACATACCCTGCTTTATCGTCTATTTTAAAATCAATGAGAACATAATTTCAAAAATTATCATTCTTTATTGAAGAAGGCTTATCGATTGAGACCATAAACCCCTTATGAAAATGTTTACTGAGGGTTCCTAAATATAGGCTAAACTGATATAAACACTCATTTGTGCTTATGAACACTGACATGTAGGCTGGCTGGGTTGTGCACTATGTCATCATGCAATAAGTAGATTATTTGGGTTATGCAATATGTTAGTGGTGCAATACATGGGCTGATGATTGTTCAATATGTCATTGTGTACTGCATAGGCTATGTGGAAATGTGTCATTTGTGAAATATGTAGGCTATTGGGGTTGTGCAATATGTTAGTTGTACAATACGTAGGCTATTTGGCTCATGCATTATGTCAGTGCATTGTGTCATTTTTGCGATATGTAGGCTATTTGGGTTGCCCATTGTCATTGTGCAATATGTTAGGCTATTGGGGTTGTGCAATATGTTAGTTGTGCAATACGTAGGCTATTTGGGTTGTGCATTATGTCAGTGCAGCAAAGAAGGGCCGAGGATCGCCAGTTTGCCAACAAATACGTGAGAAAATTATTGAAATGTTTAAAAACAATGTTCCTCAAAGAACGATAGGAAGACATTTGCTTATTTCACCTTCAACGGTGCATAACATAATTAAAAGATTCAAGGAATGAGGAGGAATTTCAGTTCGTAAAGGACAAGGGCGCAAGCCTAAGCTGAACAACCGTGATTTCTGATCCCTTAGGTGGCACTGCATCAATAATCGTCATTCATCTATAACCCAGGATTTCCACAGGCTGCGTAACGTCTGCGTTCCGACTCCGGCACAGCTCCGGCGGTCCGCAGCCCTGCGGATCAGATACGCAGAGCTTCTATTTTTGCCGGACGCCAGAGAGCTCCGCAGCAATTCAGCACACGGCAGATAGTGCGGGACAGGAAGTCGAGCACAGAAACAAAATAAAACATCCGGTTAACTTTCAAAATAAAATACGCCGTGCTCACGAAGGATCATATTTCTCTTCACTACACCTTGAAAACACGGCAAAGAGTTGTTTCCTCTCTACTCCTCGGAATAGAAACAAACTCTTGGTGGTTTTGTGGTTCTATTCTGCGTGAATTCGCGAGATCTAGTGGGTCCTCGTGACTACAGCTGTCAGTCCTGGCCGCAGCAGTTCCGCAACAACTCCGGATCCGGTTGGTATTGACGGACGGACCACGGAGACGTTCCGCAGCGGAGACGTTCCGCAACAGTTACGCAGCCTGTGGAAATCCTGGGTAAGCGATATCACCACATGGGCTCAGGACTACTTTGGCAAACCTTTGTCAAGTACCACAATACGTAGTTACAGCCACAAATGGCAGTTAAAACTGTACTGTGCCAAAAAGAAGCCCTATGTTAACAGTGCAGTGTTAACAGCGCCGTCGACTTCTCTGGGCTTGGAGGCATCTGTTATGGACCATCACACAGTGGAAACGTGTACTGTGGTCAGATGAATCAGTATTTCAGGTATTTTTTGGGAGAAATGGACGCCGTGTGCTCCGGACCAAAGAAGAAAAGGATTATCCAGACTGTTACCAGCAACAAGTCCAAAAGCCAGGGTCTGTCATGGTATGGGGTTGTGTCAGTGCCCTTGGCAAAGGTAACTTGCACTTCTGTGATGGCACCATTAATGCTGAAAAGTACATAGAGATTTTGGAGCACAATATGCTGCCTTCAAGAAGACATCTTTTTTTCCAGGGACGTCCATGCATATTTCAACAAGATAATGCAAAACCACATTCTGCACACATTACAAAGTCCTGGCTGCGGAGGAAGAGGATACGGGTACTTGACTGGCCTGCCTGCAGTCCTGACCTGTCTCCAATAGAGAATGTGTGGTGTATTTTGAAGTGCAAAATGCGAAAACAAAGACCCCGTACTGTTGCCCACCTTAAGACTTGTTTGCAGCAAGAATGGGACAAAATTACACCTGAAACACTTCATCACTTGGTGTCTTCAGTCCCTAAACGTCTTTTAAGTGTTGTGAAAAGGAATGGCAACATTACAAAGTGGTAAATGCTTTACTGTTCCAACTTTTTTTGAAATGTGTTGCAAGAACCAAAATAGGAATTTTGAAAAGAAAACAATAAAAATCATGAGGAACACATTAAATTATGTGCTGTTGTATTGTCTGCAATGACATACAAGTCAAAGTACATTTAGAAATCACTTCTTTCTTTTTTTATTTGTGTTTTCCATACTGTCCCAACTTTTTCTGATTTGGGGTTGTATATGGTACGGTGGCCAACAGGGGCAAACGCCCTGCAAGTTAAGAAAACACATGCAAATAGACAAAACAACTTCATTCATTTGACAACACATGCGCAGCATTCAGCAAATGTGCTGCAAATACACACAACACAACCAAATACATAAACGCGCTGCAAATACACACAACACAACCAAATACAGATATGCACTGCAAATACATACAACACAACCAAATACATATATGCCCTGCAAATACACAAATGATGCAAAAAGGAAAGCATGCAAACCCCGACAACAAATGCAACAAAAAAACGCTGCATGCAGATTACACAACAGAAGTTCTCCAGGCTTCTAGAAGGAGCTGTTCCAGCCCACGGGGAGAGAGCGTTCTGCCTTTTTATTAGAGTCAGGTATGGCTGCAGCCTGGAGACCTCCCGTCTCATGCCTCCCGTCCATAGACTGTATATTCAATTATTATTATTATTATTATTATTATTATTATTAATATAATAAACTATATTAATAATATACAGTCTATGCTCCCGTCTCCTCCCGGCTGGTGCAGTCCTGAGCTCCGACTTTTCGAAATAAAAGCTTGTGTCTGGTCCAATGTCTTCGTACTTTATTGGTGTTTTGGATGTCTTACAACACGATGGAGGTAGCAAAGCAGTTTTGTGTTTATATATATTGTGAGGGCGGGAGGGATAGAAATCCTGTCTGTTTTTTTGTTTGTTTTGTATTTCAAGAGCAAACTGGTTCGATGTTCTGAAGAAGATGTGGGGCTTTTGGATTGGAGGACTTGCAATGTATACTTTATATAACTTGTTTTACCCTTGTTGCCTGTTCATCCTTATGTAAGTGTTATCCTATAAAAACGCCCATGGGGAGAGGAAAAGTTAAGTTACCTTTGGGCCGTGTAACTTCCAAGCTGCTGCAGAGCTTGCATTAGATGTTGAATTCTCTTTGAAATAATAAACTTTGTTAATCAAGCAGCATCTGTGACTCTTTCTTCAACCACACATCATCATCTTCATTGCTACTTCTGATACCACAAAACCGACCTCCTTTTAGCAACTGCACGTGTCGCCCCCTGCTGGAATTCAGATAGAAAGCAGGTTTAAGGCACTTCCGCATTTGCATCACTTCGCCAAACCAGATGCTCTGTCCCTCATTTTACAGTCAATGGTTGAAATATTAATTCTCAGACTACTTTCAATCTTTTTGTTGAGAAATATTCAAGGCAGGGTTCGTACGGGTGCTTGAAATCCTTGAAAATGCTTGAATGTTGATGTAGTATTTTCAAGGTTTAAAAAGTGCTTGAATTTTGGATAAAATGCTTGAAAATGCTTGAAATTGTAAATGTATTTCGTTCACAACAAATGCCTATCTCACTGACTAGAATTTAATAGTTTATTAAATGGAGAAATAAAATGTTGGAGAGCCTAAAATGAAACCTGCTCGCTTGTGCATGTTTGACTGCGATCTGCCAGTCATGTGTGCGCTGGGTCCACCCCATGAATCCAGTACTGCGCCATGCCGGGAGGCTGTTGTTTCAATAAACGTTGGCTGGAAGATGACAAATATAAGTTGTGGATTAAACGGGGACAAAGCCCACAAACTGCCTGTTGTAAAGTCTGCAAAAAAGACGTGCATCTTTTTACAATGAGCGAGTCTGCGCTTTCGAGTCATATGAAGGGTAAGGCAAGGCAAGGCAGCTTTATTTGTATAGCACTTTTCAGCAACAGGGCAATTCAAAGTGCTTTACATGAGGACAATTAAAATACAAGAATAAAAGTTACAGTGCAGTATAAGAAATTAACATTAAAGAGCAGTTAAAACAGTTATATAAAAGCAGATAAAATAAGCAATGTAAGTATAAGAAATGGATAGTTATTTAATGAAAGGCAACATCAAAAAGAAAGGTCTTCAGCCTTGATTTAAAAGAACTGAGAGTTGCAGCGGACCTGCAGTTTTCTGGAAGTTGGTTCCAAATATGTGGAGCATAGAAACTAAATGCTGCTTCTCCCTGTTTAGTTCTGACCCTGGGGACAGAAAGCAGACCTGTCCCAGACGACCTGAGAGGTCTGGGTGGTTCGTAGTTTACTAGCAGGTCAGAACTGTATTTTGGACCTAAACCGTTTAATGATTTATAAACTAGCAAAAGTATTTTGAAATCAACTCTCTGAGGCACAGGAAGCCAGTGTAAAGACTTCAGCACTGGAGTGATGTGATCCACTTTCTTGGTCTTAGTGAGGACTCGAGCAGCAGCGTTCTGAATCAGCTGCAGCTGTCTGATTTTTTAGGGAGACCTGTAAAGACACCGTTACAGTAGTCCAGTATACTGAAGATAAAAGCATGGACAAGTTTTTCCAAGTCCTGCTGAGACATAAGTCGCTTTACCCTTGATATATTCTTATTCTTGTTTTTAACATTGTCGTTTGAAGCTGAGCGCTGACTTTTAATCGTTCCTGTTTTGCTCCAAAAACAACCACCTCAGTTTTTTCTTCATTTAATTTAAGAAATGTGGCACATCCAGTCGTTAATTTGTTCAATGCACTTAGTCAGTGTTTGTATAGGACTATAATCTCCTGGCGATAAGGTTATGTAAATTTGTGTGTCGTCCGCATAACTGTGGTAACATATTTTGTTGTTTTCCATAATCTGAGCCAGTGGAAGCATGTAGATGTTAAACAGAAGAGACTCCAGAACGGAGCCTTGGGGAACTCCGCACGTCATATTTGTATGCTCAGATGTATAATTACCTATAGATACAAAGTAGTCCCTATTCTTTAAATAGGATTTAAACCAGTTTAGGACTGAGCCAGAAAGGCCAACCCAGTTTTCCAATCGGTGTAGTAATATGTCATGGTCGACCGTGTCAAATGCAGCACTGAGATCAAGTAATACTAAGACTGCAGTTTTGCCACTATCTGAGTTTAAGTGGATATCATTAAATACTTTAACAAGAGCTGTCTCAGTGCTGTGGTGTGGTCGAAAACCCGACTGGAAGGCATCAAAACCATTATTTAGTGACAAGAAAAGGTTGAGTTGTTGAAAAAACACTTTGTCAATGATTTTACTTAAGAATGGAAGGTTAGATATCGGCCTATAGTTGCTCAGTAGTGCTGTGTCTAGATTGTTCTTTTTTAAAAGTGGCTTGATGACTGCAGTTTTTAGGGCCTTTGGGAAGATACCTGAGAGTAGAGACGTGTTTACAATCTGTAAAAGATCAGAAGACATACAATTTGAAACATTTTTGAAAAGGCCTGTTGGTAGAATATCAAGGCAACAGGAGGAGGTTTTCAGATGTTCTATAATGTCCTCCAGGTTTTTATGGTTGATCATATGAAATTGTGTGATATTGGAATTTGTTTTGCCTGGACAGTGTGGCAACACATATCCCTTACTTGATATGGAGGCACTGACAGTTAGTCTAATTTTCAGTTCAGATGCTACTGGTAGTGGAGGGTTTGTTAACCTATCAACAGTAGCAAACAGAGCACATGAATTATTATTGTTTTTGGCGATAATGTCAGACAAGAAGGACCACCTAGCATTCCTTAGTTCCAAATTATTAATGTGAAGTCTGTCTTTATAGGTGTTACAGTGGACCTGGAGATTAGTTTTTCGCCACCTGCGTTCAGCTTTTCGACACTCTGTTTTTTCTGTTCTTACCCGTATGACATTTCTCCATGGAGATCTTTTCTTACTACAGACAGCTTTGACCTTAGTGGGATTGTGCGTGGGTTCCGTCACATGCTGAGTCAGTCCATAGTTCTCAAAAACACAACACAGTTCTTTGGTCCCTCTATCCTGCAGGTTGTCCACATGAATGTTAAAATCACCAGCAATAATTACACAGTCAAAATTAATACAGATTATAGACAGCAGTTCAGTAAAATCATCTAAGAATGCTGCACAGTATTTCGGTGGTCTGTAGATATTTAGAAATATAGCTCGGGGGGTGGACTTTAGCTGAAGAGTCACATGTTCAAAAGAAGCAAAATTTCCATAAGATATTTGAGTACAATGGAATGAGTCATTATACAAAATGGCTACTCCACCTCCTTTCTTATTCACTCTATGCTCACTCATAAAACTGAAGTTAGGGGGAGCTGACTCAATGAGAACAGCACCACTGTTATTATGGTCCAACCAGGTTTCAGTTAAAAACATAAAATCAAGATTGTGCTTAGTAATAAAATCATCATAAGTGCTTGTTCTTACTTAGCGGATTTATCGTTCTTTTTCTATTACCTATCACAACATAAATTGAAGAAGGATTTAATGCACAGGGCCCGGGCTTGTCCTGAAAAGAGTCATGAGTGCCACTAGGCGTGCAGCCGTGACCAGGCACATATCAGACAAAGCTTGCTGCATTTTGTACACAATAAGGGTGCTCCGATCAGGATTTTTGGGACCGATCACCGATCACTGATTGCTGGCAGACGTATCGGCCGATACCGATCACCGATCACTTTTATGAACTGAAAGTTACGCCATTACATAACAGTCACACATGTTTAGAGAATGTATCAGTAACTGTTTGGCTTTCTGTCCTAGCTCAAAATCTAAAGAATGTCCTTTCAATCACTGCACATTTCTTCAGCACACACCGACACACACACGGGGAAACAGCTGTTTGAGCGGCGCCGGAGCTGCTAGCTACACGACTCACACACACGGACCGACACACACACGGACCGACACACACACGGACCGACACACACGGACCAACACACACGGACCGACACACACACACGGACTGACACACACACACACGGACCGACACACACACACGGACCGACACACACACACACACACGGGGAAACAGCTGTTTGAGCGGCGCCAGAGCTCCTAGCTACACGACTCCGCTCTGCCTTAGCGTTAGCTAACTTTGAAAACTCCTCATCCTCCTTTCTGTGACTAACCTTCAAATGTCTGATGAGGTTGGTGGTGTTGAAATGTCTTTGGAGCTTTCCGCCTCGTGGTATTTCCTCGGTACACACGTTGCTAATCGCTAATGTATTGTCTTTTTCCCAGATAGCAATGAGTCGGCGGACCACCAGCGGTGCTCCAGAGGCAGTAGATGCGTCAGAATGGTGTAATCACAAACACGTTTGCCGGAGCACCACCGGTGGCAGACGCTTTTTAAAAGCAGTAGCCGTCTTCCTAGCGTCTTCGTTCCGCGGCCGGCCGCGGGCCAACTGTTGTTCTGCCACCGTTCAGACACCTTGTAGAACTGCCAGACCGCTGAATGTAGGGACGCCGCCATTTTGAAAATGTTCTCGGGAGTAGTGCGCTCTTAATACATCCGTGGTAGTGCGTCATCTGATCGGCCTATCTGATCGGCCTTTATGGAGACCACCGATCAAACTATTTAAAGCCATTATCGGCCGATACCGATCGGTGGCCGATCGATCGGAGCACCCTTAGTACACAAGTATACTTATCAGTCTGGGGAGGAGGAGTTAGCTGCCGTCCTGGGTGGGAAGTGGTGCCTGCCGTTTTACTTTTGGCTGGGGGGTAAGTCATACTTTTCAAGTAGCCAACTGAAGTAGCTAGCCGACTGTACACATTAGCGCCTATTTGTTTACCCTAGTAACTGCTAGCTAGGAATTCGCAGTGACTGAGAGTACATGGTGTGATAATGTAATGCTAGTATTGCAGTGTTTCCTCTAGATTTTGTTTTTCAACGGGCTTATATGCTAATGTTACCTAGCTACCTACCGTTACCTTGAAACCAACCAGACGGTAACATACATAGCTAGCTACCTGAAACCGGTGATTTAACAGAAACACTCTTTTTACAATGGCCTTTGTAAAAACCTTTGTGAGTAAAAAGTCAATAATTATAAATGCACTCACCCAGTGGTGTAGTCTACGTGATACGCAGGTATACGCCGTATACCCACTAGGAAAAGTCAAGGATTTCCGTATACCCACTTACAAAAGCGCGATGATACGTAACAACATTGTTTGTGACTGAACTTTCTCACTTTCATTCATAACTCAGCCCGTCTGTGTTGGGAAGCTCTGACATTTGGACCTTCGGCGTTTCCGTAGCCGTGCCATGGATCTGACGTGAGGTCACTTAACGTTACTAAGCAACAACAAGTTGCATTCTTTGCGCGGTCTTTCCTTTCTCGCAACTAGTTAGTTACCTAGAGTTTGAACAAAGTTTTATAAGTAACGAGATATGAAACGTTACTAAACAGACCTAAATAACACTACGTCAGTGTTTTCTAAAGTCTGTCCCTGAAGCTGCTGCCACGTCGGGTGATACTGCAGCTGCCACAGATCATGATGACCCGATTGTTAACGTTACCGTTACAAAAAACCAGCCCGAAAATCCTACCGCAACGTTACTGTTACCTGGTAAGTGAGAGTAGCTTATATGATACCGTGTGTGTGTGTGTGTGTGTGTGTGTGTGTGTGTGTGTGTGTGTGTGTGTGTGTGTGCGCGCCTGTGTGTGTGTCTGTGTGTCTATGTGTGTGTGTACCTGTGTACATTAAATGACTATATGTAATGTTAGTTAGCAATGGTCAGATAATTAACTAAAATAGAAATGTAAAAATCACCAGCAATAATTACACAGTCAAAATTAATACAGATTATAGACAGCAGTTCAGTAAAATCATCTAAGAATGCTGCACAGTATTTCGGTGGTCTGTAGATATTTAGAAATATAGCTCGGGGGGTGGACTTTAGCTGAAGAGTCACATGTTCAAAAGAAGCAAAATTTCCATAAGATATTTGAGTACAATGGAATGAGTCATTATACAAAATGGCTACTCCACCTCCTTTCTTATTCACTCTATGCTCACTCATAAAACTGAAGTTAGGGGGAGCTGACTCAATGAGAACAGCACCACTGTTATTATGGTCCAACCAGGTTTCAGTTAAAAACATAAAATCAAGATTGTGCTTAGTAATAAAATCATCATAAGTGCTTGTTCTTACTTAGCGGATTTATCGTTCTTTTTCTATTACCTATCACAACATAAATTGAAGAAGGATTTAATGCACAGGGCCCGGGCTTGTCCTGAAAAGAGTCATGAGTGCCACTAGGCGTGCAGCCGTGACCAGGCACATATCAGACAAAGCTTGCTGCATTTTGTACACAATAAGGGTGCTCCGATCAGGATTTTTGGGACCGATCACCGATCACTGATTGCTGGCAGACGTATCGGCCGATACCGATCACCGATCACTTTTATGAACTGAAAGTTACGCCATTACATAACAGTCACACATGTTTAGAGAATGTATCAGTAACTGTTTGGCTTTCTGTCCTAGCTCAAAATCTAAAGAATGTCCTTTCAATCACTGCACATTTCTTCAGCACACACCGACACACACACGGGGAAACAGCTGTTTGAGCGGCGCCGGAGCTGCTAGCTACACGACTCACACACACGGACCGACACACACACGGACCGACACACACACGGACCGACACACACGGACCAACACACACGGACCGACACACACACACGGACTGACACACACACACACGGACCGACACACACACACGGACCGACACACACACACACACACGGGGAAACAGCTGTTTGAGCGGCGCCAGAGCTCCTAGCTACACGACTCCGCTCTGCCTTAGCGTTAGCTAACTTTGAAAACTCCTCATCCTCCTTTCTGTGACTAACCTTCAAATGTCTGATGAGGTTGGTGGTGTTGAAATGTCTTTGGAGCTTTCCGCCTCGTGGTATTTCCTCGGTACACACGTTGCTAATCGCTAATGTATTGTCTTTTTCCCAGATAGCAATGAGTCGGCGGACCACCAGCGGTGCTCCAGAGGCAGTAGATGCGTCAGAATGGTGTAATCACAAACACGTTTGCCGGAGCACCACCGGTGGCAGACGCTTTTTAAAAGCAGTAGCCGTCTTCCTAGCGTCTTCGTTCCGCGGCCGGCCGCGGGCCAACTGTTGTTCTGCCACCGTTCAGACACCTTGTAGAACTGCCAGACCGCTGAATGTAGGGACGCCGCCATTTTGAAAATGTTCTCGGGAGTAGTGCGCTCTTAATACATCCGTGGTAGTGCGTCATCTGATCGGCCTATCTGATCGGCCTTTATGGAGACCACCGATCAAACTATTTAAAGCCATTATCGGCCGATACCGATCGGTGGCCGATCGATCGGAGCACCCTTAGTACACAAGTATACTTATCAGTCTGGGGAGGAGGAGTTAGCTGCCGTCCTGGGTGGGAAGTGGTGCCTGCCGTTTTACTTTTGGCTGGGGGGTAAGTCATACTTTTCAAGTAGCCAACTGAAGTAGCTAGCCGACTGTACACATTAGCGCCTATTTGTTTACCCTAGTAACTGCTAGCTAGGAATTCGCAGTGACTGAGAGTACATGGTGTGATAATGTAATGCTAGTATTGCAGTGTTTCCTCTAGATTTTGTTTTTCAACGGGCTTATATGCTAATGTTACCTAGCTACCTACCGTTACCTTGAAACCAACCAGACGGTAACATACATAGCTAGCTACCTGAAACCGGTGATTTAACAGAAACACTCTTTTTACAATGGCCTTTGTAAAAACCTTTGTGAGTAAAAAGTCAATAATTATAAATGCACTCACCCAGTGGTGTAGTCTACGTGATACGCAGGTATACGCCGTATACCCACTAGGAAAAGTCAAGGATTTCCGTATACCCACTTACAAAAGCGCGATGATACGTAACAACATTGTTTGTGACTGAACTTTCTCACTTTCATTCATAACTCAGCCCGTCTGTGTTGGGAAGCTCTGACATTTGGACCTTCGGCGTTTCCGTAGCCGTGCCATGGATCTGACGTGAGGTCACTTAACGTTACTAAGCAACAACAAGTTGCATTCTTTGCGCGGTCTTTCCTTTCTCGCAACTAGTTAGTTACCTAGAGTTTGAACAAAGTTTTATAAGTAACGAGATATGAAACGTTACTAAACAGACCTAAATAACACTACGTCAGTGTTTTCTAAAGTCTGTCCCTGAAGCTGCTGCCACGTCGGGTGATACTGCAGCTGCCACAGATCATGATGACCCGATTGTTAACGTTACCGTTACAAAAAACCAGCCCGAAAATCCTACCGCAACGTTACTGTTACCTGGTAAGTGAGAGTAGCTTATATGATACCGTGTGTGTGTGTGTGTGTGTGTGTGTGTGTGTGTGTGTGTGTGTGTGTGTGTGTGTGCGCGCCTGTGTGTGTGTCTGTGTGTCTATGTGTGTGTGTACCTGTGTACATTAAATGACTATATGTAATGTTAGTTAGCAATGGTCAGATAATTAACTAAAATAGAAAGAGTGGAGCTTTTTTCTCCTTCCGTCTGCTTTTTATGCATGTGTTAGCCATGGTGTTGAAGATTGTAAACCGTTTATTAAATACTTTTGAGTAAATGTAGGCCCTTATCAGCAGATTTTACTGCTAATCGATACAAAAGTTGTATGATGATGCTAATTATTAGTCATGGTTTTGTGTGGCAGTGGGGGGGTGGAGGTTAAATGGCTTATTTGTGTGATGTGATGTCCTATTGCGTTCAGGTTCGGTTGCGTTTCTCAAAAAGTTAAATCTGTCTCATCTTTTCTCAACTCTAAGTGTTGTTTTTCCAGGACTTTAAATAAACGCCATCAATACTTAAACGTCTGTTGTCCGTGTACAGTTCGTATTCAGAAACGTCGCAGTACTGACTGTCTGGGGTGTTGTTCTGGGACAGGCGAGTATGAGGCTGGGAGGGGAAAATCACAGTATACTCACTACAAAAAAATAGACTACACCACTGCACTCACCTGTATAGACCAGCATAAAGATGTCGAAAGCGATATTTCAATCTGCTCAGTCACTCTCGTCCACCGTGCTGTTTTAGGAAAACACAGCTCTGCTCTGCGAATAGCCAATTTTTACCAACAAGCTAAAACAAAAGCTGTCGGTGTGTAGTCTGTTTATCTTAGTTTGCTGGGAATCTTGAAATTTTGACACATTCTTATAAACTTCTGTGAATGTATTATAAGACCAAAACAGATACATGTGGCTACTTAATATGAACGTGAATGACGCGATCGTTACGTTCGCGTTCTTCATTCTTGATGATGATGCTAGTTGTATTATTTTGCAACAGCATCATTTCATTGCAAATGAAGCATACATGATGAATGGTAGCCTTCTTATCAGTCCATCATTAAAGCGGCTTTTCCATGTCAATTTTCCCTTCTTTCTTCTTTTTTCTTTTTCTTTCTTTATTTATTTATCTCAAACAACTAACAGTGTTGCAAGACAAAAAACAAAAACAACCTTCAGCCTCTTTGACTGACATGTTTACCTGACAACAGCCTTTCTTTCTGCATGCATTTTCCACCAATCAGGACGCTGCATACTACAACCATGTTTCCATAATCACAGACTTTAACAATCACTCCTCAGTGACCTGCCTCCTACTCTGAGATCATTTTCTAGATGAAGAGCCAGTTATCATTATGGAGTTTACATGTTTTTGAGGAGTTTGCTCACACTAATGTACTGTATGTAAAAAACAAAATAGCATTAATTCAGTAAGAAAAGTGAACATTTGAACAAGAATATGCTATTAGGCATAAATTAATTTTATTTTCTTTATTTGAAAGTCCAGCCCCCGGAGTGTCTGCTTAGAAAAATTCTGGCCCTTGGGAAAATGTAGTTGATGACCCCTGCTGTATGTTATGTTATGAATCATAAAGAGATTAAACATTTTAAAGGTGTACATTGTGGAATATAATATTCTTATCTACTTCAGTTTTATTGTGTATGATCTTATATACTTCAGCTTCTATTTTGTTGTTCTCACACAAGTTGCACACACACACATATCTTCTCTGCACCCACAACAGGGAGTAGCAACAGGATCTGTGCAGAGAAGATAACGACAGGAAATGTATCAGCCCCATGAAACTGGCTTGAATTAGTTTAAGGGAGTATAATGCCCTTTTGACACGAGTCTCAAGGTTTGGGAAATAAGTCAGGTTGGGTGTCAACTTCAATGTGTATGTGTATGTGTGTGTGTGGTTATAGCTTAATAAAGAGGTAACAAAGAGAAGTGAGAGCAGAGCATGCTGGTGAAAGACAGACTGAGGGGTCTGTATAGGAAGCTTGTCTCTCCTTCAATTGAAGCCTATTGTGTGATCAACTTATTGTGTTTGTGAAGTTATTACTATGTATTACAGTGAAGAAGTCCTCACCGGGAGTGCACCTTGGAAGCACAACAATTGGGGGCTTCGTCCGGGATTAAAAAGAAAAAGAGGATTCTTCAAAAGATTGGTGATCGTTCGGTCCAAGGGTGAAAAGTTACGTTGAACATTTGGCGTCATAAAATAAGGTAAGCAGACCATTCTTCTGCATTGAATACTTCTAAAACTAAGGGTGTTCAACGTCTTAGTAACCCACAGACCGCTAAATTAATAATTAATAAATAGTAAAAACTTCTGTTATAAAGTGAAAAGGAAAATAATGGGTCTTATGGTATAAAGGTAAAACAAGGTATTAAGTAGTCTGAGTTTGGCAACTCCACCTGTCTCCTGACGAGGAGCAGGTTTTGCTGGGTTGAAAAACCCGAGAATTAGGACATCTCTAAAACAAATAAGGGAAACACAAGGTTGAAGTCCTTTGTGTAAAGAGGTTAGAGTCCTCTAGGTAAAAGAGGTTAGAGTCCTCTCGGTAAAAGAGGTTAGAGTCCTCTCGGTAAAAGAGGTTAGAGTCCTCTCGGTAAAAGAGGTTAAAGTCCTCCGAGTGGAGTTAAAGTCTCCCAGAGTGTGTATGGTGAATATACTGTATTGTTGAGGCATTTCACACTATCTAGGTGATATGACAAGATAATCCAATATTCACATGAATTGTTGATTTTGGTGTCAGACAGCTGAGCTAGTTCGACTGTCTAAAGGTTGAGAACCAGGGACACAGCGTGCCATATTTCTCAGCTGGCCAAACTCACATTGCAGAAGCTGAACCCGTGCAGCTTTGACGAATTCTGTAGTGTGGGGATTGGTTGAAAGGCCGCTTTCGAGTAACAGAAAACTTGTAGAGTCACATTTTTTTTTCCACATTTCTAATAAGGAAAGAATCGATTAAAGTTATGTGGGCAGCTGCGTGCCTTTTAGATGGGTGTGCCTAAATTTAGGAAGAGATCCGACTGCTAAATGTTGTTTGTGCTTCTGGCTTTATCTTTGCTGTGGGCCAGATGTGTCTCTATGTGTGTGTGCTGTGTTTTCGTGTGTGTGTAAGGAGCGCTAATGTGTGCATCTGTGGGGGTGTGAAAGAAAGAAAAAGAGCTGTGTATGTGCTTATCTGTTCTTGGTGGAGAGTGGAGAGTTTGGTCAGTTAGGTAGATGTTGTGCTCTGTTTAAGTTAGGAAACTTAGGTGCTCTGTTTGAGGGGTGCTTATGAAGCTGTTAAGATAGGAGGAGATTAGGAGAGATCTGTGGTGTGGAGGTCTGTTCAGCTCAGCGTTGCTTTGTCGACTGAACTGCGCATGTCTTGGAACGTTAGGAATTTGAGCTGCCACAGAAGTTTAAAGCCACTCCCTGCCAGCTCTAAACTGCATGGAGGGAGAAGAGGAGTGTATCTGTGTGAGATTTCTTTAGAAGGAGAAAATACATAATAGTGGATATGGAGAGAGTCTTGAGATTTAAAAGTTTGGGCAAGATCATAAAACCTAGAGAGAAGCAGGTGAAAGGTGAATGATGAACAGTTGATGACGTGCGACTTTCTCGGGAGCCCAAAAGACAGTGACTGATCATCCTGAAAATAAAAAGATTTTCAGCCTTATACCTCAATTGAGAGAGAGAGAGGGCTGTTGACTGGTCTCTGGGGTAATATCACATGTGCCATTCTAAAATGTTGAACTATTAATTTGGTTGTTGAGGAATTTAAGATGATTGTGGGCTATGAGGAATAAAATAATTAAAAATATGATGAGTGTATGGAGTTTGCTGAGGTTCTTTATAGCTATATAGGTTCACGTCATTGTGAGAGAAAAATAAGAGATATTTGTGAAAATAGAATAAGCAGGAAATTGCGAATTCTGAGGGAAAATCAGACTGATCCGGTTTAAATGTTATTTTAGAAACTATCAAGAATTATAAGAAGCAAATGATGTTTAATTAATGAATAGGTTTATGAGTTCAGTTGAAATGTTTAGCTATTTAAATACATAGTTGATAGGACTGCTGTGATAATTTTCAGCTCTAAGAAAAGAATATGAAGACTTTCTATGAGGTTATAATGGGGTGTTGAAAGGAGGAAAATATTAGTTGATGATGATTTAGTGTGTTGACAGATTAATACAGAGGGATTAGTGGTATATATTATACTAAATTACTATATGAGGTTAATATTATAGCAGGATGGCTGAGTAATACATTTTTGATTACTTCAAAGTTGAGGAGTTTCCTCATCTGAGGTGGTACGATTGCCACTTAACGAAAATTTGGGAGAAAAAGAGAGGGAAAGAAAAGCTATATGGTGTAATAATAACATTGAAGCTAATAATAATAAAGAGAAGCTACATAGCTTAGTTTAAGAAAAACAGTTTAATCTGACAATAATGATAATTCATAACTAGAAATGAGTGAAGCTAAATAGGATGAATAGCTTAAATCCTTTAGAAGAAGCTGAAGTAGTGAATATAGGGGAAGCATGAATGGACAGGAGTTTCATTAAAAAGTTAAATAACACTACTGAAGTATAAAAGATGGGGAATGTTTAGAGGTTTTTGGAAAGCTGAGGCTAAACTGAATTTTTGGCTAGGGAAGTTCAATGATGTCAAATGAGTTAGAACTTTGTGAGATCTGAATTATTGTTCTAAAATGAGATTATGAATAAGTATGAGAGACTTACAACTGATGTGAGAAACATACGTAAATGAAAATGTAAAGAGGTGAAAGCAATAGGAAAACTATATTTTACACATAAGGATTCAGCAAAAAGACAGTTATATGAGGAGGACATTTATTCTTAGCTTCTAGTGACCAGCTAGTAGGACAATTACTGCATTATAGATGGATGGTGATTAAACAGTAGGAAGAGAATCAAGTGAACTAAAATAAGTATGATTTAAAGTGAAATTAATGCTTCTTTCGAGAGTGTGTTTATTTAAGTGCCTCGATGGATGTCAGAGCGAGATCATCCCACTTCCAACAAGCTGGTGACAAACTGCTGGACAGACAAGCTGCAGAAAAGATGCAGGACCGGTGATAAGCTGAATGATAACCAAGATGGTTTTCGGGATAAGACCAGAGCCAAGAAGTGCTTTGGGGACACAGTTGCAGAACTGAAGGAGAAGTTCAGCCTGACGATGTCTGAACTCAGAAGATACTGACATTAAGAAAGCAGTGGATGAACGACCAGCAGAAGGATCATGGAAGAAGAAGAGAAGTGAAAAGACAGCTCTGAACTCATCGACGCAGACCGGATGAGGAGGAAGGACAAAGAGGTACTGCGCTTGAACAGTACTCATTTTTGAAAATATACATACTCTAAAGAAGTGATTACTTTTACTTTAAGAATAAGAACACGCCTGTGGGATGACAACTATATAAGATTAGGGCGAATAGATGCTTTAGATTGGAGGAAAATTACAGTTAAAGTTCATTTTATTGTTCTATTAGTACACCAACAACGTAGATAACTTGAATATTTAGTGCTGATCAGATAATTTAGGAAGTGATTTCCTATGCACATTGAGATTTGATAAATATGGAGTTCTGATGAGTAAATAAATTGAGGGTGACCATTAAAGGACATAGCTTGACATTAACATCAGTGAACTAAGTTGGATGAAGCTTATAAATTTGAAAAAAAAAAAAAAAAAAGGATAGGGTATCATAGAGTTCCAAGCTATTAGAGAAATGAACAAATCCACAATAATGACATCAAGATTTCAAACTAAAACAAGAACAGTGGGAGAAAATGTTACTCTTTGAAATAATTTTTGCCTGTACTGAGGTGCTGTTTTGGTTTTCGAGACTTTATGAAGTCTCGTAGGGGAGGAGTTTGGAATAGAAATATTACTTTTAGGAATATGAAGGAATAGGATATGGAGGAATAGGAAAAATAGGAAGATTATTTTTCTTTCTTTTTGGTTTGTGTGATTTTGTTGATTTTGATGTGTTGCTTTACAAAAGATACTGGCAGGTGTTTCCCTCTCTTCCAGTGTATAAGGGGGGTAGGAGCAGAGAGATTTTCGATTAAGGACAATAAAGACAGGACTGAAGGACTCTGTACGAGGACACATTGAGGAGATGTTCAGAACCAGACATCATCAATGCTGCTGAGAAGCTACAGAGGAACCGACAACCGACTTGTCTTATGTTTGGATATATGTTGGCATTGAAAAAGATTTCATATTGTGTTTATGTTAATTGTATGAAGAATGATGTCTTCTGTTATGTGAGGAATGTATGAAGATAACCTCAGGTTTTCTTTTGTTTTTGACGTTTTAGGGACAGAACGTCTAGGAAGGGTAAGGTCCTTTTCAGAGTCCGATGGGTCGACCAGCTTCTGAATTGGACATTTTTGATTTTATTTATGTCCTGGGGTTTCTTACATGTATTCATTCTCCAATTAGTTTTCACAGTAATTTGTTCAAATCATAGCTTCAAACAAAATGATAAAGATTTACTTTGATTGAGCTGAAGTACCATGAGTGATGACCGCTGGGCAGAGGGTCGTGAAGTTCTTTTCCCGTCTTGAGGGTTTGAAGGTCATTTAGAAAGGTAAACTGTTCGATGGGTTTTTCAACTTCACACTTCAGAACAGTGAATGTTGTTAGAAACACACTTTATGATACAATTATTTTTTAGTGAAATATGGATTAGTCTTTGTTCGTTTTTTTTCGGGATTTGTCACCCCGAAGGGGAGGAATGTAGTGTATTTTCATATATAACTACTATTACTATCATTGTAATGTTTATCACATTGATCTATTCATTCATTTCATGCTAAAGCCAGAAAACTAGATATTATTGGGTGAGACTAGGAGCTAGGAGAAACGAGACACCAGGGCCTCTTGAGAGGAAAGGTTTCAAGATGATTAGAGACTTAAAGGTCAGCGATTGGGAGCTGACCAGTGAATCCATATGATGTGGAATGTGTCGAAATAACATGAGTGGTTAGGAAAAGGAGATCCCACCTATATTGATGCCATAGGGATACCTAGAGGGGTGCCAGATGAGTACAAAATTGCAGACCAAATTGCAGGAAGCTTCGAATCCTCACTCTGTCCCTGGTGTACCATTAATAACAGTAGAGTCCATGTTGGGGTTAAAGCACAAATTCGGCTCAGTGTATCATCCCCAGTCCCAGGGTAAAGTGGAACGAATGAATTTGACGTTGAAAAATAAAATAGCCAAAATCTGCAGAAAAACAGGAATGAACTGGGTACAGGCCCTGCCTCTGGCTCTCATGTCTGTCAGAATGTCTGTCAACAGCAGAACAGGATTCTCTCCACACGAACTGCAGACAGGGAGGTGTTTCCCTGGACCACAATCAATGCTTCCGCTCACTGATCCGATTTTCCCTGCCATCTCTCATAAAGCTTTTTTTCCGCCAGCTACAAGGCACAGTCTCTTTGTTCTCTAGACAGGTTGAAGCAGTGCACCAGGCGGAAGAATCAAAACCTGTACCAGAGGCGGGGTGGGTGCTCTTAAAAGTCATCAAACGAAAGTGGTCTGAGCCAAGGTGGCTGGGCCCCCTGAAGGTCACGGCACGCACCTCCCACGCAGTTCAGCTCCAGGGGAAAGGTAAACAGTGGTACCACTGGAGCCAGTGCGCGGCCACGCAGGAGCCAGGGCGTTCCACCCAAAAGGTAGCCAGGGACCTGGCCGCTAGTGCGGAGGGCTCTCCGCCAGACACTAGGGCAAAAGAGGCAGAATAATCCTCTCCAGTGTCCTACGGGATCCAGGGTAGTCCACCCCTGGATTGAAGAAAAAGAGAATCACCAGGAAGAGAGGTGAAATAAGCGCTCTCTTCCCTACATGTAGTGTGCCAAACTACCACCTTACCAGCAGCAGGTTCTATTTCACACCTGCTCACCGACCGCCGTATAACAGGTTCTCTTTTACACCTGTATCCAACCGCCGTTAATTAACAAGCTCAGGTTCTCCTTAACACCTGGACACCGATCGCCGTCGTTATTTTTATTCTTTCAACTGTGCAAAATAGCTGGAGCTGCAACTAGGACCTAAAATAAAGAATGTTTTGACCTTACTCACAGAGTATTACTGCTGTGAGAAAACTGAGAAAGAGGTCCAGTGAGAAGGAATTGCTTGCTATAATAACTTATGTGGGAAAAAATCATTATTTATGTCGGGAGTGTCTGCATAGTAACTCTAATTCTCTGTTTTTTCTGTGAATTACGAGACAGGACCAGGATTAGAGTTACGATGTGGATAAGATGGATATTGTTGACTCACTTAGGTGAGTCAAAAAGGGGGAGTGCGAACTTTTCATCCAAGTTTTTATATGCTCCATTCTCATATATCCAAGTTTTTATATGGATCATTTTTTCATACGTAAAAGTTCTTTTAGTTTTCATATAAGTTTCATATGCCTTATTTTCTTTCAGGTTTCTACATGTTTTATTGGAATGAATGTTCAATACAGTTACTGTCCTTAATTCTCACTAGAAGTGATATGTGTAGCCTTATTATGATAAGATGAACACATGAATTATTAATCGACTTTTTAACTAGCTTATGAACAAGAATATAAAAGAAAAGAAAAAAAGAAGAAAAAAGGATTTTATGACATTTTCTACTATTACTTAGATGTGGATTCTATATTCTCTATCTTGTTTCTTTGATCTCCTTCCTTATTATGTTGAACTCTAGAAGAGTTCAAAAGGGGGAATTGTGGAATATAATATTCTTATCTACTTCAGTTTTATTGTGTATGATCTTATATACTTCAGCTTCTATTTTGTTGTTCTCACACAAGTTGCACACACACACATATCTTCTCTGCACCCACAACAGGGAGTAGCAACAGGATCTGTGCAGAGAAGATAACGACAGGAATGTATCAGCCCCATGAAACTGGCTTGAATTAGTTTAAGGGAGTATCATGCCCTTTTGACACGAGTCTCAAGGTTTGGGAAATAAGTCAGGTTGGGTGTCAACTTCAATGTGTATGTGTATGTGTGTGTGTGGTTATAGCTTAATAAAGAGGTAACAAAGAGAAGTGAGAGCAGAGCATGCTGGTGAAAGACAGACTGAGGGGTCTGTATAGGAAGCTTGTCTCTCCTTCAATTGAAGCCTATTGTGTGATCAACTTATTGTGTTTGTGAAGTTATTACTATGTATTACAGTGAAGAAGTCCTCACCGGGAGTGCACCTTGGAAGCACAACAACATTTATACAGCAACATAGTTAACTGACAACTATCATTTTCAGCATCTTGTCGGTAATTGTATTGAGAATAAACATAAATACAAAAAATAACATTTCCCTCCTATTGATGTTATTTAGGAAAAAAGCATCAAGACCTGATGTGAAGTCATCTGAATCCAGGCCCAGTAGTAAGAGATTTGTTTGAGAAGAAAAGCACAGCTACATCCATCCATGCAACCAGCAGTGACAGTACAGCAGCCGGTGGAGTAGCCCCTCTACCATCCACATCCACTCCCCCAGTCCAGTCTTCTAATCCACATTAGGCAACCAGCACCATAAAATCATTTGTCAGCTCCAATCCAACACTTCAAGCAGAAATATGTTGGGCAACAAAAGTTGTAACCAGCTGCTATTCCTACAATTCATGTGAGAATGCAGCAGACATTTTCAGAACCATGTTTCCTGACAGTGACATTGCAAAGCAGTTTACTTGTGGGGAGAGAAAAGCAGCATACCTCACCACTTTTGGGATTGCTCCACATTTATCTTCCCTAATGGAGGCCAAAGCCAAAAACGAGTCTGAGTATGTACTTCTGTTTGATGAAAGTCTAAATAGTGAAATTAATAAAAGCCAGCTTGACATGCACATACAATTTTGGAATGATAACCAAGTAAACTCAAGGTACCTAACATCATTTTTCATGGGTCATCACACTGCAGAACAAATCCATGAGAAGGTTGAAAAAGTGTGTTCGGAGATAGGCTTCCACAACCTGATTCAGCTGTCGATGGATGGCCCAAATGTGAATTTGAAGCTCTTCTCACCGGCCCAGCAGAACATTGACAAACAGGCAAGAAAATGTTAAATGTTGCAAGTTCTGGATTGCATATACTACACAACTCCTTCAGAGCAGGGTGTGCATCCACAGACTGGGAGCTGGGAAATGCTCTGTCATGCCTTAAATGGCTATTCAAGGATGTTCCAGCTCATAGGGAGGACTACACAGAAGTCACTGGTCGCACATCCTTCCCTCTTGACTTCTGTAGTCATCAGTGGCTGGTAAATGTGGAGGTGGCTAAGCGTGCCCTTCAGATTTTACCCTCTCTGAAAATGTACATCAGTGCTGTTAAAATGAAAACTGTAACAGAGCCACTTACAAAGTCTTTCAAGACGGCTGAGATGATTGTGCAAGATGCCCTCTTCCTGAACTTCGTTCTAATGCAGCTAGGGACATCACACCAGTTTTGAAGTTATACCAGACGGACAAACCCATGCTGCCGTATATGTGTGGTGATCTCACAAATATGCTGAGGAGTCTAATGGAGAAGTTGGTCAAGCCCAGTGTCATGAAGGATGCAACTACCACTGTAAAACTTCTTCAAGGTGACTATGCTAACTCAGTCAACCACATAGATGTCACCAAACTGACAGTCGGATTTGTCACAGAGCGAGCCCGAGAGGAGCACATGAAACAAAACTCCTCTGAGAAGCTGAGGCTAGAGTTCAGACAGAACTGCAAGCTGTTTTTACTGAAGATGGTGTCCAAACTGTTTGAAAAGGCACCACTTAAATATCCACTTGTTAGAGGCCTGTCTGTCCTTGATCGAAGGGTGCTCCTCCAAAGCACAGAGAAAAGTGTCCAAAAACTCAGCACTGTTCCCCGACTCCTCGTGGAATCTGGCCGCATTGAAGAACAAAGCTGTGATGGCATTCTGAGGGAGTTTGGCCATTTTTATGACCACAATCTGATGTGTGTGTCAGATTCCTTCAGGAATTTCAACCCACAGATGGGAAGGTTGGATGAAATCTACCATGAACATTTATCAAACAAGGCAGAGTTTCGCCATCTCTGGGATGTAGTAAAACTCGTCCTGGTCCTCTCCCATGGTCAAGCCTCTGTTGAGAGACGGTTTTCAGTTAACAAAGAGGTGATGGTGGAGAACCTGAAAGAGCATTCTCTGATTGCTCAGCGGATCATTCATGACCATGTGAACCATATTGGAGGGCTGCTCAACATAGTCTACACAAAGGAGCTACACCTCTCTGCAGCTGCTGCCAGGCTGAAATATCACAACTATCTGGATGACCAAAACATCAAAAACAAGATGAGCAAACTGCTCAGAAGAGGAAGGGAGCAATGGAGGAGATAGCTGAGATCAAGGCCAAAAAGAAGAGGATGGAGGAGGACATAAGGGTCCTCCTGAAATCTGCAGATAAAAATGCAGAGAAAGCTGAATCGGTTGGAAAACTCAGCTTCATCTCGAAATCAAATGGTCTTCACAGAGCTGCAAATGAAAAACAAAAAAGTCTGGAGGCTGAACAGCTAAAGGATCTCAAAGACACTCCTTAATAGGTCCTGAATGTACTATATGGCCTTAACGTACAATGTTCTGTGTTTAGAGCCATGCTAGCAGCTAGGCGAGCATTATAAAGTGTGTTCCAAAGTGACCACGTGTGTCTCTGAAGTAAAGGCTGGACTACAACAGAGCTGTTTGGAGCAGTTGGTGAACAGTGTTTTCTGGTGGAGACGGTAAGTCCCTTTGGGGGGGACTTTGGGCTTTTTCACTTTGTAAACCTATAACGTGCACAAAAAAGATAAATAACACAATAAAGGAAAGGGAAAGGCCAAACAGCATAATAATAACACTCTAAGTTGATTTGTTTAGTTTTTCAGTATTTTGGTTTTATTGTATTTTTGGGTTTTTTTTGTTGTTTTTTCATCAGGAGTGGATAAAGGCCACTGAAGTCAACTTTAAGTTGATTTGTTTACATTTACACATCTTGTTGAGTTCATTATGTTAAATTAAGTTAAATATGCACTTTGAGGTTATAGACCATATACATAAAATGCAGCTTTTGACCTAATCTTTATAAAGCACATGTAGCACTATTGGCCGTATACACCTTTGAACTATTCTGTGTTTGACAAGTCAAGTTGTTTTGATGTACACAATATTGTTTAAAAAGGTCAATGAGGTGAATCTGATTGACTGACTGTCTACCTCAAAGACGGATGTTTGCATTTTTTATATTTTCAATAAATGAATTGAAAGTGAAGTGAACCTGTCGAGTGACTTTGTTTGAAATAATTGTTTTTACATTGACTTACATTGAGGTTAGATGTAAGCAGAGTCTACTTAGACAGTGATACATTATGAAAAATAAAACTTGTGTTTTTCTTAAATATCTGATCCTTCTGCTATTACGAAACAATTCTGGCTGTTTATAGCATTATGTCCTTTAATGTGACAAAAAATGTATTGGTATGTAGTTTATGGTGGTATAAGGTGCTGGAAACAGCTTTAAAAGACCTTGAAAGTGCTTGAAAAATGTTTGAATTTGACATAGGAAGAGGTGTACGAACCCTGTCAAGGGGACGTAGCAGGTTCACAACTGTTACCACCTTTTATACGTTCAGGAACAAAGTTAATCTGCACCAGCTGTAAAACAGGAAACATTTCAGCTGAAACTTTTAATGATGACAATGTGTAAGAGAAGTCACACTAGGAAAGGAGAGGCACAAAATGTATTTAGTGTAAAGTTGTCAGTAGAGGGAATAACACAGTGCTGTGAATGAGCCCTGTCACTGTGATCAGGTTCCTCCTTCAAATCCACCAACTGAGGGCTCTATCTTGCACCCGGCGCAGCCACAATGTCCACCAGATGGAGTCACACACTGTTAAACTTCAATATTTTTCATGATGTAGTCTTGAATCACTTCAGAAGTGTAAGGCCAGCTACACACTGGACGTGTCGCGTATCCGTTTTTATTTCGGCTCCCATGTTAACAGGTTAGAGGTTACACACTGCCTGGATGACACGCACGTCTCAGACGTGGCTCGAGCCACGCTTAAAACGTGTGCATGCCAGTAATAGAACCGACACCTATTTTCCACGTGACACACAAGCGTGTTGGAAGAGTTTCCAGTCAAAATAGAATAGGAAAAGATGTTTATCTGTCATTTTGACATGAATACATATTAATAAATGACATTTTGATGTTTGAAAGTCTCGAGGTTTTGACATAAATGCAGATATAAATGTAATTTAAAAAAAAACAATAATTATCAATTTTCAAATAGTGCACCTGTCATTACAGAACCAAATATTCTGGAGCCTATTTTGCCGTCAATACTGCCGATGTTGTCTTTGCTGTAATCAATTCAGTATATACTGTAGTTATGATTAACATGGTATTTCATGTTATCAATGGGAAACATACATGTGTCCAGACAAGGCTAGCAGCAGCTGCGCTGTGTCAGACATGTTTCTGGTGTGTAAAGACAGAAAAATCCACGCAGCCGCCATGTAACTGACACGCCACGCTCACGCCTAGGGATGCAACCAGGGCCGCCTTAACCTAATGTTAGGCCCCGGGGCTGAGAGGTTTTGTAGGCCCCCCCATCCCCTCGATTTACAGAGTCTTATTTTAAAAAAGTGTAATATCTAGGTAATCTACATCACAAAATGCATTAGTTTCTTTCGAGGCATACAACAGTGAGTTTTCCCTCTTTGAGCCAGACATCACCATAATATTGTTATTAACATATCACTGAGTCCACCTGAGCATAAACACAAGATACGTTATGTAACAACCACACACAGCAACTTATGGTGATGATAAAACCAAAATGTGTGAAAGTATGATTTCAAACAATATTATGAAAAACATCACCAACCATCACCTGTCTGCACAAACATTGATAATAACTGATAACAGCATTAGCAAAGAACAGCAACAGATCAAAGTAGGAGCCTCAGCAAGCCCTGTGAACCAATCACATGCAGGAGCTGGATTTTATATTATTATTATTTTTTAAATGATTACTAATTCGCTGTGTGACATTATTTATATTTTTGTATATCAAATAATGAGGCAAATAGCAAAAAAGGGTTATGGATAGGTTCTAAAATATAGCCTACTAAAAATTAACCGTTATAGCTGACAGAGGTGACAGTGAGTAAAGTGACGTGACTCGTTGAGAAGCGAGGAGGCTGAGACTAGTTGACTGAACGTTAGTTGTAGAGAAGCGTATGTTTTTCTTCCGTAATAGTAATGCGGCTAAATTCAGCAAGATTTTATCTGTAGATGTTACAGTTGATGTTTCCTCGTCCACCGCCGAGGCAAACTGTTGATCAGCTGTAGAGCCAGAGTCTGAAATAACGTCAGCAAGCAGCAGCCGAGAGGGCACGAGGATAACATACACAATGACTGAGCAAGCCGAGGGTTTTCTACCGGATAGTACTTGTACTTTATTTTTTATTTTTTTAAAGATTATTTTTTGGGTTTTTTCCCTTTATTTTCCCTTTTATTTATTATAGGGGGAGAGAGATGGGGGATGACACGCAGCAAAGGGTAGCAGGTCGGATGCGCCGCTGCAGGACTCAGCCAACATGGGGTGCACGCTCTTACTGGGAGAGCTAGAGGTCGTCCCGTACTTGTACTTTTTCGAGGAAAAGTACACTTCTAAGCAATTCTAAGAACTACTCTCCCCCAAAATCCTTTTTTCCATTTGCATTCCCACTGGCCTAGGAGGGGTAAGGGGAGTGATGCAAGCACGGAAACGGTCTTTATAGCATTAAAATCAGAAAAGAAATACGCCAAAAAAAAGTATGAACTATATACTAAATCTAATGTAGCCTATGTCATAATTTAAACAAGTCTCCCGAAGGTATCTCTCTCTCTCTCTCTCTCTCTCTCTGTGTGTGTGTGTGTGTGTGTGTGTGTGTGTGTGTGTGTGTGTGTGTGTGTGTGTGCGTGCGTGCGTGCGTGCGTGCGTGCGTGTGAGAGACCAGGCGCTTGTGGAGTTTAACGGTAAAAAGACAGTTAACCACACGTTCCCGTTACTCTTTGTGGAAAATAACAGCCTTATTGATTGTTGCTCTCACACAAGTTGCATGCACACTATCTCTTTTCTTTATTTGTAACAGGAATGTAGCAACAGGGCCTGCGCTCAATGAGTTACCAGGGAGTAAGCCCAGCTGTATAGATAGGAGAATCTAACTGCCTGCTATAGAGAAGCAGAACAATAGGCATTGTCTATACATCAGGGGACTGGTTTGAGCTAGGTTAGTGAACATATTGAACCTGTAGACACAAGCTCATCATGAGAATGTTATGCAACATGGGTGTAACCTTTAGTGTGTGTGTGTGTTTGAATCTCAATAAAAGAGGCTGAAAGAGGGAGAGAAATCAGAACACACATGGTCAGTGCAGGCTGCGGAGTCTGTAGTGTGTCCTCCTTCAGCTGAAGCCTATTGTTTGATCAAACTTACTGTGTCTGTGAAGTTATTACTATGTATTACAGAGAAGAAGTCCTCGCCTGGGAGTGCACCTTGGAAGCACAACATCTTATGATGGACAAGGTTTGTGATATTTAAACAAACAATCCGTCAACGGCGAAATAAAAGCTTCTTATTTACGAGATCGGTCTGACAGACCGCCAACTTACATCAGGGCGTCCCAGCATGACAGACCGGCCAGCGAGCGAGCGATCTGGGCCACCGTTCTCTTAATGCATCCATGGGGCCACCACCAGCTGAGCTTCTCAACTCCGAAAACTTTGAAGCAAATTGTCAATTCGGCAACGATTTTCGGATGACTGCCTATATTCAAAATCTAAACTCTCTCATTTCTCGCCTAAAACGTTGTCAGAAGTGACTTTAATGATGAATAAGACGGTGAAAAAATTGTTAAAAATATCCCGCTGTTGCTCTCAAGCGCAAACCAGTACAGAAGACATCACTCAGTCATAGAGGGACACACCCCAAAACTAACTATAGACATGCTGATAGGTAAGCTCACGGGCCATAGGCGATGGGGCCACGTGGGTCACTCCTAATTTGGACCAATCAGCAGCCATGTAACCTGCGATTAAAGTGATTGACAGAAAACCTGACAAGTTAGAAAACTATATGACCTTTTCTGCTCATCATTAACGTGAATATGGGAGGCCCCTGAACTTGGGAGGCCCCTGGGCTTCAGCCCAGGTAAGCCCGTGCATTAAAGCGGCCTTGGATGCAACGTATCAAAAAACTCACGGTTCGGATCGTTTCTCGGATCAGAGTCACGGATCGGATGAATTTTCGGATCAGCAAAAAAAAAAAAAAAAAGACAAGACACTTTTCAATTATTAAATTAAAATATATAAAACAATTTAAAGTGCACAAGGCATAATATCTTCTTTTTAACATAATTAATTAAAAAAACTTAAAGTGCAACATAAAAAGGCATATCTCCATCCTATTGACTGAGATTCCCTTCTGTGATGCCAAATTCACTACATGTGCAAAGCACCCTATCTGTGGGCCCAGTCCTGCCTCATTCACTGCATTTATTTGATTTTTGGCATTATCAGTTGTGACTGGGATAGTACTGGGCCTCTTTATCTTCCATTCCTCCACTGCTTGTGTCAGTACCTGCGCAAGATGAGTGCTTGTGTGACTCTCGTAGAGGGGGCGTGTCTGCAGCACCGGACTTCTCATCTCCCAGTCTGCTGTGATGAAGTGAGCGGTTATCGTCACATAGCTCTCCGTTCCCCTGGACGTCCACCCGTCTGTCGTGAGCGCAACAGAGGATGCTTGAGATAGTTAATCCACAACTTTTTTCTTCTCCTGCTCATAAATATCTGGCACAATCTTTTCGCTGAAGTGGGTGTGCGACAGGATGTCGTAACGTGGCTCAAGCACTTTCAGTATGTGTAAAGCCCTCGTTTTGCACAACCGAATATGGCCTCACGTCTGCACCTATAAACACACCGATAGCGTTTGTGATGGCTTTAGCCCGGTCTGATTGTGCAACAAGGGGCTGCTTAAAGGTCCCATGACATGGTGCTCTTTGGATGCTTTTATATAGACCTTAGTGGTCCCCTAATACTGTATCTGAAGTCTCTTTTATATAGACCTTAGTGGTCCCCTAATACTGTATCTGAAGTCTCTTTTATATAGACCTTAGTGGTCCCCTAATACTGTATCTGAAGTCTCTGTTATATAGACCTTAGTGGTCCCCTAACACTGTATCTGATGTCTCTTTCCCAAAATTCAGCCTTGGTGCAGAATTCCAGCCACTAGAGCCAGTCCCACAATGAGCTTTACTCAGAACGTGCCATTTCTCTGTCTGTAGCTATTGAGGAGGAGAGAGGGGGGGGGGGGGGGGGCAAGGTGGAGGGTGGGGGTGTGGCCTTGATCAACTGCCACTTTGCTCGTTTGAAAGCCATGATGTCTCTCTCTCATGGGTTGGCCAAATTCTCTGGGCGGGCAAAGCAGAGAAAGGTGAGGTAACCTTCCTCCTTATGACCTCATAAAGAGGAGATTCCAGATCAACTCATCTGAGCTTTCATTTTCTCAAAGGCAGAGCAGGATACCCAGGGCTCGGTTTACACCTATCACCATTTCAAGCCAATTGGGGACCATAGGCAGGCTGGGGGGACTCATATTAATGTTAAAAAACCTCATAAAGGACTTCCGCTTCCGGTTCATGGAGTAAGCAAGGAGAGACGAACAGCTCCGTCAATTTTTCGTTAAAATAGATCTCTAGACCACTTCTAAACAGACATTTTGAGAGAAACTCGAAGAAAGATCAGGTGAGATTGCGAGCCCTGTCATGAAAAAAGGGAGTAGCAGAAGATACACGCAGAAACTCTTATCGCCACCAGGCAGAGCAGAGGGAGGCAGCAAGATGGCGGATGATGAGCATGCTACCCCCATTATGGTCAAGTCACTAATGAGCGAACTGAGACAGGAACTGCAGTCTCACAGAGTGGAGATGGCGGCCGACATGAAGGCACAAATAGAAAACATGCAAAAAATGACAGAAAACATGCACAAGGAGTTAAAGAGTGACATCGCTTCTCTCCGGGCAGAAACAGAGGCGGGGGTCGGCGCACTCCGGGCCGACATTCTGCATCAAATGGAGAGCCTGCGCAACGCGCAAGCACAGTCGGCTAAAGAACAGAAAGAAATGGGTGGCGCACTCGATAATGTATTGGACAGGTTAGTGGCCCTGGAGAAAAACCATGAAGGGTTGACGAAGGAGTTTAAAAAGCTGCAGGAGAAGTGCATGGATTTAGAAAACAGGAGCCGCAGACAAAACCTCCGGGTGATTGGAGTGGCAGAGGGAAGCGAGGCTGGCAACCCGACTCGCTTTGCAGCGGAGTTATTCTCCGAAGTGCTGGGTATGGAAAACTTTAATGAACCGCTGGTGATAGATCGCGCACACAGGAGTCTAGCTCCAAAACCACAGAATGGAGAGAGGCTGCATTATTATGCTGAGGAAAAGATCCTGAGATTATCCAGAGAGAAGGGCCGCCTAACCTACAAAGCCTCTCCCGTGCATATATTCCCTGATATGAGCCCGGAGGTTAACAAACTACGAGCAGCGTTTAACCAGACTAGAGCGGACCTGCGCAACGCGAAGATCACCTACAGCATGTACTATCCTGCAAGACTAGTATTCACCCTGAGAAACGCCAGGCACTCCTTCACTGATCCCCGAGAGGCAGAGGACTTCATCAAGTTGAACGTCACACGCCCGCCAGAAGATGTTTGAAGATCATTACTTCCCCTACCGGCCTCCCTAAAGCAACCTGAGTAATTATAATTCCTTCATAAGAGTAAGACTGAGGAGTAGTGGGCCACTCCAAATAGCCTAACCGATCGTGAAAACACTAAAAAAAATTTTTTATTTTATTTTATATATATATATTTTGATTTTTTATATATATATATATATATATATATATATATATATATATATATATATATATATTATTATTATTATTTTTATTTTATTTTTTTATTTTAGTATAACTTCTATCTTTTTTATATGTTTCACCGATATTAAGTCCTGGATATCCTAGTAAGATTAATATGGAGCGGTACCACATAGCCCTGTTAACGCTGGGCGTACTGAGGGTAGATCCTCGCTGGTTTGACGAATATAGAGTACAGGTGGCTTTACTGCAGTACGGTCAATATAAATATTTAATCTTCATTGTACGTTTTATGTTACTTCATTATGTTATGGCTATATGGGCGGAACCTATTCATTTGTAACCTCTGGCTCAAAGGCTGAAGCTATCAGGGAGCGGAAATAGGCCTGGAAAGAAAATGGGTCTAGGGAAAACCAAAACAAACACATTCAACACAGGAGCTTAGTGGAAAGTCAAGAGACAAAGGTCTTCGAGAGAGGTCTTTCTCGTTTAAGTGTTAGGTAACATGTCGCCCATTAGGGGAAAGACGACAAAGAGTTCGGGTAAAGTTCTGAAGGGGAAGTTCTGTTCCCAATACAGGTTTGTGTTTTTTTTTTATTGTATGTTTTGTCTGAAGGGATGCCACAAAAGAACCGTCATACCAAAAATCAGATTTTCAAGCAATACTGGCTGATATGGTTAATAACTCTGATGAAACTATATCAAGAAACCGGGTTCAATTTGTTACATGGAACTGCAAGGGACTAAATGGAGCTGTAAAGCGAGGCAATGTACTGGCCCACCTTGTAAAATTGAGAACAGATATCGCATTCTTGCAAGAAACGCACTTGAGGAATAAAGATCACCATAGGTTACGGTGTAAATGGACAGGTCAGATATTCCATTCTTCATTTAACTTCAGAAGCAGAGGCACTGCAATAATAATCAAACATTCAATACCTTTCAAAATGTCTGAAGTCATAGCTGACCCACAGGGGAGATTTGTGATTGTGACAGGAAATCTTTATGGTTACCCGATTACTCTGGCCAACAGTTACGCGCCCAATGTCGACGATGAGCAATTTATATCGACGTTTCTAGCCAAACTACCTAACATGAACTCTCATCGATTGATAATCGGCGGTGATTTTAATTTGGTCTTAGACCCCAACCTAGATAGGTCCTCAAACAAGCCTATAGCTTTATCTAAATCTGCAAGGAGAATTCATACATTCCTCAATACATATAAATTAGCGGACCCATGGAGAACCCTGTTCCCAAACGTAAGGCAGTACTCTTACTTTTCATCAGTCCATCACACTTATTCTAGGATAGATCTATTTTTAATAGATAAAGAATTATTGTCTCTGATGAAGAGCTGTCATTACCATCCAATCGTAATATCTGATCATGGCCCTCTAGCACTTCAATTAACATTTGGACAGGAACATGCTTCAAGGATTTGGCGTCTTGATAATAGTCTTTTAACAGATAAAACAGTGATCGAGAAACTGGGAAATGACATAGACATCTTCCTTTCAATTAATGATACACCAGACACCTCGAGATCTACATTATGGGAGGCATTGAAAGCTTATGTACGCGGACATATCATTTCTTATAAAAGTGCAATCAATAAACAACGCAAAGAGAGAGAATGCAGGATAATTGATCATATTAAGGCGATAGACCAACAATATGCGATCAACCCCTCCCCGGACCTTCACAAAAGAAAACTTTCCCTCCAGACTGAACTTAATCTGATCTATTCTACAGAGACAATCAAACTCCTAAATCAAGCAAAACACTATGAACATCGGGAGAAAGCTGGTAAAATTTTGGCACGCCAAATAAAAGAACAAGCAGCATCAAGAACAATTACAGAAATAAGAACCAAGTCAGGTCAGACTACCATTGACCCAAAAGAGATAAACAACGTCTTTAAATCTTTCTATACTAAATTATATACCTCAGAATCTCTGGGAGATATGTCATTGATTGAAAAATTTCTTGAGAACGTGGATGCCCCGACAATAGAGACAAATCACAAAGAGTTATTGGACAAACTTATAACTGAACCGGAGGTAGAACAAGCTATCCAAAACATGCAAACCTCAAAAGCCCCGGGCCCAGACGGCTATACCGCTGAATTTTATAAAACATTTAAAAAACAAATCTCTCCCCTCCTACTCAGTGTGCTTAACGAGGCACTTGGTAAGGGCCGCCTACCACCAACTTTTTATCTGGCTAATATATCTTTAATACATAAAACAAATAAGGATCCCCTGGACCCGGGATCTTATAGACCAGTAAGCCTACTAAATGTAGATTACAAAATATTTGCAAAAATTTTGGCTACACGTCTAGAGGGAATTCTCCCCACAGTAATATCTCCAGACCAGACAGGTTTCATCAAAGACAGGCAGCTATTCTTTAACATCCGGAGACTATTTAATATTATCTACACACAACCCACAAATATTGACCACCCAGAAATACTAATCTCTTTAGACGCAGAGAAAGCTTTTGACAGGGTACAGTGGGATTATCTCTTCTCGACCCTGTCTAAATTTGGAATCGGATCAAAATTCATTTCCCTTGTCAAATTATTATATGCTCACCCTCAGGCCTCCGTGAAAACAAATAACATCAATTCCAGCTACTTTCCACTTGGTCGCTCTACGAGGCAGGGGTGCCCCTTGTCACCACTGTTATTTGCGTTAGCCATCGAACCCCTTGCTATTTCACTGCGTGCAGCGAAAGAGTATGAAGGTATTAAAAGGGGAGGGTCAGAACACAAGGTGGCCTTATATGCAGATGATTTACTGTTATTTATCTCTAAACCTGAAAAATCAATGCCTGACATAATGTCAATCTTAAGAGACTTTGGCACAGTATCTGGATACAAGCTTAACCTCTCAAAAAGTACATTGTTTCCAATTAATCTAAAAGCCAGACAGACCAGATTCAATTTTAGTTCCCTGCCATTTACAATATCAGACCAATTTAAATATCTGGGGATAAATATTACTGGTAACCATTCTGAGTTATTCAAACACAATTTCCTGAAGCTGTACGATCACACAATTCGTAACTTTGACAAATGGGCACATCTTCCAATCTCCCTTGCAGGTCGAATTAATATTGTGAGAATGACCATTTTACCAAGATATTTATTTCTCTTTCAGTGCATTCCTATTCTCATTAACAAAGCCTTTTTTGATAAATTAGACGCGGCCATATCTCATTTTATTTGGAACAAGAAACCCCCAAGAATTAAAAAAGCGTATCTCCAGAGACCTAAAGCAATTGGGGGTATGGGGTTGCCTTGCTTTCGGCTCTACTACTGGTCTTGTAACATTCGATCTATGTCTTTCTGGTTGTACGGACAGGAGGCCGAATGGGCAAGGATGGAGAATCTAACTAACTCTACTCCCTCTTTAGGAGCAATACTTTTCTCCGCCCTACCAACGCCAAAGATCAAGATGAAAAACCCAACTGTTTCGCACTCAGTTAAAATCTGGTTCCAAGTTCGGAGACACTTTGGCTGGCAGAGTTGTTCAGCGCTAATGCCAATAATAAATAACCAGTCCTTCCCTCCTTCACTTTCCGATATATCATTTTACAATTGGCATTTACAAGGAATTCGAACAATCAAAGATCTATTTATTGACAATATTTTTCCCACGTTTCAGCATATGAAAGATAAATTCAATGTCCCCAGTACGGACCTCTTTAGGTATTTACAAATCCGTAATTTTATTAAAAAGACATTTCCATCCTTCCCACACAAACCTCCGGTTTCTCCGATAGACACACTATTGTTGACAGAACCACAGGCTAAAAGAGCGATCTCTAAGATTCATGATGATATGGGAGTGGAAATCACAGAGACTCAATGGGAAAAGGCACAAGAATGTGTCCACTCTTCCTGGGTGTGCGCCAGACATGGACTGATACAATTTAAAATTCTACACAGATTGCATTTATCAAAACTACGATTGTCCAAGATGTTCCCTACAATCGACCCCCTATGTGACCGATGTGGATAAGCTCCGGCTTCTATAGCACATATGTTCTGGAACTGCCCGCGACTCTTTAACTATTGGGCCAACATCTTTCAAACTCTGTCTGCAGTTCTTAACATTCAACTTAAACCAGACCCAGTGTTAGCGGTATTTGGGGTTAAGGCGTCCACTGCGGTTTTGACAAGGAACCAGTACAACGTGATACGTTATGTGACATTGTTGGCACGGAGGATGATTTTACTAAATTGGAAGCAGAGAAATCCACCATCCCACTCAGTATTAATGAAAGAGGTGATGAATCTCTTACAGCTAGAAAAGATAAAATTCTCACTCAGAGGGACTGCACACAAATTCCAAGCAATATGGCAACCGTTTATTGATTACTTTGAGAAGACAAAGTTATAAAAGCTTTTTCTCTTGGTTCATGTGGCATCCTTTCTGTTGTTTTGTTGTTTTGTTTCTATGTTTTGTTAGGGGGGGCGGGGGGGGGGGCTGAGTACTGTATATTTTGTTAAAAAAGAAAAATGTGATTTGATGTGATTATCCTAATTCCATAATAAAAAATAAAATGGAAAAAAAAAAAAAAATAAAAAAAATAAAAACTCATAAAGTGAAATTTTCATGCCATGGGCCCTTTAAATGCCGCGTGATAAGCGATTGTTGAGCAGCTTTCATTTTCACTCCTGTCAGTGAAACACCGGGGTGATGCCGCTTCAAAAGCGTGCTTGATGTGTTTCCACTGTCATATGGCTTTCTTGTGCCACAGTGCCTACACACCGTCACGGTTTTATCCACTAACCTCTTTCCTTCATCATCATATTTGACAGGGAAGCCAAAATGCTCCCATACAGGGGATTTAAATGACACAGGGCGTTCAAGCTCCTCCGTTAATCCGCTCGCCATGACCACGGCGTGTGTGGACTGAACATGCGCACAACTGTTTTTTTTTTCAGAAATCAATCCACGGATCACGTGTGTGCCGAACCGAAGATATTGATCCGAACGGATCACGGCTCAATGACGATCCGTTGCACCACTACTCACGCCATGCAGCCAGTGTGTAGCCGACCTAAGAGAGAAGTGAAAATCCAGAGCTACGAGGAGACGGAGAGACTCAGGGAGGAGCTGAGCTGTTACTGAACTATAGAAGAGAGAGGAACTTCTATATTCAACAGAGATCAATACACAAACCATCAACATTACCTGTATTCAACATGCTGTCACTGCAGCATTGTGTGTTTTCTCTGATGTTTTTTTCCATCCTCACAGGTATGTTAGATTATGCAGCATGAAAAAGTTTTATTCTAATAACATCTGAATGTGAATCATGTATTATGTTTTTTGCAACATGTGGGAGGAACCGCTGGGGTCGGGTGCGCTGCCACACGGGTCGGGTGCGCTGCCACACGGGTGGTGGTGAAGGTAAGGGGCCTCGACGGACCAGACCCGGGCAGCAGAGGCTGGCTCTGGGGACATGGAATGTCACCTCGCTGTGGGGGAAGGAGCCGGAACTTGTGCGTGAGGTGGAGCGCTACCAGTTGGATCTGGTGGGGCTTACCTCTACGCATAGTCTCGGTTCTGGAACCGTACTCCTGGAGAGGGGTTGGACTCTTTTCTTCTCCGGAGTTGCCCAGGGTGTGAGGCGCCAGGCGGGTGTGGGGATACTCACAAGTCCCCGGCTGAGCGCCGCAACGTTGGAGTTTACCCCGGTGGACGAGAGGGTCGCCTCCCTACGCCTGCGGGTTGTTGGGGGGAAAACTCTGACTGTTGTTTGTGCATATACACCAAACAAGAGTTCAGAGTATTCGGCCTTCTTGGAGACCTTGAATGGAGTCCTGTATGGGGCTCCGGAGGGGGACTCCATAGTTCTGCTGGGGGACTTCAACGCACATGTGGGCAATGACGGGGACACATGGAGAGGCGTGATTGGGAGGAACGGCCTCCCTGATCTAAACCAGAGTGGTTGTCTGTTATTGGACTTCTGTGCTAGTCATGGATTGTCTATAACAAACATCATGTTCGAACATAGGGATGCTCATAAGTGTACTTGGTACCAGAGCACCCTAGGCCGAAGGTCAATGATCGATTTTATAATCGTTTCATCTGATTTGAGGCCGTATGTTTTGGACACTCGGGTGAAGAGAGGGGCGGAGCTGTCAACTGATCACCATCTGGTGGTGAGTTGGGTCAGGGGGTGGGGGAAGATTCTGGACAGACCTGGTAAGCCCAAACGGGTGGTGCGGGTAAATTGGGAACGTCTGGAGGAAGCTCCTGTCCGACAGACCTTCAACTCACACCTCCGGCGGAGCTTTTCGTGCATCCCTGTGGAGGCTGGGGGCATTGAACCTGAGTGGACAATGTTCAAAGTTTCCATTGCTGAAGCTGCGGCAGGGAGCTGTGGTCTTAGGGTCTTAGGTGCCTCAAGGGGCGGTAACCCTCGAACACCGTGGTGGACACCGGTGGTCAGGGAAGCCGTCCGACTGAAGAAGGAGTCTTTCCGGGATATGTTATCCCAGAGGACTCCGGAGGCAGTTGCAATGTACCGAAGGGCCCGAAGGACTGCAGCCTCTGCCGTGAAAGAGGCAAAGCAGCGGGTGTGGGAGAAGTTCGGAGAAGACATGGAGAAGGACTTTCGGTCGGCACCAAGGCGCTTCTGGAAAACCGTCCGCCACCTCAGAAGGGGGAAGCGGGGAACCATCCAAGCTGTGTACAGTAAGGATGGGACGTTGTTGACCTCAACTGAGGAGGTAATAGGGCGGTGGAAGGAGCACTTTGAGGAGCTCCTAAATCCAGCTGATGCGCCCTCTTTGTTAGAGGCAGAGCTGGAGGATGACGGGGGATTGTCGTCAATTTCCCTGGTGGAGGTCACTGAGGTAGTCAAACAACTCCACAGTGGCAAAGCCCCAGGGATTGATGAGATCCGTCCAGAAATGCTGAAAGCTCTGGGTGTGGAGGGGCTGTCTTGGTTGACACGCCTACTCAACATTGCGTGGAAGTCTGGGACAGTGCCAAAGGAGTGGCAGACCGGGGTGGTGGTTCCCCTCTTCAAAAAGGGGGACCAGAGGGTGTGTACCAATTACAGGGGTATCACACTTCTCAGCCTCCCTGGTAAAGTCTACTCCAAGGTGCTGGAAAGGAGGGTTCGGCCGATAGTCGAACCTCAGGTTGAAGAGGAACAATGCGGATTCCGTCCTGGTCGTGGAACAACGGATCAGCTCTTTACTCTAGCAAGGATCCTGGAAGGAGCCTGGGAGTATGCCCATCCAGTCTACATGTGTTTTGTGGATCTGGAGAAGGCATATGACCGGGTCCCCCGGGAGACTTTGTGGGAGGTGCTGCGGGAGTATGGGGTGAGGGGGTCCCTTCTCAGGGCCATCCAATCTCTGTATGACCAAAGCGAGAGTTGTGTCCGGGTTCTCGGCAGTAAGTCGGACACGTTTCAGGTGAGGGTTGGCCTCCGCCAGGGCTGCGCTTTGTCACCAATCCTGTTCGTAGTATTTATGGACAGGATATCGAGGCGTAGTCGTGGTAGGGAGGGGTTGCAGTTCGGTGGGCTCGGGATCTCATCGCTGCTCTTTGCAGATGATGTGGTCCTGATGGCATCATCGGCCTGTGACCTTCAGCACTCACTGGATCGGTTTGCAGCCGAGTGTGAAGCGGCTGGGATGAGGATCAGCACCTCTAAATCTGAGGCCATGGTTCTCAGCAGGAAACCGATGGAGTGCCTTCTCCAGGTAGGGAATGAGTCCTTACCCCAAGTGAAGGAGTTTAAGTACCTTGGGGTCTTGTTCGCGAGTGAGGGGACAATGGAGCGGGAGATTGGTCGGAGAATCGGCGCAGCGTGGGCGGTATTACATTCAGTTTATCGCACCGTTGTGACGAAAAGAGAGCTGAGCCGGAAGGCAAAGATCTCGATCTACCGGTCAGTTTTCGTTCCTACCCTCACCTATGGTCATGAAGGTTGGGTCATGACCGAAAGAACGAGATCCAGGGTACAAGCGGCCGAAATGGGTTTCCTCAGGAGGGTGGCTGGCGTCTCCCTTAGAGATAGGGTGAGAAGCTCAGTCATCCGTGAGGAGCTCGGAGTAGAGCCGCTGCTCCTTCACGTCGAAAGGAGCCAGTTGAGGTGGTTCGGGCATCTGGTAAGGATGCCCCCTGGGCGCCTCCCTAGGGAGGTGTTCCAGGCACGTCCAGCTGGGAGGAGGCCTCGGGGAAGACCCAGGACTAGGTGGAGGGATTACATCTCCAACCTGGCCTGGGAACGCCTCGGGATCCCCCAGTCAGAGCTGGTTAATGTGGCTCGGGAAAGGGAAGTTTGGGGTCCCCTGCTGGAGCTGCTCCCCCCGCGACCCGACCACGGATAAGCGGACGACGATGGATGGATGGATGGATGCAACATGAAATAACAGTTATCTCTTCCTTTAGGTGTCAGCTGTGAAGAACTCACTCCAGTCCATAAAGAAGAGAACAGTTTAGAAGACAGCTCTGTTACTCTGTCCTACAGATACTCCAAACAAGCAACTGGTGGTGATAATTTCTTCTGGTATCGACAATATCCAGGAAAACCACCAGAGTTTCTCATCTTTCACTTCGGAACGCAAAGTGCAACAAACTCTGGACTGTCTGCTTCAGTAAGTGAGGATACAACCAAAATGATTCTTCAGATCTCCTCTGCTGCAGTGACAGACTCTGCTCTGTACTACTGTGCTGTGAGGCCCACAGTGACAGCAAACCCACAGTCTCTGTACAAAAACACAAGCTGACACACTGACAAGCTGCTGGAAGACTTTTTTCTACACTGTTGTAGTGAACTTTGTACCTCCACTAGAGGGCGACATTATCAAGTAGGAGGTGTACTACTTCTGCACTGTGTCCAACCATTCAGTCAATAATAAGTGCTGCTGTGAAGAGAACAATTCTCAGACTGAATGTTGAACATCAGCTAGTTTCTCCTGTTGATTTAAACCTTGTTGTAGAGATGGAACATTGGCTGTGGATTATTCTTGCTGCTCTTTTCTTTGGTAAGATACAAAGAACAACACTGACTTCATTTTCTCTACTTTTTTCAGGAATAAACAAAATCTCTCCTGTAGAAGATGAAGTCAGTAAAAGAGAAGGAGAATCTGTCACACTCAGATGTGACTATGAGACAACATCAAACTATCCTGATCTTCACTGGTACAGACATCATTCAGACCTTCAGGCACCTCAGTTTATACTCTGGAAAAGAGCTAGTAGTAGTAGTGAATATATTCCTGATCCGCGATATGAATCCAAAACACCAGATAAATCAACTGAACTGACCATAAAGACACTAACCCTGGCAGACACAGGTCTCTACTACTGTGCTCTAGAAACACAGTGATACAAAATGTAGAAGAGGCTGTACAAAAACCTGAACACAGATATCTGACTACTCTTCAAAGAGGAGGGAAGTGGTATTCCAACCACAGCTTCATATCAGATGGATTCAGATTATTCCAGTTTTATCAGAGTCCCTGTGGTTACAGCTGCTAATGTAACACTGTGGGAGGATCCACATGAGCAGCTAATCTACATCAATGACAAACCAACTGTATGATGGTTCAAACACAAGACACCATGACAACACATAAATGGACACTGACTTACCTACTAAATCCTCTTCATACCCTGAGGGCCATTAGGCCACAATGAGCTCCTTTCATTGTTCAACATGTTCTGCATCCCAAATAGACACTGAAACACTAACCAATAAAACTCTGAAATAACTGGTAGTTTATATTTCATTGAAAAGAATGAGATGCCCGCACTCTGCTGATACTCCCATACATTTACTGTGCTGCAACGTTTCGACCCTGCGGGGTCTTCATATACAGTACATAGGGCACGTACATGGTCAGCTGATCATGCATCAGCTGTGCTCATTCAAACTAATTACCAAGGCCTTGATGGGCCTATGTGCCACCTTTACCATAGTCACCATATAAAACCATTAGTGATAAAATTAGATATACACAATATGAACACAGACAATGAAAAAATGAAAAAAATGTTGAAAAAATTGGCCAAAACCCTAACTTACAAAATAACATTATGTGCTACATTATCCCACATTGACACTATTTGTCACATAAGACCAATCCCACACATAATATCACAAGAAAAGACATTACAGAAAAGGCTTTATATCAAATTCTTCATTTAAGCCGTTTGGAGACATTGTGTTGAGGTAATAAATCCAAAACATTTCTCTCTGAAGAAGCCTTCTACCATGATCACCCCCTCTTGGAGGGTTCTTAACACACTCCATCAGAAGTGGGTAGAGTAGCCGAAAATTGTACTCATGTAAAAGTATTGTTACTTCAGAATAATATGACTCAAGTAAAAGTAAAAAGTAGTCATCCAAATAATTACTTAGTAAAAAAGTGCTTGGTGAAAAAACTACTCAAGTACTGAGTAACTGCTGAGTAACATCTGATTTAGTTTTTTGTTTTTATCACATCAAATTTGGAAATATATATATATATTAGGGCCGGGACTTTAACGCGTTAATTAAGATTAATTAATTACGGGACTTTAGCGCGTTAATTAATTACGCAAAAAATAAATAACATAATTTTAACCACACTTATTTTTGCACCGCGGAACGTTTTTCAATGAATGAGTTTCGACAGACCGATTATACTGGAGCACCAACTAGCGTTCTTGACTTCCGACAACAACAAACCAGTGAACATGAACGAAGAAGCTGACGAGACCGCTTTGCTTGGCTCCGTGGATGGGAAATTTTATTTAAAAAAACGAAAGGATGGAAGCGTCGACAAGAGCATGGTTGTGTGAAAGCTATGCAACAAGGAATTTGCGTATCACCGCAGCACATCGAGCCTCAAATATCACCTGAACGCAAAACATATAGGAGTTAGCGTGAACGTTAGCCCGACTCCGAGTAAAGTTACAAGGACCCACACCCAACCCACACTCCACCAGATGATTGGTTTCAGGACCAGGGTAACTAAGTCCACGTCTGAAATAATAACCAACGGCCTGGCTCACTGGATTGCACTCGACTGTAGACCGCTTGGAGTGGAGAGAGATGTGTCCATGTGAAAAAAATTACTTCTCACTGTTCTCAGGTCAAATATTTATATGCAATTAAAATGCGATTAATTTCGATTAATTAATTACAAAGCCTCTAATTAATTAGATAATTTTTTTTAATCGAGTCCCGGCCCTAATATATATATATATATATATATATATATATATATATATATATATATATATATATATATATATATATATATATATATATACAAATATATATATATATATATATATATATATATATATATATATATATATAACTGTCAAAAATATTATTATTATATAAAAATGATATAGGGCTGTCAAAAAATATTAGGGCAGTCAAAATAACGAGTTCATTTTTTTTTTTTTTTGACATTGTATGTTTATTGTCTTAACTACAGTGTAAATCACAATGTGGTATTACATTCCTTTAAAGACACTGTAAACATCCCCCCACCCCAACTGCCGAAGAAAAGGAAAGAAGAAAAGAAAAAAAAATAATAAAAAATAAATAAATAAATAAAAATAAAAAAAAGGGGGAGGGGGAAAGGAGGCTCTATAAATGAAAGCTGTCAGTGTAAAATTTTTACTTTACTGATAAAGCAGATTATGGAGAAGGGAGTACGGTAAGGTTTTCAAAATAAGTCAGTAAGGGGTCCCAAGTTTTGAAAAACTTCTTAGTCGACCCTCTAAGGAAGAATTTAATCTTTTCAATTTTTAGAAACATCATCATGTCAGATAACCATACGGAGGCCTTTGGTGGTGCTTCTGATTTCCATTCCATCAGTATCCTTCTCCTTGCTATTAAAGTTGCAAAAGCAACTACATTCTCTTTGCTATTGGGCATTACAAAAACTCCACTCCCCTGGACCCCAAATATAGCTGTTATGGGACTAGGTTGTAAATCTAAATCAAAGGCTTCGTTTAGAATTTTAAACACTGATGTCCAGAATTCTCCAAGCCGCGGACACGACCAAAACATATGAGAAAGATCCACTTGGTCCTGTCCACAACGATCACATATGTCGTCTATATTTGAGTATATTTTGGCTAGTTTAGCCTTACTATAATGCATGCGGTGTAGAACTTTAAACTGAATCAAATTTAAACGCGCACAAGAGGAGGTTCCATTCACCCAGCCTAAAGCTCTGTCCCACACCGCGTCTGAGATGTTTGTCCCTAATTCCTCTTCCCATTTTGTTTTAATTCCCTCCATGGATACATTATTAAATGACATAATCAAATTGTAAATGGTAGAAATTTGACCCCTCAAGGTCAGAGGAGTCAACAAAACATCCTCTATATGTGAGGGCTTAGGTAATTGAGGAAATGATGGGGTGTTTGTTTGAATGAAATGGCGAATCTGAAGATATCTGAAAAAGCTAGATCTTGAAATTTGTTTGCCAGTTCAGTGAAACTTGGGAAAACCTTCTCTATGAAAAAGTCTTGACATGTAGTAAGGCCCATGAGTTCCCACTGTTTAAAAGTGTCATCTAGTCTGGAGGCTGGAAAAAGATGATTATTACAGACAGGGTTAAGCATGGAAAGATCAGTTAAATGAAATACTTGCCTAAATTGCATCCAAATCCTCAATGTTGAACTTACTACTGGGCTAGAGGAAAAGCGTGAGGGGGAGAAGGGGAGTTTTGATGTTAGCAATGCAGCGAGGGATGACAATTTGCTAAACTGGGCCTCTGCCCTGCACCAGTCTGTATTAGGAGCTTGAAACCAAAATAGAACTTTGTGCAAGTTTGCTGCCCAATAATAAAACATGAAATTTGGGAGAGCAAGCCCACCTCTCTGCCTATTTCGAAGAATGTTTTACGAAGTCTTGCATTTTTACCTCCCCACAAAAAACTTAAAAGTAACTCATCTATTGAGCGGAAAAAGGACTTTGGAAGAAAATATGGAAGACTTTGAAATAAGTACAGAAATCTAGGCAGCACATTCATCTTAATACAGCTGATTTTCCCAGCCAAAGATAAATAAATAGTACTCCATCTCTGGAGATCAGATTTTAATTTCTCAAATAATGGAGTAAAGTTACTCCCATACAGACCAGAAAATGTAGCTGTGACATGAATTCCCAAATATTTGAACCCAGTTTTAGAAATACAAAAGGGCAAGTCTGCATCCCGGATTTGGTGAGCCCCAGCATTGATAGGGAAACACACACTTTTTGAGTAATTAATTTTATATCCTGAAAATATACTGAAGTCCCCCAAAATCTTCAAGATCATTGGTGTACAAGATAATGGATCCGTTACATAAATTAAAAGATCATCTGCATACAAAGAAATCTTATAATCCATACCCATCCTTCTAATTCCCTTTATAGACTGTGTGGTTCTAAGCTTTATTGATAGAGGTTCTATTGCTAAAACAAATAGCAATGGGCTGAGAGGGCAACCCTGACGCATTCCTCTGGATAGAGGGAAAAACTGGGAACGTACTTTGTTAGTGACTACTGCAGCCTTTGGAGAAGAATATAACAGTCGAATCCAAGACACAAACTTTGGTCCAAATCCAAATTTAGTCAGTACATGAAAGAGGTAGCCCCATTCGACCCTATCAAATGCCTTCTCCGCGTCCAGGGACACAACCACCTCTGGTCCATCCCCAGACGTCGGAGAATGCACTACATTTAAAAGCTTACGGATGTTAACGAACGAATGACGCCCCCTAACAAAACCTGTTTGGTCAGTTGAAATTATGTCTGTTATCACTGTATTTATTCTAGCAGCCAAAACTTTAGAGAGTATCTTCACATCCACATTCAACAAAGATATAGGCCTATAAGAACTACATTCCGCTGCATCTTTACCAGGCTTCAGCAGAACTGTGATAAGGGCCTCTGTAAGGCTCTGCGGGAGGGCTGTCTTTTCAAATGAATGGTTGAATAAGCTAAGAAGCAGAGGTGTTAGCTGTGATGAAATTTTTTTATAAAACTCAACTGGAAAACCGTCCGGTCCAGGAGTTTTTCCGCTCTGCATTTCCCTGATTGATTTCTCAATTTCCTGCCCATCCAAAGGTTTTTCTAAGTTTTCGCATTGATCTTGAACGAGTTCATTTTGATTAATTAATCTGAGAAACAGTAGCGTGTTAAAAAAAAATAACACAGATTAATCATTCCATATTGACCTTTCACACGGAGCCGTTCTAGCCGCCATTCGACTGTAAAATGAAGGAGGGAGACGAGAGAATGGGCAACAGAAACATCACGCTAGTTTCTTTAACTGTCTATGGTAACACTACACACAACAGCGGGTAACGTTAGCCTTCCGCTAGCTAGTAGCTGGATTAAACACGGTTAAAATGCTGACAGTTAACCAGTGCTCGAAGTGGGCCGGTACGCACCGGTACGCAGTACCGGCACTTCTACATTTTACTCTTAAGCGTACCTGCACTTTTTCTTGCGTACCGCTACTTCTCGCATGCAGCCGGTACGCTACCACTGACAGAGAAAGCGTCAGTGCCAGAGAGATGACCCTAACGTTACATAAACTACACTACCCAGAGGGCACTACGTGTTTACATTTTAGATCTTGACGAATCACGTAAAGGCAAGCAGTCCGCCCACCCTATCAGAAGTTAGCTTCTCCACGGACGCTAGTTTGAAAAAGCTGTCAGCGTCAGCCTGACCGTAACAGATTTTTCACTGCTGAAAACCTAGAAACTAAAAATAAGTGTCGAGTTTGTAAGTCGTTATGTTAGCCGCCTGGCTTCAGAAAGGTACTAAAAGAACGCGTGTGCCAGAGCCAGACACGTCAACAGAGGTCCAAGTCCAGCCAGAAACATCAGGAGGTAGCTAGTACGATTCATGAGCTTCAAGCTAGCGTTGATGTGAGCGCAACAGCTGGCGTTGAGGAGTCTGCCGCTACCATAGACAGTTTATAAAAGGCCGCTACCAACCTTAACGTTACACCGACGTCAACAGTAACGTGAGTAACCAAACACACGGATGGCCTGACTGTTGGTCAAAGGACCAAATTATGTATTTTTGCTCCACGAACAGCTGGCTTTTTAATGATAACAAACTGGGCTGCAAAACATGATGTAGCAGCATCCGTCACTAGCTGCCCAGACAGAGAGGGGACTGAAGCTGTTCCCCCTGTCTCTGTCACACACGCACACTGAGAGTGACTGTTTTGCATCTGTTTGAGCACCAAATTATTGTTAAAATGTATAGTTTTGATGAATGAATGAATTTTTTTTTCTTAACATGGCTCCAACATATTAGCAAATATAAATCAGCTTATTTGTGGAAAAAATAAACAATATTGATACTAGCCTATATGTAAATTAGTCACTTAGGCCATCCATAGATAGTTAATAAGGATTCACTGTGCCATGTATGTTTAAAATCAAAACATGATTTTTTGAATAGCTTTCGCACTAAAGTTGTGTAAACTTGTTTAAATAAATCCATACATTTATATAGTTAATAAATGACAATAAATTGTTGTACCAGCAATATCTCCAAGTTTTGGTTTTCACTATAGAAATCTCAAATGTCATGATGATCTGCCAATGCAAGAGAGTACCGGCACCTTTTTTTTCCCACTTCAAGCACTGCAGTTAACGCTAAACGGTGAAAAGTTTGACTGTGTTTCTGCCGTTGTCGGAAAAACACAGACGGAGACGGTGTGTTCAATGAAACTGGTAATCTACAGACTCGCGGTGCAATTGTAGTTATTGTAAAATACCCTTTTTTAATTTATTGTTTTATATATATATATATATATATATATATATATATATATATATATACTATATTAGGGCTGGGCGATATGGCTGAAAACTGTATCACGATATAAGTGTTTCATATCAGTCGATATCGATAATTATTGATATTTTTTATGACCTATTTAAAATAAGGACCAGGAGGAAAAGAATGTACCATATTCAATTTAAACGTTTTTATTTTAATCTTAACCTTCCTGCGATTATAATCCTCTCAGTTATAAAAGCAGAAATGTCAACACAACCATGGAAAACACTCAAATAATTAAAATGGAAACATAAGTCTAAAATCACAATGAACACTTCTGGTGAATGAAGTGTTTTAAAATATGTGCAGTGTTTTGTAAACATAGGAGAAATTGAAATAAAACTGAGGTAGACTTTACATCTGTAACATAAAAAACAAACGTGATACAGTACAGTAACAGTTATTATTTTTCTCCGTCTAACAGTCACGGTACAGCCTAAACCGTACATGGTGGGGGGGTGCTCAGCGGAAGCATGTCTTTGCCTATATGATATGCCACTGCCTCCGTTATTTATTTGTACCGTTTAGCTTTTACCGTCATAAGGCACTGAGAGTACCTCTCCGTGGTGCTCTGCTGCTTGTGCGGGGTTCCAGCTGCAGATGTTGTTGGACGTTGCTGGCGAATACGGCTGTGCTCCAAAGGGTGAGCGCGGCTAAAGTGGTAAAACAGGTTTGCGGTGCGGACGATGGTCTTGCATAATTTGCAGACGACATTGGTCTGACTACGGTCAGACTTATAAAATCCAAAAAACTGCCATATTGGCGAGCTGACGTTTCCCGTTTCATCAAGAACTTCCGCGCTCGCTGCTTCACGCATTTTCCACTTATCACTCCATCATTTATATACTGTCTATGCTTATCACTCCACGCCGCTTCTGTTATTGAAGAATCCAACACGAGACAACGATATGGCGCAACCAAACACAATACTGTTACATGATTGGCTGTTAGCGTGTCACTCCCTACGTTGCTAGGCTACCAGAGAGCGAGTGCCTTTGTTCATGCAACCAAACTTGCTTTGAAAACTCTGGTTTCTTCAGACGAAGAAAAATAAAATAAAAAAATAAATAAAAAATTATCGAACTTTTATCGAGCGCATTTTTTATTGATATTGATTACATGTCTATCGCGATACATATCGTTATCGTTTTATCGCCCAGCCCTAATATATATATATATATATATATATATATATAGGGCTGTCAGTTTAACGCGCTATTAACAGCGTTAACGCAAACCCATTTTAACGGCAACAATTTTTTTAATGCACGATTAACGCATAGAGAGAGCAACGGGATCTGTTAGTCCACTTCTTTAACTGTCTATGGCCACACCATGTCCCGCCCTACAAAGCGGCTTGATTGGTTGGAGTTAGGCATTTCACCTCAAGGATAGGATAGCGGATTGGTCAGGGGATAGGACCTGAACAAATGGGGTTACGTTACCTTGGACGCCTGGCCAATAGTAGTGATTGAAGGGTGGGTCTTGTATTTTTGCAGACCGGAAACAAAACAGACACAAGCCGCGGCCGGTTTGGGCTTGTGAGCTGCGTAGCTACTGTAGGCTTGTGACGGCGATTAGCTTCGGAGCGAGTAGTGACTCTACAGTCAGTGAGAGAAACAAAGTGTCTCCTCTGTTCTTTCTGACCACGGTGGGAAACCTGGAGCAGGAGAAGTTAAAGGGATACTTCACCGCTGGAAAGCTGAATATATCTTTAAATTGGGTCACTTATGTAGCAGAAATGTGAAAACAAATTTTTAATTGGTGCCTTCTAGGCCGAGAAAAGCCAGAAAATGTGTTTTTGGCTCATATGGATGAAAGACACCAAATCCCAGAATGCACTTTGCTTCGCTGCTTTGAGTCCACTCCCAAGCCACGCCTACCGCTTGACAGACAGACAGTGAGACATTCAACTCAACTCAATGCGTTTTATTGTTATTTCAACCATATACACAAAACAACGTTTCATCGTGGCTCAAGTGGTGTTACACATTTAAAATATATAAAAACTACATTATATAAAAACTACATTATATAATAACGACATACGAAACAGGCTACATTTAGTGCACACACACATTATAGGCTCCGTAAAGTTCAGCTAAGCATACCAGCATTAGGCTTGGTGGGCTGTAAACACCGAGTATAAACACAGCCGTGAATTAGCGTGGAATGTCGAATGGTCGCCATGTAACAGTCACAAACTCCAGCTGTTAGCAGTTAGTTGGATACAAATCACCCCATTTCTGCACCAGTCAGTGTTAACACAGCTCACCTTCATACAGAGCATCTCGAGCTCGGATCGTCGGAAGGCTAGCAGGCCTGGTAGCTGGACAGTCCGGTTCCCTGTTGTTCAGCCATGTTTCCCACGAAAGCAAAAAACACAGTCTCTGAACTCGCGTTGGGAGCATCGTTGAAGTTGGATGTAGTCCAGTTTGTTGTTAAATTAACGGACACTTGCAAGCAGGATTGATGGGACAGGTGGCCGGCTAGCGTTAGCTCGCTCTGGATGTGCCTTTCCCCCGGCTAGCGTTAGCTTCCCACCTATCCGACGTGGATGTCCCCTACCCGGCTCGGGGTACGAGCGAGTCCGCCGGTCCCCGTGCTGGTCTCCGTGGCAGGCGAAGCTCTTGTAGTGGGCCGATTATTCCGTCTGTAATAACGTTTCCTGCATATTCTCCGATCTGTACCGATGTATCCCGGTGGTACACGTGCGGTAGTTTGAATGCACATAATTGTTGTAAAAGTTTGCTGCTGAGAAGTTCTCTTAATACATCCATGAGAGAGAGCCATAGACAGTAAAAGAAGCTCGGATTGTCGGAGGGCTAGCAGGCCTGGTAGCTGGACAGTCCGGTTCACTGTTGAGCAAAAAACACAGTCTCTGAACTCGCGTTGGGAGCATCGTTGAAGTTGGATGTAGTCCAGTTTGTTGTTAAATGAACGGACACTTGCAAGCAGGATTGATGGGACAGGTGGCCGGCTGGCGTTAGCTCGCTCTGGATGTGCCTTTTCCCCGGCTAGCGTTAGCTTCCCACCTAGCCGACGAGGATGTCCCCTACCCGGCTCGGGGTACGACGAGTCCGCTGGAGTCCGCTGGTCTCCGTGGCAGGCGAAGCTCTCGTAGTGGGCTGATTATTTCGTCTGTAATAACGTTTCCTGCATATTCTCTGCTCTGTAGCGATGTATCCCGGTGGTACACGTGCGGTAGTTTGAATGCACATAATTGTTGTAAAAGTTTGCTGCTGAGAAGATAGAGCAGAGCCCTGTTTAGCGAGGATTCAAGATGGCTGACATTTTGTTTCTTTCCGGCTGAGATCGGCTCGCTTCGGGCGATGGGCGGGTTTAAAACATGCGGAAGTAGGTCCTACTACTGGTTGTAGTCTTTTGCTCTGGCCAAAAAATCTTCCGATGACGCAAAAATCGTCATTTTACGTCATCGGAAGATTTTTTCCGGACCCCCCAATGCAGAGATCTCCTGTCTCAGGGGTGTATGAGGGAGGGACGCACGGTCATTCAGAAATACTACCGGGTTACTACTGATACAGAGCTGAATGCTAAATCGGTGAAGTATCCCTTTAACCCTCTCCTTGATTTTACATTGTTTATGGAGAAGGACAACCAGGAAATGAATTGGGGGAAACCATAGTCGCTATGACGACGACCAACGCTCAACTCAGGCATGAGGCAGTACTATCTGCAATGGAAAATGGAGGTAACAGTGTTACATTGTGTGAAAGATTATTAGCTCCAAGTGAGAATGTTAGTGTGAAATTGAACATTACGTATATGCCAATGATGTTTTCAATAAAAAAAACATTTGCACAAAGCAGCTGATCCACTTTTCCATGTTGATAAGAGCATTAAAATGAAAAATATAATGGGACAAAAAGAAATCAAGGGACATTTAGAATAGATAAAAATGTGCGATGAGTTAACTATGACGTTAATGCGATTAATCTCGATTAAATATTTGAATCGTTTGATCAGTCACCGATCAGTATCGGCCGATAATGGCTTTAAATAGTTTGATTGGTGGTCTCCATAAAGGCCGATCAGATAGACTGATCACATAACGCACTACTCGTGAGAACATTTTCAACATGGAGCTAAAATGGCGGCCTCCCTACCTTCACCGGTCTGGCAGTTCTATAAGGTGTCTGAACGGCGGCAGAACAGCTGTTCTGAACACCGGCCGCGGAACGAAGGCGGTAGGAAGGCGGCTACCGCTTTAAAAAAGCGGCTGCCACCGGTGGTGCGCCGGGAAACGTGTTTGCGTTTACGCCATTCTGACGCTTCTACTGCTCTGGAGCACCGCTGGTGTACATTAGCGATTTGCAACGTGTGTGCCAAGGAAATACCACGAGGCGGAAATCTCCAAAGACATTTAACACCACCAACCTCATCAGACATTTGAAGGTTAGTCACGGAAAGGAGTATGAGGAGTTTTCAAAGTTAGCTAACGCTAAGGCAGAGCGGAGTCGTGTAGCTAGCAGCTCCGGCGCCACTCAAACAGCTGTTTCCCCGTTTGTGTGTGTATGTGTGTGTGTGTGTGTGTGTGTTTCTGTCTGTCTGTGTGTGTTTCTGTCTGTCTGTCTGTCTGTCTGTCTGTGTGTGTGTGTGTGTGTGTGTGTGTGTGTGTGTGTGTGTGTGTGTGTGTGTGTGTGTCTGCAGTGATTGAAAGGACATTTTTTAGATTTTGAGCTAGGACAGAAAGCCAAACAGTTACTGATACATTCTCTAAACATGTGTGACTGTTACGTAATGGCGTAATTTTCAGTTCATAATAGCGATCGGTAATCGGTATCGGCCGATACGTGACAAAAATCCTAATCGGAGCACCCTTAATATATATATATATATATATATATACATACAAACTTGGAAAAAAATCTATCCGTGTTGTTCTGAGTGAGATACGGTTTCTGAATGATTCCTGCCTTCAGTTTCTGGGTGAGCTGGTCAAAATCTGCACGGCTTTTTACATTACTAGCCGAAACGACGGGGTAAACACAACCGTTAGCATGCTAGCGCTAGCGTTAGCATGCTAGCTCGTTCTCAATGGCAAAGCACTGCTACAACACACACAAGTTCACCATAATCTACAAAAGAAGTACTTCCATGTGCTCCCTCCTTTAGAAGAAGTCTCCCGGCTAATCCTGCCTTGTAACTGACCAAAGTTGGAGAAACAACCTTTCTTTTACTGTCTATGGAGCTAACTGACATGATCTACCATCTGAGCTACTGAGCATGTGCAGAGTGGAATCAAAGATAGTACAGAAGGAAAGATGTCTCACTCTGTAGCTAAAACAGAGACCTGAACACACACACACACACAGAGAGAGACAACACACAAACACACACACACACACACACACACACACAGAGAGAGAGAGAGAGACAACATACACCCACACACACACAGGGAGAGAGAGAGAAAAACTGCACACAAATGGAAGCAGAGAGATCAAGAAAGAAAAGATAAACGTACCTGCAAGGTTCAAGTAGTTCCTCCAGCGTTTGCAGTTTGGCGAGCTCCTGTGCAGTCAACATGTCAATCTTGCTGTTTTGCTGAGCCAGGGTAGTGGTCAGTGGAGATTTGTTTCACTGGATTCGCTTGACCATCTCTATGATAGAATTCCATCTAGTTGGAACGTCCTGAACGAGTGATTCTTCCATCGGTCCAAGTGTAACTTGCTGTTCTCTTAATTCCTGAGCGTTTGATGGACTATGCTTAAAGTTCCAGACAATCTTGCGACATTTGGCCAGAACACTTTGGAATCCACTGCCGTTAAGGGAAACCATAACCGTTCTTTGCAGACTGTGAGCCGTGCAGGGCAGGTGTTGAAATGGAAGTTGTCTTGCGGCTGCAACCATGTTACGACCACTGTCAGTGCCAAGTGTGGTTAACTTTTCCTTGATTTTCCATTCTTTTATGACATCCAGAAAAGGATCAGCACATGCATCCGCATAGTGTCGCTCTTCTGTTTTACTTACAGTTAGTGCGAACGATTGCAGATTCCATTCATTATCAATGAAGTGAAGTAGTTGTCATTGTTCACAGAAGTCCAATGGTCACCTGTAAGAGTAACGTTCTTTGCTTGCTCAAGCATGTTCATCTTCCGTGCCCTCTCGCTTTCATACAAAGTGTGTATTCTTGACACGATGGTTCCTCTCGAGGGTAGATTGTAAGAGGTGTCTCCCGATGCAATCTGAATGACTTCCCTCAGTCCATCGTCTTCTACTATGCTAATCGGGCGGCAGTTTTTAGCTATCCAGTTAGCCAAAGCATTAGTTAGCTTCTCGCTTACAGGCTTCGTTATTCGGCCACGAGTACCACAGTCCTGTAATGTAGATTGGCGAAGCCCTGTACATGTAATTAGGGAAGGGTGTTTTGCTTTGAGGTGATATTTCAAAGACAAATTACTTCTGTGGTAATTAAATTCTGCCTTGCAATCTGCGCAGATTACTTTTGTTTTCTCCAAAGATCCGTCGGTTAACTTTCTAAAGTGAAATTGTCCACCCAAAACTCCCTCCCTATCCATCTTGATCCAGGATGGCTAACGGCTTAGCGCCACACGACATAGCTACGTTTGGTGGGTGGCACCATGTAGCTAAGTCATAGGTCAGCCACCACATGAAGTAAACACAGCTGCGTTAATTTCTTTAATTTTTTTTAACGAGTTAAATATTTAAAAATGAACGCAAAAATTAACACGTTAATTTTGACAGCCCTAATATTTATATATTATATAATATATATATATTAGGGCTGCCTCTGGAGCACCGCTGGTGTACATTAGCGATTTGCAACGTGTGTGCCGAGGAAATACCACGAGTTGGAAATCTCCAAAGACATTTAACACCACCAACCTCATCAGACATTTGAAGGTTAGTCACAGAAAGGAGTATGAGGAGTTTTCAAAGTTAGCTAACGCTAAGGTAGAGCAGAGTCGTGTAGCTAGCAGCTCCGGCGCCACTCAAACAGCTGTTTCCCCATTTGTGTGTGTGTGTGTGTGTGTGTGTGTGTGTCGGTCTATGTGTGTGTGTGTGTGTGTGTGTGTGTGTGTGTGTGTGTGTGTGTGTGTGTCGGTCTGTGTGTGTGTGTGTGTGTGTGTGTGTGTGTGTGTGTGTGTATATATATATATATATATATATATATATATATATATATATATATATATACTGACTGATATATACAGCGAAAAATTCCACCTCAAATCTGAGCAAGCACATAGCAAGCCGGCACAGGAATGTGAAAAAACCTGAACCCCCGACTGACATGACCGCTGGGGCTACATCCAGTTACACCGGGAGAACCTCTCAATGAATTTAGAGTAATTAATCACAGAGTCTGTAATTAATTTGATGAAATGTTTTAATCGATTGACAGCCCTAATATATATATATATATATATATATATATATATATATATATATATATATATATATATATATATATATATATATATATATAAACATATAAAACATATGTAACCTAAAACCTATACCCCTACAGGTTTCCTCAAGTTAGATGTTGAGTTTTTGAATGCTGAAATGTCCATTTCTGGTAGACACAGAAGACACGGCATAATGTAGCTGCTGTTTGGCACTTTTACTAAGGTAAACATGCTTTCAATATGAGGCCAGGGGGGGGTTCCTCCTCATCTGTGTCTGCATTGCCAACAGTTGATTCTGACCTTTTTTGTTTTGCTACGACTGTAAAGCTAACCGTCCCGCCGCTGAGATTGAGTATGGTCACGTGACGAGACTGCACAACTACGTTTGATTGGTGACATACAGTCACGTAGTAGAGCCTTTAGCGCAGGGGTCATCAACTACATTTTTCCAAGGGCCAGAATTTTTCTAAGCAAATAAATAAAATAAAATGAATGTATACTTAATATGCCTATTCTTCGTCAAAATATTTACTTCCTTACTGAATCAATGCTAATTTTTTTACATACAGTACATTAGTGTGAGTAAACTCCTAAGGTTAAAGTGATGGTTAAAGTCTGTGATTAATGAAACATGGTTGTAGTATGCAGCGTCCTGATTGGTGGAAAATGCTTGCAGAAAGAAAGGCTGTTGTCAGGTAAACATCGTCACAGTCAAAGAGGCTGAAGCTAAACGTTGAGTGGAAAAGCTGCTTTAATGGACTGATAAGCAGACCAGCATCCATACTGTATGGATGCTAGCCTAACGGCTCTAACTTTTCTCTGCCTCAAGATGCCAGACTGATCTGCGAGCAGAAAACTGGAGCTTGCGAGATCAGGATGGTCTCACGAGGCTAAGAAACATCCACCAAAGGTCTTCTTTCTCTTCACTGCTGTTTTGTCTTTTCACCTTTCAGGAAAAGGTTATTCTCTGGCCCCGCCCATTGACGTTTAACTCAACCAATGAGATGTCTCTGGAGCAGAAATGTTTGAGGAACTAAAAGCACAACCAGCTTGATGTTGAGAAGAAGGGCTGCACATCAGAGAGGCTGTTTAGTTGTTCATTCTACAGCAGTGGAAGATCATTGTTCATCTGCTGTCTGTTTGGCTTCAACAACTCCAAAGACATGTTGCTTTATCTGTTTTTACTTTTCTCTCCCTTTATAGGTGAGTGTTAGAACAGAGATCAAAGTCTCATATAACCTGCTGAATTAACCAGTTATTTCATAACTAGAGGTTAATATGTGGAAGTTAATGATAACTGACGTGAATAATACTCATGTTGCAGCCCTGGGTTCCATGAACAGCATAAAGCCAGAAAGTACTGAAGAACATGTTGCAGAGGGCAGAAACATCAACCTGACCTGTACATATGATGGTGCTATCTACAGTATCCAGTGGTACCGACAATACCAGAGATCCAGACCAGAGTTCCTGCTCTACATCACAGAGGGAGGGGTGATTCATCCAACTGGTTCTGATTTCTCACCTCACATTGACAAGTCAAAGAAACGTGTTGATCTGGAGATCATCTCAGCTAAGGTGTCTGACTCTGCTGTGTACTACTGTGCTCTGCAGCCCACAGTGACAGGAAACACCAAAACTCTGTACAAAAACCTTTGGAGCAAAGACAACACAATACTCCACAACATCCACCAGAGGGAGTCACACACTGTTAAACTTCAATATTTATCAAGATGTAGAATCACTTTACAGATAGACTCAGGGAGGAGCTGAGCTGTTACTGAACTATAGAAGAGAGAGGAACTTCTATATTCAACAGAGATCAATACACAAACCATCAACATTACCTTTATTCAACATGCTGTCACTGCAGGACTGTGTGATTTATCTGATGTTTCTCTCCATCCTCACAGGTATGTTAGATTATGCAGCATCAAAAAGTTTTATTCCAATACCATCTGAATGTGAATCATTCATTATGTCTTTTACAACATGAAATAACAGTTATCTCTTCCTTTAGGTATCAGCTGTGAAGAACTCACTCCAGTAGAGAAAGAAGAGAACAGTTTAGAAGACAGCTCTGTTACTCTGTCCTACAGATACTCCAAACAAGCAACTGGTGGTGATTATTTCTTCTGGTATCGACAATATTCAGGAAAGCCACCAGAGTTCCTCATCTCTCATCTGGAATCAGGAAAATAATGCAAAATACAAACTCTGGACTGTCTGTTTCAGTGAGTGATGATAAAACCAAAATGATTATTCAGATCTCCTCTGCTACAGTGACAGACTCTGCTCTGTACTACTGTGCTGTGAGGCCCACAGTGACAGCAAACCCACAGTCTCTGTACAAAAACACAAGCTGACACACTGACAAGCTGCTGGAAGACTTTTTTCTACACTGTTGTAGTGAACTTTGTACCTCCACTAGAGGGCGACATTATCAAGTAGGAGGTGTACTACTTCTGCACTGTGTTCAACCATTCAGTCAATAATAAGTGCTGCTGTGAAGAGAACAATTCTCAGACTGAATGTTGAACATCAGCTAGTTTCTCCTGTTGATTTAAACCTTGTTGTAGAGATGGAACATTGGCTGTGGATTATTCTTGCTGCTCTTTTCTTTGGTAAGATACAAAGAACAACATGCTTTTATTATTTTCTAAAGATTAATATAAACTGCAGTTCAGAGCAGAAATCTCTGAACAGTTGAGCTGTTTCTGTCCAGAGTAAAAATGTACAGTTGACATTTTCCACTGTCTTCTCCTCTCAGCCTCATGAACAATGTTAGTCTAATGACTTCATTTTCTCTACTTTCAGGAATAATAGCTGGAAACAAAATCTCTCCTGTAGGAGATGAAGTCATTAAAAGAGAAGGAGAATCTGTCACACTCAGATGTGACTATGAGACAACATATAGTGGTCCTTTACTTTACTGGTACAGACACCATTCTGACCTTCAGGCACCTCAGTTTATACTCTTGAAAGGAGCAAAAGGAGCTAGTAGTATTAAATATATCCCAGATGAGCTAAGATATGAATCCAAAACAACAGATACATCAACTGAACTGACCATAAATAGACTAACCCTGGCAGACACAGGTCTCTACTACTGTGCTCTAGAAACACAGTGATACAAAGTGCACAAGAGGCTGTACAAAAACCTGAACACAGATATCTGACTACTCTTCAAAGAGGAGGGAAGTGGTATTCCAACCACAGCTTCATATCAGATGGATTCTGATTATTCCAGTTTTATCAGAGTCCCTGTGGTTACAGCTGCTAATGTAACACTGTGGGAGGATCCACATGAGCAGCAAATCTACATCAATGACAAACCAACTGTATGATGGTTCAAACACAAGACACCATGACAACACATACATGGACACTGACTTACCTACTAAATCCTGGGCCTGGGGCCTGTACTACGAAGCAAGATTTGGCGTTAACCAGAGCATATGAGCGATGAGCGGTGAGAATCTCAGCTCATCGCTCACGGAACTGTTCCCCCCTCCGCTCCCCCGCTCAAAGCTACATCAGGCTCATCAGCGCTCAACGCAGTTTGTTTGGCGCTCCAGTCAAATCGCCCCCCCGCTCGCTCCAAAAAAGGAAAAAATCTACATGTATATCACTTTTAGCTTAGACCACAGCCTTACCTCCTAAAGAACTAATGAGCAACAACAACATTTTACAGATGACACAAATGAAATAAAACAAACTATTAGACCTAGGCTACTTGAATGACACAACAACTTTGTTTGAATAGTACGCTATATTTAATTTACACTTTGTTACAAGTTACCGTATTCAATTTGCTGCCCTTTTGCTTTCTTCCCAGCGTGTTCACATAGCACACTTTAATGCTTTCGGGAGATTTTCCTTTTTAGATTCCAGAAGGAATCTTTACTCACTGAAACAATGTCTCCACATTCGTTTTCTTGTACCACATTATCACTGTTAGTTAGTTTTTTATACACCTGTATGATTTCTCATTTTCTTTTTTGAAGTACTTTTTGAACTCCATTTTTGAGCCGAGTTTTGAATGAAAATATGTGAAATGAAAATAGTCTGGTGATGACAGTGCAAGACAGATGGATTCTGGGTCAGGCTTGACTGAGCATGATTCAGACTCGTGGTGTGAGCGGCGCTCCGTCCTTTTAAAAATGCCGCTCTGCGCTCTGTCTCTGACCCGCCCGCTCCCGCCCCCCGCTCGCTCCCGCTCCACTCCGCTCACATGCTCTGATACAGCATGAAGGGAACAGCAGGAGTAGACAGCAAAATAATTACTTTATAAAATAATCTGATTATACAATCCTTCTGAGCTTGCTAAAAGCAGGAAACTGCCCTTCCAGGAATGGTGTGAGAGCAGTCATGTCACTTAACACTAATAAAACTAAGGAGATGATGTTTGATCAAAAAGAACCCTATAGTTTAAGGAGACTGTGTAAATCACAGTACCTCGGCATTCACATTGACGGTCTGCTAAAATGGAATGTGCATTGTTTCCGTCACATTTTGACATTGTGAAGTACTTTACATTTTTCACTCAACCAAAACAACTTGCAGCCAAGAGAGTTAGTAAGGCTAATCACTCACTACTGATCACCAAAACGCAACAAACTGTAAACTCATCTTTATTTCCCCAGCACCCTACACATTTTGAGGGCCTCCTGGACCCAGGAAAGGGGTGGATCCTATAAATGTAAAGGTAAAAGTAATCATTCAACAAATGTTTCTCATCATGAATTGTCAGCCAAGTTGTCCTACTTACTGTTGTGTTAAGATTCTGACTGTTAAATGATTGGAGAATTAGTTTTGAGAGTCAGTATAGAAAACATTTCTTTTTTGCAGTTTTTATTGGCGGTCCACTTTACAAAAAACTATATTTCCCTCTTGTCTACAGAATAATTGATACTGTTGAGAGAGGAGGGATTTCATACATTTTCTCTAAGGTAATTATTAAGACATATACAACCCCAAATCAGAAAATGTTAGGACAGTACATTTAGAAATCACTACTTTCTTTTTTTATTTGTGTTTTTCATACTGTCCCAACTTTTTCTGATTTGGGGTTGTATATTATCCGTAACAAAATGAGAAGTGTTCTTATGTGTTCACACTTTTGTTTCAGAGCTTATATGATGAGCTAATCTGTGGGAGCAGAAGGTCCAACAGGATGTCCTATGGAATCATCCTGTATCCCTTCCTCTGAAACAGCACCTGAAGCACATGTATGTAAGAAGCAGAAATGTCAGTGATGTGTATGTGTGTACCTGTGACTGCAGTGCCTTACAGAGAGTGGTCAGAGTACCTCTCCCTAACTTGCAGGATACCTAAGAAAAGAGTATGTTAAAGGGCCCAAAGTATTTTAATGGACTTTTCACATCCTGACCATGGACTCCAGACTACTGAGGTCAGACAGACGTCTCTGCTGCTACAAGACCAGAACAGAGAGACTGAGGAGGAGTTTCTTTACTCAAGCTTTACATTATTATTTCTATGTATGTGACAAATAAAACTACTTGTATCCTTGTATTGCTTTGTCTCCATAGACCTATGAGATCTGGAAAATAACAGAGGAGGTGACTGGCTTGGGATCATCCAGTAGGAGCAGGGAAATGGGAGCATACATGAGCGCTGACTTTGTGATGGATGGCATGCATCCAGAGGTAAGATGGTCACTTTTTCTAGGTAATGTGATGGACCCCAAGATCCTCAGGCTGCCTCCACTGTGCTTGACAGGTGGCATTAAGCATCAGTGTAGCATCTGTAGTGTATTTACACATAAAAACTATTAATACTCTCATATGTCATTATTCTATGTATTTCATTCATTTCATGACAAAGCCAGCTAGAAAGCCAGAATACTATGAGTGACTCTTTCAGTAATAGGACACTGGGCCCCTCAGACGAAATGGTGTCCAGATGTGTAGATAGGGATAAACCTGTAGGAATGTTTAAAAGATAACAAATAGCCTAAGGGAGGAATTCGATCCCTAACATGTGGTTTACATTAGCAATGCATGTGGGGGTGCAGGGGGAGTTCCTTTAAGTAGGGAAACAAAGAAGAAGAGCTTCAGACCACGTTTGGCAAGATGTGGATCTCCGAGCTCTGCAGGGCTTGTATTTACGATGCTATATAATAAATCCTATTAATATTCAAATGGCGTCTGCGACCATTTCTTCATTCACTCATCTTCATCATTATCAACATCCACAACGCTACACCTGATACGACACATCTTATGTGGTAAAATAGGAGATTTGTATAGAGTGAAAAGGGGTCTTGAAGAAACAAGTCTTGCAATACCCACATTATGCAATACCAGTGGACGGCACTTGATTGGGGCATGGGAAACACACACACACACACACACACACACACACATGCACACACACACACCCTTCACACACTATCAATAAAACAGTTTGCATCTGAACAGTGCAAATCAAGTACACTGGCTCAAATCAAGGTTTTAAAATGTCAAATATCTGAAATATAAGAAAAGTGCAATAACTGTAAACATCTTACACACACACACACACACCCCTCTGTTTTCACGGCTGCAGTGGCTGCTCTGAAACGGCGGCCGCCGGGACACGATCCGGGGTCTCTGGGGGACGCAACAACGGGGAAATGAAACACCACAAGCCGGCGACAACACCTGCAGACAGACGGTTGTGAAAGTCCTGTTTTGTTTTTGCATGTTGCTGTCTTGCTCTGCGGTGTTTCCACTGTGAAGTATTTCCACACAGCACGGACACAGGATAGCATTGAGCTAGCCACAATGCTGCTCAACGCTACTATCCTGCTAGCTGGCTGCAAACTGCGGAATGGATTTCCTGAGCGGGGCCGTGTCTCATAACTCTGTCTCATTGAGCCGCGCCTCCGTTCAGGAAATCTATTCCACAGTTTGCAGCCAGCCAGCCAACCAGCAGACCAGCCGGCAGGAATCACTTTTGGAGCCATTTCAGCAGACAACGTTAAAGTGCAGACATGGCTCGTGGTATCGGAAATCTGAGGTAGGTCTACAGATAGATTCAACTACTACATGCATTTTTATGTACAGAGACACCAAATATGCTAATGTAGTGTAATTTCATATAAAAACTATTACTATCATTGTAATGTTTATCACATTGATGTATTTCATTGCATGTCATGCTAAAGCCAGAAACTAAGATAGTAGGGACAGAATCTTGTGGAGCTAGCAGTAACAGGACACTGGGCCCCTCGGACGAAATGGTGTCCAGATGTGTAGGTAGGGAGAAACATGTAGGAATGTTTAAAAGATAACAAATAAGGGAGAAATTTGATCCCTAACATGTGGTTTACATTTAGCCATGCATGTGGGTGTAGAATGAGTTCCTTTAAGTAGGGAAACAAAGAAGAAGAGCTTCAGACCACGATTGGCAAGATGGGGTCTCCGAGCTCTGCAGGGCTTGTATTTAAGATGCTATATAATAAATCCTATTAATATTCAAATGGCATCTGCGACCATTTCTTCATTCACTCATCTTCATCATTATCAACATCCACAACGCTACACCTGATACGACACTATATCGGAGGGGTGGTGAGATAACTTTAAATAAGAACACATCTAAAATGTGAACTTGATTACACAAAGCTTTCTGTAGGACACCAACATTTATACGTCATAAACATTTTTGACAGGCAAAGCAAACCATGATTAAAGAGGCAGCCAGGGACCAGGTGTTACAAAACCTGAAGACTTCCCTGTCTCAGAAGAGGGCCCTGGACACACAAGATCACCTCTTCCCTGTCTCAGCCCTGGACACACAAGATCACCTCTACAGTTCTGAGAATGAATCTCCACAACGTGTTTATGGGGTAAGGCATACTTCTTTCTTGAGCAGGGGGCTACAAAGTTTATGACAGCAAAAACTGTGGTGTCCCTCAGATACTTCACTAAAAGGTCTTGATTTGAGGAATATTGGACAAAATCTTTTAGTCCTGTGAATCACCTATTTTGCATGTTTCTTTGTGTTAATTATTAAGGTAGTTTGTCCATTTTAGTTTTTAAAAACTCGACTACAATTTGATTTGGCAGTTGATGTTGGCATTTCAGGATATAACTAATCATTTATCTTACTTTTACCATATACGCGTTTTCCTTCAGGGAAAGCGAGCAAAGATTAACAAGGCAGCAAGACGTGTGGTTTTACCCCTGGCATCGAGTCCAAGTTCTGATGACGCCACATACATAGGAAGTCCACAACGGCATGACATTGTAAGTCATACTTATTTACCAGCTGTTGTGTACTCTCAGACAAAAATTCTTTCTCTGTTGTATTGCTTTTCACAGCCGTGTTCTCTTTTCACTTTTTAAAGTTTCAAGACCATGCCTCAGAGGAAGTGTTGGGTTTCTCCTCAGCCCAGAGAATGGCAAGGACATTTATATAGAATATTATATTATTATTATGGTAAAATGATATTACATTCAATGAATAGGTCAGGCAAAGGTCAGAGATCTTACACCCAACTGCATGGAAAACTTAATCTCACAATTGTTACATATCTTATTTTCATATATAAACTCCTTTTGGCTGTCATGTGCATGCCAACTAAGCATAATGTATTTAATTTACTTTTATTTAATATATTCAACAACATAATCATTTTCAAACACCTTTGATTAAAGCTACGTTGTGTAAGAATTTCTCCCATCTAGTGGTGAAATTGTATATGACAACCAGCTGAATTTCACTTTCTACCCCCCCCCCCCCATTATACAATGATTCAGGGTGTTTCCACATTATTTATTGTCCTGTACTGAGCTTAAGTACTATTACTTTTACTAGCTAACACACCGAATGTTTTCCCACTTATTACATTCATCTAGACCTGCCAGAAATGATAAATGAATGAGGGAGTGTGTGGAGTGTGTCCGGGCATTGATGTCCTCGGTTAGGGGGACCCCTTCATCTGCAGCGCCATCATCTTCTGTGGACAGTGAAATTGAAATGGTATGTTATATTTGAGGGATGAACGTATGTATTCATTACTTGAATTAATGTACTTGATGAACTTTGATGTACTGTTGAAAACACTATGAATATGCTGCGTGACATTATCTCTTGTCTATTCAGTCAGCAGACGCCGTTCTTCTGGAGTTTCCACAGACAAGTGTCTCTGACGTACGCCCGGCCATCAGACGAAAGTGTAACAATGAGCAGTTCAGCCAAAAAAAGGAACACAATTTGTGGTGTGTGTTTCTGTATGGTGGGAGGGGTTAGGCGTGCAATAATAAGGAAAGTTGTTGTTCATTGTTCACTATTTCTCAGTGTTCTGTGAAGTTTATGTGTAATGTTTAGCGCTGCTGCCTGAAATGGAACTATTTCTACAAGGCGTACTAAAGTACCAATATTTGAAAATGTTTAAAAGCCATAATGTAAATGTTCATACCTGTGTTGTATAAATGTTAAGCGATAGTACAAGTGTTTTGTATTTACAATGTATTATTCTAATTAGGATATGGTACAAATACATTAAAGTATATCTTTTCACCTGGAAGTAGTCCCACAAGTCTTTCAGCCTTTAGTATACTGGTAATACATTTGCAAGTATGTGCAAGGTAGAAAGTAATATAGCAAAGTAATGATAAAGTATATTGACTATTAACTGCAAAGTATGCTTTTTTAGTAATTGGAATAAGCCAAAAGTAGAATTAAGCATATTATTATCACAGTAAGAATATATTAAAAGTATTAAGATTATATATTTTTAAGACACTAACAAATCATTTTGAATGTACTTATAACACAAAGTACACTTTCATTTCACTAATTAAACATTTTAGTAGATGTAAAGCCATATGCTTAAAGTATACAACATATACTTAAGTTGCTGCACTTTAGCACATACAAGTACACTAAATACACTTCAATGTAAGCTTTACTACAATTTAATTACAATTACAATATATTTAGTACATTAGTTGTTCCAAAACAACACATAAGACACACATAGGCTAGGTGTACAGACACATTCTCATTTCTTAATTTAATGCCATTCTAAAACATTTTATGTTAACATTTAAGCTTTCATTGAAATATAAAGACAGTGCTGCAAGTCTGATCATAAGTAAGGACAGTCAAAGTGTGGACAGATGAGGTCACCACCCAGCCTTGAGGATTATACATCATCAATGTGACATCTTACATCAGCAAATGTGTTGATGATGTGGTGATCACAAACTGGCATGGGATGTGCACGGCCCAGGACCAGAGGGCTCTGCAGCGGGAGATTAAAACTGCTCAGAAGATCATTGGTACCCATCTCCCGAGCATCAGTGATGTCGGTGAGGTGAGTTATTGCTGATGTACTCAGCGCTGACAGCCTGTTTTTAGTAATGTAATTATGTTTTTGGACTTTCTTTTGAGGACCTTGTAAAATGTTCTTACCTTAGGGCTTCACAGTAAATCTTCTGCAGCCATAGATTGCAATGCCTTTGAAAGCATGTATGTGCTATATATGTTGAATAAATGTTTAAGACTTGTATGGATTGTCTTCACTTGCATGACACAATGTTGTATGTTATACACACTGGAATGTGTCTAGAGAAGAAAGACTCACACAGTATATAGCACACTGGTAAATCATTCTACATGAGGACATTTCTGATGGGAGTTTGTTGTCTGAGCTGCTAAGAAGCTGACAGCAGTGGTAGAATCAGGTTCAAACAGAAGGACATGCAGCTTTAACTGGGCTGGGGGGGGGGATGGTGATGATGATGACTAGGTTGCAAATAAAACCAAATGAAATGAACAACAATAAATACATCTGTATCAGTAATATTGATTTAAATCAGTTATTTAAATACTGCCACCCGATGGTAGAAAGGGGGCCAGTGCACTTTTTCGTTCATTAAATTTTCATTTCATATACAGAAATTAAAAAACAAAAAATGAATGGTTATTTGATTTTCGTTTTAAAATATAAAATTTGAAAATTGAATTAAGGCGTTTTTTCCTTTTCATGGTCAAAAGGGGATGAGAGAAATTTAAAATATGCTTTAATTTTCATTTTCTTTTTCATATAACAAAAAATAAAATCACTCGAAAATAGAAACGAAAAAAGGCCTGTTTTTTCATATTCAGAGACCGGATGTTGTTGTTTCCAAGGCAACAGCGTCAGCTGGGATCAGACCTCCGGTGCTGCTGCCGTTTTCTAGCAGCAAGCTAGCAGCTAGCCATCAGCTCGTTGTGACCAAGGGGCCAGGCTTCTCTCCTCAGAGTGAAGCCGCGATGGCGCCATTTTGCTAGCCCTTTCCCATCACCCCCGTTAGCATCCCATTGACTGCAATTCATTTTGGCGTCACTTTGACAGACAATAACTTTACATCTGAAGCGTTTAAAGACTTTATTTGTCCGTTGTTTATTTCTTAAGAAACACGACAATGTACACAAGGCTACATTACCTTGTACCTCACGTTATGGCTCCGTAGCAGACGTTTTTATAAAAATAGGCTAACGATTGTGTCATAACCACGCGACTTACTGTCTCATAGTAGAGGAATTACCGTACAGTACAGGAGAAGCTCGCAGGCAGTTTCGACGTACATTAGCTGTTTAGTTTAATTACTAATGTTAACTAGCATTTTAGTTATCAATAATTAGCCTGTGTCTATGTTATCTCCTTACATATACCTACGCTCTCCGTCTCTGATAGATTGGGAATGATTGAGATTTCTTTTGCGCAGCTACCAGAAGGCTTACAACGTTCACAGACGTTGCTCACGTCACATTTAGGGCGGGAAGCTCAGTTTGCAGCTGCGCAGTAACGCTCAGTAACGCTCAGTAACACTTTCCCATCACCGGAAAAGTGCTGGTAAGAGGCTTCACTTGTCTCCGTCGAAAACAGCGGGATCGCTGGGTCCATTTTATATACTGTCTATGGTTGTGACTATAGATATAATTTAGACATAGACATTTATTATGTCTATGGTTGTGAGGTGGCGCGCGCATTTGTGACATCAAAATGACGTTGTTTCCTGCCGGCGCGTCCGATTTTCAGCGCGCGAGTGGGGGGCGCGCACCAGTCTATTTTTTTCAGCGCCGCCCGACAAACCGGAAACAGGAAGCCTGAACGAGCTCCTGGGAAACCAGATGCCAGGACTCTCAGAGTGACTGCAAGTCTCTCCTGTAAACTTACCGGGTTAAGATGAGTTCTTTTTTTGTGAATGAAAGGCTTGATCTGACGGAGTAGGTCATTGAATCAAATCGAAGCAATGATGGGACTGCTGCTGCCTGTTCTGCTGTTGTTTATCTTTTTCTTCTTCTTCTAGTCCTTAGAAAGAAAAACATTGGTAGCCTTTGCTCCTTACTGCCACCGCTGTTCAGGAGAAGACTGCAACTAGTGTCGCGACCACCACGCGCAAGTATAAATACTCACGTCAGTCCCGTGACGTCACAATTTCCGCACACACTTTTGGAAGCGCTAGTATAACTGAAGCTTTAGACCCGCCCGCTCGCGCTCCCCGCTCGCTTTCAGTTACCCGGCTTCACCTAACCTGTGTCACAACGGTGGTTCACAACTAGTTCAATCAACCCAGGGTTTCCCAATCCGGCAACCCATACGTTCACATAAAAGAGGCGAAGTTTGCAAGCACGACCAATCGCAAACATCTACCAGAGCCGCATATTTTACATAAGAAGTGCAAACTATAATTCTAATGTGTTGGAGTTCAGGAGCTCATGATTGGCTGCTGGCTAACGTGACAGCGGCTGGGTTGCTGCCTCACCGCCCTGCGTGTGAGTTGTGAGCTAGATGGATCTCAATATCCGCGCAAAGTAAACGTTTCTGGGTTAGTGGACTACCAAATGCCGAGGCTTTCACGGAGCTCCAGGTCCGCTCTCCTGCTTGCTAGTTAGCTAAATGGCCCTTGTGTGTGAGTGAGAGCGTGATCAGTGAGCTTGTTACGCCCGCAATCTCTTACCACAGATTCCAGTTAATCTTATAATGGATATGTGTGTTGTGTTATTTAAACAAACGATCGGGGAGATACACTTTCCATGATTCTCATTGATTGAGCCCGCGTTGAGCTGGATGTAGCTGGCTCAATCAATGAGAGCTAGCTACTGATGTAACAAATTTGTCCTGCGGAGTGGCACAAGGGTCCGTTTTGGGTCCTATTTTGTTTTTACTGTATATTTTGCCACTTGGTCAAATTATTGGTTGTTTCAAGCAGAGCCGATCCGCCCTATACGCTCACTACGCAAGCTGCGTAGGGCCCCGCAAATTACTCGAGGCCCCGCCTCCCCCTCATGTCATAGCGCGTCAATTAATGTTTACAACATCCATGACAAAATGAAGCGACACTATCCTTCTGGTCACGAAAAGAGGAAAAAAACACCATGAAAGTGAATTGCGGGAACAACAATCAGGTAAACTTGTGTTCTCTCCTCTCCAAGTTTGATGTCAGCAAAGTAAAGTTATGTTTATGTGCATTTCTATTGTGGTTTTTTTTTCGGTCTTGCTAACCTAGCTGGGCAGGCAGGCAGTGCATCTCTGGTCTAGCTGCTAACGCCAGTCACTTCCAGGGCTGTGTTTTGTGACTTTGTGCCTGACAAAAGTGAGAGTAAAATACAATTATGTATTACGTTTGATAAACGACAAAGTGCAACGGTGTTTGTTTACTGCAGCTCGGAAAAGATAACCGCGTCGGGTGTGTTATCATGCGTTAGGCGCGTACATGAAATGAAACACGCATTTTTCAAGCAGAAATATATGTGAAGACCAGACAGACTGTAGGCTACAATATATGGGCGTGAATGATGGCACGCCTCATCAAAGTACACATTATACATACTTTTAAGACACTGATTATCTAGTCTCAGACAATGTGTAGTTAAAAACTCTAAACAACTGCACTAATTATGCAAGATGGAAAGCAATGTATTGACAATTTGACATTGATTTATAAGTTATATTGAATTTAAAATGTTGATTAGCTGGACATACTGGTCAATATGGATGCACATCCCTCAGTAAATAATAACCATAAATCAAGAATTGCTTCAACATGCATAATAATAAATAAATACAAACTTTAACATGCTATGGCAAGCCATTTTAGCTTTTATTCATTCACAGTTTCTGCATTTTTTTTTACTATTTGCAAAGTGAATTCTTGATTATTTTTACTAGTAGGGCCTCTTAGTTAATTTTTACTTACCAATGTCTATTTTTGATATCAGGAATTACATGTTCACTTGTACAAAAGTTAATTCTTGATATCACTCACAGGGATTATTGATATCTGCATCACTAGTTCACTATTTAAATATTACAAGAAAATGCAGAAAAGGAATATTTTGATGGTAAGATTTTAATTCAAACATTCAAATGTTTGTAACATGTAACGAGTAGTGTAAATGACTGCTTAACTAACTATGTGATATTCTTCTCAGTTTATTCTAGACAGTCCAAATAGTCTGGTGGTGCCCATACTGATGCTGAAAATGCCCAGGCTGTAGAGAGAACCAAAGTTAATCCCAAAAGCCAAAGTTCAGGGTTATAATTTATTATTTTCTTCTTATTTAGGTTTACGTTAATATTCACTTATTTAATAATATTCACTTGTTATCTTATTATAGAACATACTCTATTCAATAAATATTGTTTGTTTGAGCCTCATTCTGTTCTATACTGTTGTACTTATTCTTTGACTGTTTTGTTTAAAGGAGGGAGGATTGTATTGGGAGCACTGAAGTGTCAGGTGTGACTGTGTGGCATCACGGGTCAGGTAGAGGGCCCCTTAGCAGGATTTTGCTTAGGGCCCCAGGGAGGTCAGGATCGGCACTGGTTTCAAGGATGTATCATATGATTTCTATGCCGACGATGTCCAGTTGTATTGTTCCTTTAATGATGCTGAGTTTCATTGTTTGTCTCTGTGCCTAGAGTGTGTGTCCTCCATCAAAGACTGGCTTGCCAATAACTGTCTGCAGATAAATTCAAACAAGACTGAAACGCTGATCTTTGCTCCAGACCATAAGATCACGCTGATCAAACAACACCTTGGCTCCCTGGGCCCCTCTGTCAAACCCAGCCTCAGAAACCTGGGGGTTATGTTTGACCAGGCCATGTCTTTGGAGACACACTCAAAACAGCTCGTCCGAAATTGCTTTTATCATCTTAGGAACATCTCTAAAATTCACAAATTGTTGTCAAAGAATGACCTGGAAATGATAATTCACGCTTTCATATCAACAAGGCTTGACTACTGTAACTCTGTGTTTACCTGTCTGAATATGTCTGCTTTGAACAAACTGCAAATTGTTCAAAATTCTGCTGCTAGACTTTTAACAGGTGCCCCTCGAAGGTCTCATATCACTCCAGTCTTGTCAGCTCTCCATTGGCTCCCTGTAAAATTCAGGATCGACTTTAAGATTTTAGTGCTGACTTTCAGGGCCTTAAACGGTCAGGCCCCACAGTATATCCGAGACCTTTTGAAGGTCTTTTTTTGACCAAAATTTGCTTGCAGTCCCTAAGACTCGTTATAAGACCCGAGGGGACCGGTCTTTTCAGTCTGTTGCTCCCAGACTGTGGAACACTCTTTTGATATATGTATATGCATTTTATACTGTTTGTTCTATCTATTCTGTTGTACAGCACTGTGATTTTATCTGTGAAAAGCGCTTTATAAATAAATTTTACTTACTTACTTACTTACTTACTTACTAGCTAGCCTCTTCCGAAACGAGACCTAGCAGATCAAGGAAAGCCATGAAATTCACAAAAATTAAATTTAAATTAAATTCAAATCGGACACAAGTGTTAGCTAGCTTTGTAAAACCTTTGGGTAGCTGTAATATAAGTGCAGGGCTGGACTGGCCATCGGGCATACCGGGCATTTTCCCGATGGGCTGACGCACTTTTGGGCCGAATCGCCGATATAATTTATAGGCCTTTGTTTTAATTTTTTTATTTTTTTGGGCCCATAGATAACTGACAGCGGCCCATTCGGTAATTGTACAAAAGTCCGTCTGTTAGGACTGATTGTGGCTGCATGCCGGGGGGTAGCGCGGACATGCGCCTTACCGCGAGCGGGCGCACGCGCCACACGGAGAGAAAAGTGGAGAAAGAGAAAAGAGACTGTGTGCGTCCAGAGGATAATCAGTTGAGCTCGCGTGTGTGCGTCTTTGAGAACTGTGCGTCCCATAGCTTACGTTGTCAGTTGATTTGGGCCTGTTGTTGTATTGGTCTGTAGTTCTTTTACATTGAAGTAAGTTAGCTGGTAATTTCGATGTTTGTGTTAATCACCTGTTAGCTACTTTGCACGTGGCTGTTGATTTATAATGCAGATAGTTGGAAGCTCTTGCTCACGTTTGTATTTAGCTACATTATTGTATTATTATTGTATTGTATTATGCTGCAGTAGTTACATTACATTGATATAGTGTAATTAATAGTGGGTTTGTTGTTGTTTGCTAGCCTATATGTATACTTCATATGCATTGTGTATGGTAGCCTTCACAATGTTATTTGTTTCTTTGCAGAACCACACACAAATACACAGCCATAGCAGAGCTACACACGCCCATTTTGTACTGTTGCCTTATGTAATAAAGCGTAAAGAGCGATAATTGTCTCCGTCCGTGTTTTAACTGACATCCCTGGGGCGAAGTTGGAAACCGGAATCAGCTCAACTACAGTCCTAAGCTAGACCTAACCATATCAAATCCAGGAGCACCCTTCCCCACTCCTGGCCCTGAGACACGAGCTGTAAACGTTATAATATGCTGGAAGTTTAGCATCCACGTTAAAATGGACAAACGACCACGGAACCCCATACACAAGCGATGTGTACAGAAATTACGGGAGAAAAAGATGAAGTATCTACAGGCGAATGCCTCAAAATGTGCCAACATGTCTGACATGTTTGGGGCTGTAGTAGCTGCTTCAACATCAGCATTAGGCTACCTGAAGTAGAGAAAGGAGCAGAGGTGGCTGGCTATACAGAGAAGCAGAAACAACATCATGATGACAGGGAAGAGGCCGAGGAGGAGGAGAGCGACCATGACAGGGCCACGGGAGAGAGGGAGGAACAGATGGAAGAGAGAGTAGGCCTAGTTGACGACGGTAAGAAGTACGTGAATTAACAGGGTGTGTGTGTGTGTGTGTGTGTGTGTGTGTGTGTGTGCGTGCGCGCGCGCCTGCCTCACGTCATAATGACAACAAGCAGTTTGGCAGTAACATTAAAGTTAGTGGCTGTCAGGTAACCTAACTGTTTAAGGATCTATACAGCCTGTTCTACTAGGCTCATGTATACTATGTAACAGCCTGTTCTACTAGGCTCATGTATACTATGTATACAGCCTGTTCTACTAGGCTCATGTATACTATGTAACAGCCTGTTCTACTAGGCTCATGTATACTATGTAACAGCCTGTTCTATTAGGCTCATGTATGCTATGTACAGCCTGTTCTACTAGGCTCATGTATACTATGTATACAGCCTGTTCTACTAGGCTCATGTACACTATGTATACAGCCTGTTCTACTAGGCTCATGTATGCTATGTACAGCCTGTTCTACTAGGCTCATGTATACTATGTATACAGCCTGTTCTACTAGGCTCATGTACACTATGTATACAGCCTGTTCTACTAGGCTCATGTATGCTATGTACAGCCTGTTCTACTAGGCTCATGTACACTATATATACAACCTGTTCTACTAGGCTCATGTATGCTATGTACAGCCTGTTCTACTAGGCTCATGTATACTATATATACAGGTTCTACTAGGCTCATGTATACAGCCTGTTCTACTAGGCTCATGTATACTATGTATACTGTTAGAGGTAGGTAGGACATTGTTGGACCCAAAATGCAGAGACACGGAGGCAGGAAAGCAGGAGAGTGTCAAAAAGAAAGGTTTTATTAATAAAAAGGCAAAGTACAAACCAAAACTCAAGGAATCCAAAAAGTGTAACAAAAAATACAAAGGAAATCCAACAAAGAAGAAACTCCAAAGAAACAGGGAAATCCAAAATGGGAACACAGAACAGAGCACAAGAACAAAAGCAGGAGCACAAGCAGAAACTCACGGGAACACAAAACCAAAAACAGATTACAATGATCCGACACAGGACAAGGGGAACACAAAGACTAAATACAGGAGGTAACGAGCAAACAAGGGACAGGTTATACAACAGGTGAGACACATCAGGGTGGGGCAGAACAATCAGACAGGCGGTAAAACACAAGACAGGAAGTAAAACTAGACAAGACCATAAAGGAAACCGAATTCAAAATAAAACAGGAAACAGAACTAAATACAAAACAGACTACCAAAATAAGACAAAAACCCCAAAACCATAACATATACAGCCTGTTCTACTAGGCTCATGTATGCTATGTATACAGCCTGTTCTAGGCTCATGTATACTATGTATACAGCCTGTTCTACTAGGCTCATGTATACTATGTATACAGCCTGTTCTACTAGGCTCATGTATACGATGTGTACAGCTGTCTCTCTACATTGCCCAGAGATTTAAGCTAAATGAATTATACCTTAACTTAGCTGACATTCCTCTCTGTTTCTCACTCTTTTAAAGGTTACCTTGTTAGAGTAAATCTTTCTTGTTCATTGGTGTGGGCCAAGGCAACATTTTGATTGACTTTACTGACAATACACTTGTATACTTAAATGTTGTTAAATAATTTGAAATTATACTTTAAACTTTATCTTTGGCAATTACTTGAGTATGGACATTGTGTACTCTATGGCCTCCAGGTCGCCAATCAAAAGTGAGTGAGTGCACTACTTCTCTTTTCCAGGGCATGTACTACTCCCAGCTTTATTGTTGCTTTTGGGAAGGGTTATGGTTATGGTTATTGTAGTTAGCAGACTCTTTTGTCCAAAGCGACAAATATGAATCTTATAATGGTTAAAATTAACAGTAAACAGTTTTTAAAAGTTGCTAAGCCAATATTAAGCAAAATAGTAATAATAACAATAATGGCAATACAATATCAAATATCAATAATAATAAAAAATACCATAAATATACAAATCATAACTCTAAGAATGAATTCATTATTTAAGTGTAAGATCAACAGATAAGTCTTGAGACCTCTTGAAGGATCCAAAACCATCACATGAACGCAGAACACTAGGCAACTCATATCATAGAATGGACGCATATTTTAAGAGGACTGTCTGCAGGGAATGTCTCTGAACAATCACGGTGGGTGTGGGCCGCCTGGGCCAAAAATGCCCGGGCCGATTTTTTGTCCCAGTCCAGCCCTGTATAAGTGGCGTGACAAAATTCAAACTGTGAATATACTAAAGTTATGCCGGCATACGCCAGCTCCACGGAGCTCATCGGAGCTCCACAGAACTCCACGGAGATCCGCGGAGCCTGAGTCCCGGTAGTCCACTAACCCAGAAACTGTTACTTTGCCCTGGGTATGGAGCAGAGCAGGCTGCCGCTGTCTCGTAAGACTGTGTGGACCTTCTGAAGTCTGACGCGTCTTACCAAATTTGTAATTAGCCATACATTTTCGTAAAATGGCCCATATTTGAGCTTTATATAGATTCTCGCATAAAGAAAGTCCTCCTCCTCCTCCTCCTGTCTTGTCTTCAATGTATGTGTATGTAGTTGCTCAACCATGTATGTGTATTGGGGTGCTCAACCAATCAGCATGCAGCTCATCTAAATATTTATGAGCATACCATATTTGGAAGAAAAGCTCTCGTTCCAAATAGAGCCATTCCACAGGGATGCAATAAGGGCCCACAGAAAATCACCCATAGCATTTTCAGCCTATAGCCATACCCTATTAGGAGACCTTAAAGGAGAACTCCGGCCAATTTTTACGTTAATGTTGCTAAATATAACTATGCAAGACCTGTCTATAGAAAAAACAATTAGCGCAATAGCAGCTACATAGACGGAGCTGCTGCAGCTAATGCCCACCGCTCCACTTAGCTAAACGGCAGTTATGGGGGCATACATTAAATAGTGCCTTTGTGTATCTTAACAGACACAAAATGCAATTAAAATGTCTGTGTAACATGAACAGGGCCCTTACATGACAACAAGATGCATTTTCAACATTCACCTACCCTGTTAGCTGCTAGCTAGCTAGCTGTCGTCTGGGACGAGAGAGTGTTCAGTCAGGCTTCAGTAATAATCATCATGCACCAGTTATATATGCTATAGACAGGTCACGCATAGTTATATTTAGCAAGATTAACGTAAAAATTGGCCGGAGTTCTCCTTTAAGGCACAGTGTAAAATACCCCATATAATCATTCTATCACCCCCTTTAAAGGGATACGCCACCGTTTGTTGAAATAGGGCTTATCACGGCCTCCCCTAGCTGTAAATAGGTGGGCCAATGCATTTTTTGTCTCAGTGCATGTAATTGTGGTTGTTATTTTGTCTTATGTTGGCTCACTTTTACTCACAACATGCTAACTGGCAACATAGGATTCCATTCACTATGCTAAGCTAACTACAGGGTACCCGCGGGGTCTTAAAAGCATTGAAAAAGTCTTAATTTTGATAATCTCAAATTAAGGCCTTAAAAGCCTTGAATTTGGTATACAAAGTCTTGAATTCTGTTACAAAGGTCTTATATTTTTTTGCCTCTCCTACGATTAAGTTCATACCGTAACATTAACTGTTACTAATGTAGACTAATTAAAAAGTGACCGGAGCCCGTCGCTGGACGCACCAGAGCGCAAAATTACGAATCCCACTAAGGCAACGCCAAGACCCGCCCTCTGAAGCAGCTCAATTGGTTGGGGTTAGGCATTTCACCTCGAGTGGTTAAGGTTAGGATAGCGGATTGGTCAGGGACCTGAACAAATGGGGTCACGTTACCTTGGACGCCTGGCCAATAGTAGTGATTGAAGGGCGGGTCTTGGCGTTGCCATAGTGGGATTTGTATGGTAATTTCGCCACCGGAGGACCGAGACACAAAGTAAACACGCCTCTCTGACCGGTACCGGGAGGGGTTAGAGGTTAAACTGAGCAGAGGATGTGCGGAATGTCTTGGTGTGTGTCGGAGACTGGCTGGCCGCTCGGCGCATGGATATATTAAGTATTAAGTAATGTATTACGCCTTCAGACAAAGCTCAAGCTAACAGGCTAACGGCTTATTAGCTAGCCAAACACCGAGCGGTAACATCTGCAAAGATTGGCTTTGTGCGCATTAATCTGTGCGTTTTATAACAAACAGAGCGAGTAGCCGCCGGACTCTAAGGCCGATTACACTTTGCAAGCGTCTTGCGAGCGTGGCGTTTCTGTTGCGTCTCAGAAGCGTGGCGGCTGCGTGGATCTACACCCCAGAAGCGTGTCTGATGCTCCTGCTGCTAGGTACAGGAAGGGCTGATCTCGGGACATAGTGCCGACAGATTCAAACTCTGAAAAATGGGTAAGTGTTACGTTGTTATTGTAGCCTATCCTACACTTTATATATAGCCTACTGATTTGATTAAAATTGACTGCAAAATATGTTACAGAATATTTTGTTCTGTATGACAGGTGCAATATTGGAAAATCTTTTCTCTGAAATGTTTATTACATTATATGTACATTAATGTCAAAACCTAGAGACTTTCAAACATCAAGATGTCATTTATTAATAATATGCATTCCTGTCTAAATGACATATAAACATATTTTCCTATTCTATTTTGCCTGGAAACGCTTCCAACACGCTCGCGTCTCACGTGAAACATAATCGTCGGTTCGAGCCGCGCCTGAGACGCGCATCTCACCAGGCAGTGTGTAAGCTCCAACCTGATAACATGGGAGCCGAAATAAAAACTGACACGCCAGGCTGACACGCTCACGAGAGCTTGCAGTGTGTAATCGGCCTAACATCTGTTGATCTGTGCAGGACGTCACTGTGAGCGGACTGTTTAGAGACGATGTGACCGGCAGGTAACGTTAACGGTTATCTGCTACTGTAGCAGAGCTGCAAGGAAACGCTGAACTGAGCTGTGTGTTTTCACTGTTAAACACTGCTGCAGGTATTCATGCACGACACTCACATCATGTATTGCAGTAAAAGTAGAACAAAGTGTTGTAGAGTTACAAATTACTTGTCATTTACAAGTCCTGCATTCAACATCTTCCTTAAGTAATAGTACAAAAGTATTATCAAAATATACTTAAAGTACCAAAAGTAAAAGTGCTCATTATGCAGTGTAATGTATATTATTTTATTGGATTATATTATAATCCAATAACTTGTATTAAATATGACTGATCATTTAAATAAAACATTTTATTTAATTCAAGTACACTACTTGTACATAATTATTTTCTAGGGTTTAAAATGTATACATATTTGACATTTTCCCCTCATAGTTCTGTCAGAATGGGTACCAATTTGGCATTGAATTTCATTTGAAATGGTATTAAAAAGGTCTTAAAAAGCCTTGAATTTAAATTGGAGGATCCTGGGGGTACCCTGAACTAGCGGCGGCGCTGCCACTGTTGCACCAGACTAAATGCATGCACAAACAAATGTGTTGGCCCCAGAGATGGGAAAAGTACTCACTTCTCATACTTAAGTAGAAGTACAGATACTTGTGTTAAAAATACTCTGGTAAAAGTAGAAGTACTGATTTAACTTATTTACTCAAGTAAAAGTAACAGAGTACAGGCTTGGAAATGTACTTAAAGTATAAAAGTAAAAGTAGCCTTGCGAATGACAACCATTTTTTATGCAAAGCTACCTGGACCACAAATGTTACTAGAGTGCAAGCTGAGAAACTTCAGTAGCCATGGAGAAAAAGCTCTTTATGTATATATGCCATTGTCTACATTTTAAATGGATGTCTGCCAAAAGGCCTAAAACATCACATATATGATTATTGTGACAGAGACTGGGACTCCAGGTTAATAAGATTCTGACTGAGTAACAAGATATGAATTCAGTTGTGATTCTGTAATAATTCACAGATCCAGTTCCATTTTTAATCAACATTTAAAGGAATCTACATGTAAGTTCTGCATACTTTTAGAGTACAACTAACCAGTGGTGTAGTCTATTTTTTTGTAGTGAGTATACTGTGATTACTGTCCCAGAGCGACACCCCAGACAGTCGGTACTGTGACGTCTCTGAATACGAACTGTACACGGGCAACAGACGTTTAAGTATTGATGGCGTTAATTTAAAGTCCTGGAAATACAACACTTAGAGTTGAGAAAAGATGAGACAGATTTAACTTTTTGAGAAACGCAACCGAACCTGAACGCAAAACAGGACATCACATCACACAAATAAGCCGGAGGAAGTGTAACTAAGAGGAGTGAAAATACTGAGCACCAACACGCTGGAGAGACTCAGGGAGGAGCTGAGCTGTTACTGAACTATAGAAGAGAGAGGAACTTCTATATTCAACAGAGATCAATACACAAACCATCAACATTACCTTTATTCAACATGCTGTCACTGCAGCATTGTGTGTTTTCTCTGATGTTTCTCTCCATCCTCACAGTACCTGTTAGATAATGAAAGAACTTTAATCTGAATACCATCTGAATGTGAATCATTCATTATGTCTTTTACAACATGAAATAACAGTTATCTCTTCCTTTAGGTGTCAGTTTTGAAGAACTCACTCCAGTAGAGAAAGAAGAGAACAGATTAGAAGACAGCTCTGTTACTCTGTCCTACAGATACTCTAAACAAGCTGATAACAATGATTATTTCTTCTAGTATCGGCAAATTCCAGGAAAACTACCAGAGTTTCTCAGTTTCAGTGAATAACGATGAAACTTAAATGATTCTTCAGATCTCCTCTGCTGCAATTACTGGATTCTGATTATTCAGATATAGTTTTATCAGAGTCCCTGTGGTTACAGCTGCTAATGTAACACTGTGGGAGGATCCACATGAGCAGCTAATCTACATCAATGACAAACCAACTGTATGATGGTTCAAACACAAGACACCATGACAACACATAAATGGACACTGACTTACCTACTAAATCCTCTTCATACCCTGAGGGCCATTAGGCCACAATGAGCTCCTTCCATTGTTCAACATGTTCTGCATCCCAAATAGACACTGAAACACTAACCAATAAAACTCTGAAATAACTGGTAGTTTATATTTCATTGAAAAGAATGAGATGCCCGCACTCTGCTGATACTCCCATACATTTACTGTGCTGCAACGTTTTGACCCTGCGGGGTCTTCATATACAGTACATAGGGCACGTACATGGTCAGCTGATCATGCATCGGCTGTGCTCATTCAAACTAATTACCAAGGCCTTGATGGGCCTATGTGCCACCTTTACCATAGTCACCATATAAAACCATTAGTGATAAAATTACATATACACAATATGAACACAGACAATGAAAAAATGTTGAAAAAATTGGCCAAAACCCTAACTTAAAATATATTAATAAAATATTATATAATAATATAAATATAATAAAATATTATTATATAAAAATGATATAGGGCAGTCAAAATAACGATTTCATTTTGATTAATTAATCTGAGAAACAGTAGCGTGTTAAAAAAAATAACACAGATTAATCATTCCATATTGACCTTTCACCCGGAGCCGTTCTAGCCACCATTCAACTGTAAAATGAAGGAGGGAGACGAAAGAATGGGCAACAGAAACATCACGCTAGTTTCTTTAACTGTCTATGGTAACACTACACACAACAGCAGGTAACGTTAGCCTTCCGCTAGCTAGCAGCTGGATTAAACACGGTTAAAATGCTGACAGCTAACGCTAAACAGTGAAAACAGTCAGAGAGAGAAACAAAGTGTCTCCTCTGTTCTTTCTGACCACGGTGGGAAATCTGGAGCAGGAGAAGTTAACCCTCTCCTTGATTTTACGTTGTTTATGGAGAAGGACAACCAGGAAATGACGATGACCAACGCTCGCCTCAGGCATGAGGCAGTACTATCTGCAATGGAAAATGGAGGTAACAGTGTTGCATTGTGTGACAGATTATTAGCTCCAAGTGAGAATGTTAGTGTGAAATTGAACATTACGTATATGCCAATGTTGTTTTCAATAAAAAAAATAGTTGCACAAAGCAGCTGATCCACTTTTCCATGTTGATAAGAGCGTTAAAATGAGAAAATATAATGGGACAAAAAGAAATCAAGGGACATTTAGAATAGATAAAAATGTGCGATGAGTTAACTATGACATTAATGCGATTAATCTCGATTAAATATTTTAATCGTTTGATCAGTCACCGATCAGTATCGGACGATAATGGCTTTAAATAGTTTGATCGGTGGTCTCCATAAAGGCCGATCAGATAGGCCGATCACATAACGCACTACTCGTGAGAACATTTTCAACATGGAGCTAAAATGGCGGCCTCCCTACCTTCACCGGTCTGGCAGTTCTATAAGGTGTCTGAACGGCGGCAGAACAGCTGTTCTGAACACCGGCCGCGGAAAGAAGGCGGTAGGAAGGCGGCTACCGCTTTAAAAAAGCGGCTGCCACCGGTGGTGCTCCGGCAAACGTGTTTGCGTTTACGCCATTCTGACGCTTCTACTGCCTCTGGAGCACCGCTGGTGTACATTAGCGATTTGCAACGTGTGTTCCGAGGAAATACCACGAGGCGGAAAGCTCCAAAGACATTTAACACCACCAACCTCATCAGACATTTGAAGGTTAGTCACGGAAAGGAGTATGAGCAGTTTTCAAAGTTAGCTAATGCTAAGGTAGAGAGGAGTCGTGTAGCTAGCAGCTCCTGCGCCACTCAAACAGCTGTTTCCCCGTTTGTGTGTGTGTGTGTGTGTGTGTGTGTGTGTGTGTGTGTGTGTGTGTCTGTCGGTCTGTGTGTGTTACTGTGTGTGTGTGTGTGTGTGTGTGTGTGTGTGTGTGTGTGTGTGTGTGTGTGTGTGTGTGTGTGTGTGTGTGTGTGTGTGTGTGTCTGTCGGTCTGTGTGTGTGTGTGTGTGTGTCTGCAGTGATTGAAAGGACATTTTTTAGATTTTGAGCTAGGACAAAAAGCCAAACAGTTCCTGATACATTCTCTAAACACGTGTGACTGTTACGTTATGATGTAATTTTCAGTTCATAAAAGTGATCGGTGATCGGTATCGGCCGATACGTCTTACAGCAATCGGTGATCGGCCCCAAAAATCCTGATCGAAGCACCCTTAATATATATATATATATATATATATATATATATATATATATATATATATATATATATATATATTTACTGACTGATATATACAGCGAAAAATTCCACCTCAAATCTGAGCAAGCACCTAGCAAGCCGGCACAGGAATGTGAAACTCTCTGAAAAAAAAACCTGAACCCCCGACTGACATGACCGCTGGGGCTACATCCAGTTACACCGGGAGAACCTCTCAATGAATTTAGATTAATCACAGAGTCTGTAATTAATTTGATTAAATGTTTCAATCGATTGACAGCCCAGTAATGTTTAAAACATATGTAACCTAAAATACAAACATTTGCCACAGCAAAAAAAAAAACGAATTTAGGAAACTTACCCCTACATGTTTCCTCAAGTTAGATGTTGAGTTTTTGAATGCTGAAATGTCCATTTCTGGTAGACACAGAAGACACGGCATAATGTAGCTGCTGTTTGGCACTTTTACTAAGGTAAACATGCTTTCAATATGAGGCCAGGGGGGGTTCCTCCTCGTCTGTGTCTGCATTGCCAACAGTTGATTCTGACCTTTTTTGTTTTGCTACGACTGTAAAGCTAACCGTCCCGCCGCTGAGATTGAGTATGGTCATGTGACGAGACTGCACAACTACGTTTGATTGGTGACATACAGTCACGTGGTAGAGCCTTTAGCGCAGGGGTCATCAACTACATTTTTCCAAGGGCCAGAATTTTTCTAAGCAAATAAATAAAATAAAATGAATGTATACTTAATATGCCTATTCTTCTTCAAAATATTTACTTCCTTACTGAATCAATGCTAATTTTTTTACATACAGTACATTAGTGTGAGTAAACTCCTAAGGTTAAAGTGATGGTTAAAGTCTGTGATTAATGAAACATGGTTGTAGTATGCAGCGTCCTGATTGGTGGAAAATGCTTGCAGAAAGAAAGGCTGTTGTCAGATAAACATCGTCACAGTCAAAGAGGCTGAAGCTAAAAGTTGAGTGGAAAAGCTGCTTTAATGGACTGATAAGCAGACCAGCATCCATACTGTATGGATGCTAGCCTAACGGCTCTAACTTTTCTCTGCCTCAAGATGCCAGACTGATCTGCGAGTAGAAAACTGGAGCTTGCGAGATCAGGATGGTCTCACGAGGCTAAGAAACATCCACCAAAGGTCTTCTTTCTCTTCACTGCTGTTTTGTCTTTTCACCTTTCAGGAAAAGGTTATTCTCTGGCCCCGCCCACTGACCAATAAGATTATTTCTGTCTCTGGAGCAGAAATGTTTGAGGAACTAAAAGCACAACCAGCTTGATGTTGAGAAGAAGGGCTGCACATCAGAGAGGCTGTTTAGTTTGTCATTCTACTGCAGTGGAAGATCATTGTTCATCTGCTGTCTGTTTGGCTTTAACAACTCCAAAGACATGTTGCTTTATCTGTTTTTACTTTTCTCTCCCTTTATAGGTGAGTGTTAGAACAGAGATCAAAGTCTCATATAACCTGCTGAATTAACCAGTTATTTCATAGCTAGAGGTTTATCTTTAATTAATGATAATTAATGATAACTGATGTGAATAATACTCATTTTGCAGCCCTGGGTTCCATGAACAGCATAAAGCCAGAAAGTACTGAAGAACATGTTGCAGAGGGCAGAAACATCAACCTGACCTGTACATATGATGGTACTATCTACAGTATCCAGTGGTACCGACAATACCAGAGATCCATACCAGAGTTCCTGCTCTACATCACAGAGGGAGGGTTGATTCATCCAACTGGTTCTGATTTCTCAGCTCACATTGATAAGTCAAAGAAACGTGTTGATCTGGAGATCATCTCAGCTAAGGTGTCTGACTCTGCTGTGTACTACTGTGCTCTGAGGCCCACAGTGACAGGAAACACCAAAACTCTGTACAAAAACCTTTAGAGCAAAGACAACACAACGTCCACCAGAGGGAGTCACACACTGTTAAACTTCAATATTTTCATGATGTAAAATCACTTTACAGATAGACTCAGGGAGGAGCTGAGCTGTTACTGAACTATAGAAGAGAGAGGAACTTCTATATTCAACAGAGATCAATACACAAACCATCAACATTACCTTTATTCAACATGCTGTCACTGCAGGATTGTGTGTTTTCTCTGATGTTTATTTCCATTCTTACAGGTATGTTAGACTAAGCAGCATAAAAAAGTTTTATTTCAATACCATCTGAACATGAATCATTCATTGTCTTTTACAACATGAAATAACAGTTAGCTCTTCCTTTAGGTGTCAGTTGTGAAGAACTCATTGCAGTCGAGAAAGAAAAAAAAACAGTTTAGAAGACAGCTCTGTTACTCTGTCCTACACATATTCCAAACAGGCTGATGATTCAGATCTCCTCTGCTGCTGTGACAGACTCTGCTCTGTACTACTGTGCTGTGAGGCCCACAGTGACAGCAAACCCACAGTCTCTGTACAAAAACACAAGCTGACACACTGACGAGCTGCTGGAAGACTTTTTTCTACACTGTTGTACTGAACTTTGTACCTCCACTAGAGGGCGACATTATCAAGTAGGCGGTGCACTACTTCTGCACTGTGTTCAACCATTCAGTCAATAATAAGTGCTGCTGTGAAGAGAACAATTCTCAGACTGAATGTTGAACATCAGCTAGTTTCTCCTGTTGATTTAAACCTTGTTGTAGAGATGGAACATTGGCTGTGGATTATTCTTGCTGCTATTTTCTTTGGTAAGATACAAAGAACAACATGGTTTCATTATTTTCTAAAGAGTTATATAATCTGCAGTTCAGAGCAGAAATATCTGAATAGTTGAGCTGTTCCTGTCCAGAGTAACAATGTAGAGTTCATATTTTCCTCTGTCTTCTCCTCTCAGCCTCATGAACAGTGATAGTCTAATGACTTCATTTTTTCTACTTTTTCCAGGAATAATAGCTGGAGACAAAATCTATCCTGTAGGAGATGAAGTCAGTGAAAGAGAAGGAGAATCTGTTACACTCAGATGTGACTATGAGACAACAGATAGTGGTCCTTATCTTTACTGGTACAGACATCATTCTGACCTTCAGGCACCTCAGTTTATACTCTGGAAAATAGCTGGTAATAGTAATGAATATATCCCAGATAAGATAAGATATGTATCCAAAACACCAGGGAAATCAACTGAACTGACCATAATGAGACTAACCTTGGCAGACACAGGTCTCTACTACTGTGCTCTAGAAACACAGTGATACAAAGTGTAGAAGAGGCTGTACAAAAACCTGAACACAGATATCTGACTACTCTTCAAAGAGGAGGGAAGTGGTATTCCAACCACAGCTTCATATCAGATGGATTCTGATTATTCCAGTTTTATCAGAGTCCCTGTGGTTACAGCTGCTAATGTAACACTGTGGGAGGATCCACATGAGCAGCAAATCTACATCAATGACAAACCAACTGTATGATGGTTCAAACACAAGACACCATGACAACACATAAATGGACACTGACTTACCTACTAAATCCTGGGCCTGGGGCCTGTACTACGAAGCAAGATCTAGCGTTAATGAGGTAACTTCAGGTTCAACCCAGGGTTTTCTGTATCGCGACAGTGGATTACTTGTTACTGGGTTCAATCACCATGGTAACTTGGCAGGGTAACCGGCTGGGGAGAGTTCAAAGCCCGACCAGGCACCTCTCTTTAGCTTGTCTCTCTTAGTTATGCTGTTTTAGTTTTAGACTACTGGGGGACTTCCTTTGACACACTGAGCTTCTCTCTCCTCTATGTTCCCTTTTCTGTACATCCATGTCCAAGAAATGATTGTTACTAACCTAGCCCCGGGAGCTTGCTCCCCGGAGTCTTTGTTTCTTTTTACCCAGGATGATGTCCTGGGATTAGGATGGCACCAAAATCATGGTTCCAGCTGTGGCTGGGATATCTTCCGCAATTCCCTGCTATGCCATGCTGTCCCCTGCTATGCTCCTACAACCACAATTTCACAATTCAGTTTCATTATCTGTTCTGTGACTGTTATTGTCCCCATTCGGCTGCGTCAGCCACCACCTACCAAGAGCCTTCCTAAAAGGGAGTTTTTTCTTGCCACTGTTGCATTGATACTTGCTCTTGGGGGAATTCCTGGAATGTCAGGAATTTTTGGGTCTTTGTAAATTATAGTGTGGTCTAGACCTACTTTATCTGTAAAGTGTCTTGAAGTGTAAATTGAATTGAATTAACTTATGCTTAACACCTAACCTGAGGCCTGTACTACGAATCAAGTTTAACATGCCCAGGGGCCTCATGTATAAAAGATTGTGCAGCTTTCATACCAGAAGATGGCGTACGACCAGAAACTTGAAAAGTACCTACGCACAGAAATATTCAGATGTATGAAACCGGGCGTACGCCAGGTCCTGCGCATCTTTCCTTTATACATCACAATCAACGTGAAATTGAGCGCACATGAACGAGCCACTGACCCCGCCTTGCCTCCTCCCATAAATGAATATGGAAATTACTATAAATGCGCCCCTGACGTCATTCTTCGTCCAATCACAACGGTTTATCCCACTGCAGACGGAAACAAAACTTCACTGACTGTGAGGTTGAGGTGCTGATCGCGGAGGTGGAGCCAAGAAATGTTTTCTGTTTGGAGGTTTGTCATCTCGGATAAACAATAAAAGAAAATGCCCACAGTGGCAAATGTTGACCAGGCGGTGAATGCACCGAACCATGGCAGAAATTAAAAAAACAATGTCTAATGTTGAAGTGGAAATCAAGAGAATAGAGGCAGCGCCACACCAGTTACAGAACAACATGCATCTCAGTGTCAGTCCAAATGACGCACAGTAAGCAGTTTGAACCCACCGATGTAATGCCATTTATTTTAAGTGTTAGTAGTCTAAAGCACGAGAGAGATCCGAATCAGAGGAGGAGAGGTTAGCGAGGCCAGCGTCTCCACGGCAGGTGACTGTAATGTGTGTTAATAGGACTACAGTAGCCTAACAGAAATATGTGCAGAATCAAGACAGTCAAGACGGCCCAGTGTTTGGTGGACCGGGTACACCTTGTTCACTTAATACCCTACAAATCATCCACGGGATCAATTACGCATCACATGAGTTTGCCCACCCGACACAGCGTTTGTTCCTGGGGAGATGGAGGCGTGCGTCCCGCATCCCGTGCGCCATGGATGTCTGAGTCTCAGCAACTACAGACTTACAGACACTAACAAAAAGATCGCCACGGAAAAATGTAATATAGGCTATTACATTTTTCCATGCCGATCTTTTTGCTGCACAGTGAGTATATATTTCATCTATGGGAAATACAGAGGATGACTGAAAGTATTTTCTAAGTGGATTTATCATTCATTCCCCGTTCTCATGTTTAACAGAGGTTAAGTAGCCTGCAGATTAAACAGTTAATAGTGTGAAAGATGTAAAACATTAGCCACATATATTATCAAACTTTTATCGAGTCTCAGCAGATATAAATATGTTTTTTCATAGACAACGTCATAGACATACGCCAGTAACCCAGGATTTCCACAGGCTGCGTAACTGTTGCGGAACGTCTCCGCTGCAGAACGTCTCCGTGGTCCGCCGTCCGTCAATACCAACCGGATCCGGAGTTGTTGCGGAACGGCTGCGGCCAGGACTGACAGCTGTAGTCACGAGGACCCACTAGATCTCGCGAATTCACGCAGAATAGAACCACAAAACCACCAACAGTTTGTTTCTATTCCTAGGAGTAGAGAGGAAACAACTCCGTGCCGTGTTTTCAAGGTGTAGTGAAGAGAAATATGATCCTTCGTGAGCACGGTGTATTTTATTTTGAAAGTTAACCGGATGTTTTATTTTGTTTCTGTGCTCGATTTCCTGTCCCGCACTATCTGCCGTGTGCTGAATTGCTGCGGAGCTCTCCGGCGTCCGGCAAAAATAGAAGCTCTGCGTATCTGATCCGCAGGGCTGCGACCGCCGGAACTGTGCCGGAGTCGGAACGCAGCCGTTATGCAGCTGGTGGAAATACACACGTTGACTTTAATGGAAACCGATTGACTCCGCCGACGTTCCGGAGCCGTTCCGCAGTAGTTACGCAGCCTGTGGAAATCCTGGGTAAGTGAAGTGGAAACTTTATTTTCTAATGTTTGGTGATTTTCAGCACTTTTAACATAGAATTCGCCACGTTACAGAGCCAGACAAGTCTTTGCGGACGGTCCGCACATTCTCACGTTAAGTTTTTTTTTATACATCACAAAGTGTCCGTGACAACCAGCGTACGCAAGCTTTTCGTGCGTACGCAACGTTTATACATGAGGCCCCAGGACTTCTTTCAGTTACCCGGCTTCACCTAACAACCGCGGTCCCACATAAGCTGAGTCACGATGGTGGTTCACAACTAGTTCAATCAAGCCAGGGTTTCCCAATCCGGCGACCCGCGCGTTCACATAAAAGAGGCGGTGTTTGCACAGCACGACCAATCGCAAACATTTACCACAGCCACATATTTTACATATTTCCCAGATGCCTCCGAGCCCAGAGAAGTCGACGGCGCTTCTGGACACTGTTAACATAGGGCTTCCTTTTGGTACAGTACAGTTTTAACTGGCATTTGTGGCTATAACTACATATTGTGGTACTTGACAAAGGTTTGCCAAAGTAGTCCTGAGCCCATGTGGTGATATCGCTTATAGATGAATGACGATTCTTGATGCAGTGCCGCCTGAGGGATCGGAGATCACGGTTGTTCAGCTTAGGCTTGGACCCTTGTCCTTTACGCACTGAAATTCCTCCTCATTCCTTGAATCTTTTAATTATGTTATGCACTGTTGAAGGTGAAATAAGCAAATGTCTTCCTATCTTTCTTTGAGGAACATTGTTTTTAAACATTTCAATCATTTTCTCACGTATTTGTTGGCAAACTGGCGATCCTCGGCCCATCTTTGCTCCTAAAGTACTAGACCTTTCTTGGATGCTGCTTTTGTACCAAATCATAATTACAGTCACATGTTGACATCACCTGTTTCAAATCACATCATTATTTAACCAATTTACCTGATTACTAGCCCTAAATTGCTCCTGTCCCAACCTTTTTTGGAATGTGTTGCAGGTCTGAATGACAGGAAAGGATGTATATTTACAAATGAAATTAAGTTGACCAGACAAAACATGAAATATTTTGTGTTCACATTGTCTGCAATGAAATACAAGTCAAAGTACATTTAGAAATCACTACTTTCTTTTTGTATTTGTGTTTTCCATACTGTCCCAACTTTTTCTGATTTGGGGTTTTACAGTGATCACTTCCCCAGTGGGGATCACTCCTGGCAGTGGTAAACAATCCTGAGAGAAAATAAAAAATATGACTGCTAGGGTTGCAACTGAAATAATAGGCTAAAGCAACGACAGTTTATGGAAAGCACAAGTGTAATGGTCAGATCTTGTGCTTGACTGATGGGGAAGTGATCAGTGTAGTCTAACATATTGTAGTGTGTGTGTACTGAACTGTATATCGGCCAGAATCTGCCTTTGGGGCCATATCATTTTGGGTTTGGGTGTCCTCCCCCAAGGAAGTTTTAAGCATTTCCTGTATTCTGATACACTTTTATGCTCCAATTTACATTGGAATTACCTTTATTTAGCCTATGTGAAGAAGAAAAGCACAGATGACAGTTTAAAATATATCAAAAATATAATGGAAAGTATTTTGTTATGTGTCATTGGGCATTTTGAAGTGGATATAAGGAAATCCTGGAGCTTTCTTAGTGGGTACAGTATACTGCGTATACCTGTGTATCACATAGACTACACCACTGGAAGTGATATCGATAAGCGTTGTGATTTACGCATAACAGCGTTGGCTTTTTTTGCCAGCTTTTCTTCCTGCGTTTTGCCTGTAAAACCATGTCTTCTTCATATTTATGTAGAATTATAGTTTGCTCTTCTTACGTAAAATATGCGGCTCTGGTAAATGTTTGCAATTGGTCGTGTTGTGCAAACACCGCCTCTTTTATGTGAATGCGCACGCCACCGGATTGGGAAACCCTGGGTTGATTGAACTAGTTGTGAACCACCGTCGTGACACAGCTTATGCGGGACCACGGTTGTTAGGGTTAGGTGAAGCCGGGTAACTGAAAGAAATCCAGGGCATGTTAAACTTGATTCGCAGTACAGCAGGGCTCGACATAAGCAATGGCCCGATGGCCCGGGGCCAGTAAAAGAGTATGTCGGGCTAGTTGATTGGCCAGTTACTGGCCCGCACGGGCCAGTGACAGTGGCTCTGTCTGCTTCAGCAAACGTCATACAGAGTGACGCAAAGCTTGTGAACTAACATTTCACATTTTCACCTCAGGTAATTTATAACGTTAGTTAAAATGTCAAAGAACTATGAATTGACTGGAAACGATACCGAGGATTATTTAGCCTACTGCCGCTGGCACGGATGAACTAACGCTACAGTCGTTACTGTAAGTAGCCTACAATAAAACCTCCATGATTAAAAAGTCAATACTTATCAGTATACCTACCACTCGCTGTGCAAACACAGCTCTACTCGGCAAATAGCGACTTTTTACAAACAAGCTAAAATGAAAGATGTCAGTTTGTAGTCTAACTGTTTATCTTGAACTTTGGACAAACTCTTGTAAACTTAGCTGCTGTCTTAACGAACCATCCTCTCCACTGGAGCAGTAACCTGTGGATGTATTATAAGACCAAAACATATACATGTGGCTACTTAATATGCACGTGAATTACGTGATCGTTATGTCCGCGTTCTTCATTCTTGATGATGTTGCCAGTTGTATTATTTTGCAACAGCATTGTCTTATTTCAAATAAGGCATACATGATGAATGCTAGCCTGCTTATCAGTCCATTCATCATTAAAGCTGCTGTTTAACACATCAACTTTTCACTTCAGCCTCTTTGACTGCGACATTTTTACCTGACAACAGGCCTTTCTTTCAGCAAGCATTTTCCACCAATCAGGACACTGCATACTACAACAACGTTTCAGTAATCAAAGACTTTAACCATCACTCAGTGAACTGCCCCCTAATCTGGGAACTTTATCTAGTTAAGTAGCCTATCTAGTTATTGTTATGGATTTTCCATGTTTTTTTAGGAGTTTGCTTACACTAATACATGTAAAAAAATATAGCATTAATTTAGTAAGAAAGTGAAATATCAAACAAGAATTTGCTTATTAGGTATAAATACATTTTATTTTCTTTATTTGAAAGTCCGGCTGGAGTGTCAGTTTAAGAAAATTCTGGCCCTTGGAAAAATGTAGTTGATGGTCTAGCTTTACTGCTAGCTTTACTGCTAATGATACAACATACAGTGACAGTGGCTAGCTGGGTTATAACCATTTTCTAAAGCTTCATGGGAGGTGCGGCGTATATTTTCCTGCTCTTTTGTCCTTTGCCAATCACACCTATTTCTTTCAGGGCCAGTAAAAATTTAGAAGGGGCCAGCAAAACTCTGATCTACTGGCCCCGGGGGCCAGTGGGGATTTTTTTTTTATGTTGAGCCCTGAGTACAGGCTCCTGAATGAGATCCTTCTATTGTTCAACATGTTCTGCATCCCAAATAGGTCACTGAAACACAAATACTAGTGCTGTCAAACGGTTAAAATATTTAATCGAGATTAATCGCATTAATGTCATAGTTAACTCATCGCACATTTTTATCTATTCTAAATGTCCCTTGATTTCTTTTTGTGCCATTATATTTTCTCATTTTAATGCTCTTATCAACATGGAAAAATGGATCAGCTGCTTTGTGACAATGTTTTTTTTATTGAAAACAACATTGGCATATACGTAGTGTTCAATTTCACACTAACATTCACACTTGGAGCTAATAATCTGTCACACAATGTAACACTGTTACCTCCATTTTCCATTGCAGATAGTACTGCCTCATGCCTGAGGTGAGCGTTGGTCGTCGTCATAGCGACTATGGTTTCCCCCGACTCATTTCCTGGTTGTTCTTCTCCATAAACAACGTAAAATCAAGGAGAGGGTTAACTTCTCCTGCTCCAGGTTTCCCACCGTGGTCAGAAAGAACAGAGGAGACACTTTGTTTCTCTTACTGACTGTAGAGTCACTACTCACTCCGAAGCTAATCACCGTCACGAGCCTACTAGCTACGCAGCTCACAAGCCCAAACCGGTCTGCGAAAATACAAGACCCGCCCTTCAATCACTACTATTGGCCAGGCGTCTAAGGTAACGTAACCCCATTTGTTCAGGTCCTATCCCCTGACCAATCCGCTATCCTAACCTTGAGGTGAAATGCCTAACCCCAACCAATCAAGCTGCTTCGTAGGGCGGGACATGGCGTGGCCATAGACAGTTAAAGAAGTGGACTAACAGATCCCGTTGCTCTCTCTATGCGTTAATCGTGCGTTAAAAAAATTGGCGCCGTTAAAATGGGTTTGCGTTAACACTGTTAATAAATAAACTGACAGCCCTAACAAATACAACTCTTTAATCAGTTGTAGTTATTATTTTCAGACATCAAAATACAGAAGCTTCCCCACCAACTCCAGCATGTTTAAATTTGACCTCAAACTGCTGCAGAAGACCAAAACATACTAAACTGTCACTTCATAACCAAGACTCACTATGAAACGTGCAAAAAAAAGCACTGACAAGCTGCTGGAAGCCTTTTTTCCAAACTGCTGTAATGAACTTTATACCTCCACTAGAGTAGTGGAGGATTATCAAGTAGGCGGTGCACTACTTCTGCACTGTGTTCAACCATTCAGTCAATAATAAGTGCTGCTGTGAAGAGAACAATTCTCAGACTGAATGTTGAACATCAGCTAGTTTCTCCTGTTGATTTAAACCTTGTTGTAGAGATGGAACATTGGCTGTGGATTATTCTTGCTGCTCTTTTCTTTGGTAAGATACAAAGAGTGTTTTAATGCACAAAAAAGCAAAAACAGATCATTTCTGTTGGTATCTCGTACATTCTAAATAACATGTTACAGCAGTATGGGAAAATCAAGATTATTTACTTTTTAAACCTATCGTTCTGTTTTAAATCAATCATCTTTATTGATTCCTCGCTATCTTTGCATGTTCTCTTCTTCCCCAGAGTGTAAAGGAGAAGAAAGTGTGATCCAGCCAACAGGAGATGTCATTACTACTGAAGGAGAGAGAGTTACTCTTAACTGTACATTTGTGACAATTGCTTCCTATTCTTATTTGTTCTGGTACAAACAAGAAGTAAATGGCTTTCCAAAGTTTATTTTAGCTGCGAGTCTACTCTGGAACAAAAGATGCTGAAGACATTCAGAAAGAAAGAATTTATGCTACACTAAAGGATAAGTCAGATCCAGAAGCTTCAGCTGTCTGACTCTGCTGTGTACTACTGTGCTCTGCAGCCCACAGTGACAGGAAACACCAAAACTCTGTACAAAAACCTTTAGAGCAAAGACAACACAATACTCCACAACATCCACCAGAGTCACACACTGTTGAACTTCTCTAGTAAAAAAAAAACAAAAAAACTGACAGCCCCTCACTGAACATTTACACACTTCAGCTCAGCTCCTCCTTTTATTAAACAACACTGCCATCAAGTGGCCATGTCCCCTCTAAAATTATGTATCATATAACTTATAAAACATATGCTTTTTCACATTCAACAACTTTGAACATAGTTTCAGGTGGACATTTAAGATGTTTTTTTTGAAAATTTGTTTAAAGATTGTTATTTTACTGTTTTACTGGTACTGGCTGACATACAACAGTATAATTGAGTTTTACTTACCTACAGTTGTCCCGACAGTTGCCTTTTTTCTTGAAGTTGCACGTAAAGTAGGGCTAGGCAATATGGAGAAAGTCAGATATCAAGATATTCTTGACCAAATACCTCAATATCGATATTGCAGCAATATTCTAGGGTTGACAATTGGTGCTTTAACAAAGTATCTTCACACTTCCATTTTAGATAAATAATCATCAGTAATGTGGACATTATGTCTAAGTGGAGAAAAGGCAAATAATCGAACAGCTAGAACAGTCAGGTAAGTTCAGAAAATGACATCACTTTACTGTAATGCAGCCTTTAAAACCAGGAAAAGACAACACTTATGTCATATCACCAGGGGCGCCGTATAGGGGGGAAAAGTTAGGACAATTCCAAGGGCCCATGACTGACAGGGGCCCCAAAAAATAGGTTAAAAGCTCATATAAAATGATTAAACCATCATCATTCAGTATATATATTTCAAATATAATAATAAAATTAATGATCTTTGTTTTTAAATATCCCCATTGACCAAAAAGTAAACATCCATATTGACCAACCACCCCCCTGTATCTGCATGAAATGGTTTGGTCCTGCCTTAGCCACTCAGTGACGTGTTTAGTTGCAGTCAGTAGATGCGCCAGAACTACAGTGACCACAATGTTGCCGGGTAACGTTAAATCAAAATCTGGTTTTCAAAAAAGGAAAGAGAGAAAAGAGAGAGAGGAAAGACAAAGGAAAGGATGTCAAACTGTAACCCAGTTTTTCACCAAGAAAGGTGGGTAGCCTGTAGTCTGTGAGTGGTATTAACCTGTTAGTGAAATAAGCTAGCTAGCTACAGACTAGTGTTAGCCTACATTTAATCACCATTTAATCAGTGCAGGGAAACGTTTAGCAAGATATTCATATTAAATCATTGTCCCTGCCACTTTTAGCAGACTTAACAACCGATGAGTCAGCAGCACCCCAGTCTCCCCCTAACCGGGCCCCTCCCTGTCCCAGTGAAGAAGGAGAGCAACATTGGGTTCAATGACATGCCAGTTAGCATCACTGCAGGGAGTCTGTGGGGATTTCTCTCTCTCTTGCTCTTTTTATCATTACAAAAATGATAGCTTTAGTGGTACCATTAAATGCCAATTCTAAATTTAATTAATTTATTAACTTTATTTTCCCCATAGGGAAAGTTTTCACCGCTGACAACTTTAGCTGCTCTTACAATAAAGATCAATGAATAAGAACAATAAAAACAGCAACAAACCACATGTAAACAAAGTGCAAATCAATGAGAGCCACAGGCCACACAAATGGAACATTGCATTAAAATAAAAACCAGGGCTGTCAGTTTGGCGTAAGGGGGTAAGCCTGCCTCCACGGAGTGAAGCCGCTATGGCACCATTTTGATGCGACTTACTGTCACATAGTAGAGAAATTACCGTATAGTACAGGAGAAGCTTGCAGGCAGTTTGGACTTACATTAGCTGTTTAAGTTTAATTACTAATGTTAACTAGCATTTTAGTTACCAATAATTAGCCTGTGCCTATGTTATCTCCTTACATATACCTACGCTCTCCGTCTCTGATAGATTGGGAATGATTGAGATTTCTCTTGGCACAGCTACCAGAAGACTTACAACGTTCAGACACGTTGCTCACGTCACATCTACGTCATCAAGCTCAGTTTGAGGCTGCGCAGTAACGCTCAGCCATCACCGGAAAAGTGCTTCTTATAGACTTCACTGGTCTCTGTCAAAAACAATGGCGTCACTTTGTCCATTTCTTGAACTCTCTATGGTTAAACGTGTTATTAACGGCGTTAACGCAAACCCATTTTAACGGCGTTTATCATGAGATTAACGTTCTTTCGGATCTAGCTAGACCGGAAACTAAACAGGCACGCCACGGCCGCCATAGACAGTTAAAGAAAGGCAGTTGCACACACTTGTTTGGGCTTGTGAGCCGCGTAGCTACTGTAGGCTCGTGACAGCGATTAGCTCTGGAGTGAGTAGTGACTCTGATTTTATGTTGTTTATGGAGAAGGACAACCAGGAAATGAGTCGGGGGAAACTATATGACGACGAGCCACGCTCGCCTCAGGCATGAGGCAGTACTATCTGCAATGAAAAATCGAGGTAACAGTGTTACATAGTGTGAAAGATTATTAGCTCCGAGTGAGAATGTTAGTGTGAAATTGAACATTACGTATATGCCAATGTTGTTATCAATAAAAAAAACATTTGCACAAAGCAAGCCGATCCACTTTTCCATGTTGATAAGAGCATTAAAATGAGAAAAAAATAATGGGACAAAAAGAAATCAACGGACATTTAGAATAGATAAAAATGTGCGAGTAATTGCGATTAATCGTGAGTTAACTGTGACATTAATGCGATTAATCGTTTGACAAAAACACATCGTGATGCTATTGCACAACCCATACAGCCTTGATTGCTGTACTGTAGGTACAAATTAGTTTTTAAAAACGGCTTGGTCTGCATGGGGACTCTGCCGGATGATAGTTCATACTCAGGGTTTAAAATCTGTTAAATATTTCATGATTGCTAAAAAATAAACTGTTAAATAATATAATAAAATATTTACTTAAAAGAGTTTTGAATAGTGCACTTTCCAAAAGCTTCACCACAAAACCACAACACAAGCAACCCAACAACAATTTCTACAAGAAATACCACAGTAAACAACAGTAATTTTTACTTACCTCACAGTTGTCCTCAATGATGAGACAGTCCAATGTTAGTCATCTCTCTCCAGGCGCCAATGAGTTGAAATTAACTGAAATGTGAAGGCTAAAAACGTGTTTCTGGGTGTCACCAACACGCAGTGAGTCTTCAACCGACAGTCTTAAAGGGGTGATAGAATGCAAAACCGATTTAACCTTGTCATAGTTGAATAACAACAGTTTGGTGGGTAAATAGGACATACATAGAACCTCAACATCCCATAGACACCTCTTTCCTCTGCAAATCTCACTATTTGAAACTGCTTCTGAAAACAGGCGAATTCCAACCAGCCGCCTAGTTCACGCAAACTCACTTCCCTTATTTGGCTCAAGTTGCTGTCTTTGTCACGGCCGAAATCGAAACCACAGACCTGAGATCAGCTACTCGTCTTAATCTACCTTGCGCAGATCTCAGCAATTTTATTCATTTTTCCTCTGTTATTCCAATACTAAAATCAATTCTGAGACTTTTTTGTGCGAGAAATCAACTATGTAGAGGTCAACTATGTGCTGTTTTAGGAAAGTTGATTAATTGCAAATTTTGTCCAACTATGTGTCGGAGTTCAGGAGCTCATGATCGGCTGCTGGCTAACGTGACAGCGGCTGGGTTGCTGCCTCACCGCCCTGCGTGTGAGTTGTGAGATAGATGGATCTCCATATCCGCGCAAACGTTTCTGGGTTAGTGGACTACCAAATGCCGAGGCTTTCACGGTGCTCCAGGGCCGCTCTCCTGCTAGCTAGCTAGCTAGCTAAATGGCCCTTGTGTGTGAGTGAGAGCGTGATCAGTGAGCTTGTTACGCCCGCAAACTCTTACCACAGATTCCAGTTAATCTTATAATGGATATGTGTGTTGTGTTATTTAAACAAACGATCGGGGAGATACACTTTCCGCGATTCTCATTGATTGAGCCTGCGTTGAGCTGGATGTAGCTGGCTCAATCAATGAGAGCTAGCTAGCTAGCCTCCTCCGAAACGAGACCTAGCAGATCAAGGAAAGCCATGAAATTCACAAAAATGCATTAAATTCAAATCGGACACAAATGTTAGCTACCTTTGTAAGACCTTTGGGTAGCTGTAATATAAATAGCTTGACAAAATTCAAACTGTGAATATACTAAAGTTGTCACGAAAGTGGAGCAGCGAACTTTTCCCATAGCATTGTTGGCACACATAGCTAGCTCTCTATGTACACCTCTCATATTTACATAAATGCGTTAGCTTTGTAAGAACTCAGGGTAGCTGTAATATAAGTGGCATGACGAAATTCAAAGTGTAAATATATTTTAATTATGCTGAATGTGAAGCTACCTAGCCGTGATGTTTACCCATATGCTAACGGGACACTAGCAGATAAGGAAATTCAAAATCGGACACAAGTGTTAGCTAGCTTTGTAAGACCTTTGGGTAGCTGTAATATAAGTGGCGTGACAAACTAGTTATGCTGGCATACGCCAGCTCCACGGAGCTCCACAGAGCTCCACGGAGCTCCGCGGAGCCCGAGTCCCGGTAGTCCACTAACCCAGAAACTGTTACTTTGCCCTGGGTATGGAGCAGAGCAGGCTGCCGCTGTCTCGTAAGACTGTGTGGACCTTCTGAAGTCCGATACGTTTTACCAAATTTGTAATTAGCCATACATTTTCGTAAAATGGCCCATATTTGAGCTTTATATAGATTCTCGCATAAAGAAAGTCCTCCTCCTCCTCCTCCTGTCTCATCTTCAATGTATGTATATGTAGTTGCTCAAACATGTATGTGTATTGGGGTGCTCAACCAATCAGCATGCAGCTCATCTAAATATTCATGAGCATACCATATTTGGAAGAAAAGCTCTCGTTCCAAATAGAGCCATTCCACAGGGATGCAATAAGGGCCCACAGAAAATCACCCATAGCATTTTCAGCCCAACCAATGTTACATACCCTATTAGGAGACCTAATAGGGTATGTATATGCTATACACAGGTCTTGCATAGTTATATTTAGCAAGATTAACGTAAACATTGGCCGGAGTTCTCCTTTAAGGCACAGTGTAAAATACCCCATATAATCATTCTATCACCCCCTTTAAAGGGATACGCCACCGTTTGTTGAAATCACGGCCTCCCCTAGCTGTAAATAGTCTCAGTGCATATAATTGTGTTTGTTTTTTTGTCTTACGTTGGCTCACTTTTACTCACAACATGCTAACCGGCAACATAGGATTCCATTCACTACGCTAAGCTTGTAGCAGTGTTGCACCAGACTAAATGCATGCACAAAAAAATGTGTTGGCCCACCTATCTAAAGCTAGGGGAGACCGTGATAAGCCTTATTTCAAGAAACGGTGGCGTATACCTTTAAATCTCTATCCAGATGACAATGAGATAAATATTGAAATGAGAAAGCCATAAATGTCCAGTTCCAAGTGTTTTTCACCCGACGACGTATTTGATAATAAATCACCATCACCAAACCCACCAGACTCCATGTAAATAATCAGTACTTTTAGTGTGTATAGAGCCAGACTCCATGTAAATAATCAGTACTTTTAGTGTGTATAGAGCCAGACTCCATGTAAATAATCAGGACTTTTAGCGTGTATAGAGCCAGACTCCATGTAAATAATCAGGACTTTTAGTATGTATAGGGCCAGACTCCATGTAAATAATCAGGACTTTTAGCGTGTACAGAGCCAGACTCCATGTAAATAATCACTACTTTTAGCGTGTATAGAGCCAGACTCCATGTAAATAATCAGGACTTTTAGTGTGTATAGAGCCAGACTCCATGTAAATAATCACTACTTTTAGCGTGTATAGAGCCAGACTCCATGTAAATAATCACTACTTTTAGCGTGTATAGAGCCAGCATATTTCTACATGTAAATGGGTGAATTAAGGGTTTATTTCACCCAGACCAGAGTGGTGATTGTTGGAACAGTGGAAAGATGAACCAAGACGACTTTTGGTAGTTTTATTTTGTTTCTGTCCACTTTGAATGAAGTGTGTTTTAAGATGATAAAAGTCCTGATTATTTACATGGAGTCTGGTGTAGTTTGGTGATGGTGATTTTGGGGCTGTTTCATGTTAAACTAAAAGGATCTTACTCTTTAACTAAAATGTCCATCTCTGTAGGGATCCTCTCATAATGTTGTCAGACATTTATAATAATAATCTGAGTCTGTCAGCGCAACAACAGAACTTTTAGTAGATAGAAATTGCCCATTAACGTTACCTAGCTACATGGCAGCTTGTTTCTTGCTTAATACTGGACCCATTTTAAAAATGTTGATTCCAACAGTCACTTAGACACAAAACATGAGAACATATACATGAAATAAATGAATAAATAAATTCTTCTTACCTTGCAGTTGCCCTCAGTGATGAATAAATTCAACGTCAGCTAGTTCAACATCTTGCTAACGCAATCTAGGCAGCACATAATTTACATTATCATGATGGCAAAAAACACAGATTTTTCCAGATAAAACTGAGCAGAAATGTATAAACCGACATGTTCCTGGTCCCGGCAGTAAAACGTCTAACTTAACCTTAAAGCTACATTGTGTAGGAATTTCCCCCATCTAGTGTTGAGATCGTATATTGCAATCATGCATTTCAAATGACGTATTACAGCTACGGTAGCCTTCACGCTTCAAAAAGCCTATTTTTTGCTTTTTTCAATATCCTTTTTTTTTTTCTGTTCCTGAAATTTGGATTTTGAATATGTGAATGAGGTAGAGTGGCAATCGGGAGAGTCGGGACTTTTCCGGGTGGGCCGGTAGTGTTTCGAGGCCGCTCCGGCCGGTCTAATCGCCCGCTGCCCGCTCCAGCCTCTGCCCGCTCCAGCCTCTGCCCGCTCCAGCCTCTGCCCGCTCCAGCCTCTGCTCGCTCCAGGTGCTGCCCGCTCCGGCCGGTCTGATCGCCTGCTCTGTCCACCGCTGCCCACTCCTGCCCAGAGCCAGGCCAGCTCAGCGGCATCTTTCTCCCATTGTGTCTCACTGTCTCTCCTACCTACACCGGCCCGGCCCCCTCCCTCGCCTCCTAATGGCCTGATCAGCGCTGCTGCACAGAGGGGGAGACAAGAGCACGGAGGGGGGAGGGGCTGCTCCTCTGCTCCTCAATCAGTCATTGAACAGAAGACAGCCACAGGAGAGAAATACCTCACGCTCGCTGGTTAATACCTGGTTAATGTATTTTGTCGCTAGTTGCTTTTTTGAAAAAAAGTCACTAAGGGAGTCTGAAATGTTGCTAAATCTAGCGACAAAGTCACTAAGTTGGCAACACTGTAATAGCAGCATTATATTAGCAGCACCTGTGAGTTTATCATGTGATAGCGAAAACGTGAAAGGCGGAGCAGTATGTCCTGTATGTTCCTTACCGACTAACGTATTTCAAGATGGAGCATGAATATGGAGCGTCTACACCAGTTCATGCAAATGCAAATGTAAATTTGAAGCCTAAAGGAATACTTGGAATTGATGGTGGTGGTCAATATTCATAAAAAAGGACAAGTTTGTGAAGGGCAATACAGATTTTGATAATGATCAACTACAAATGTTCCACACTGGGGCTTTAAATGTGCCAGCAAACGACCCGCGGATCTTCTGTTAACATAACCGTTTTTCCTCGGTGACATCCTCTTCCTCCGGTCCTTATTCGCGGTGTGTGCGGTTCTTCTGCTGCCGGTCATAGCTTGCTGTTCCTGCGGTAAATCTGGGTCAATCTTCATGCTGGTGGTGACTGACTGTTTGAGTGACTGACAGTTGGTGACACAAGCGACGTGTGTCGAATCAGCCAATCACATCACGGCCTGAATTTCAAGACGAAGTGAGGATAAATGTTATTGACATTTGAAAAAAATAATTAAAAAAATTTATAAAATAATAATTACTCCTAGAGCGGTGGTTCTCAATTTTTTTTTCAATAATGTACCCCATTTGAATTGTGTTTTTAAGCCCTGATTGACCAAACAGCCATGTAAATGAAAAACATTTAAATGTTGATGAAAAAAGGCAACAAAAACTTTAAAAAAATCTTAAAAAACTTTGACAATCTTGGAGAAACAAAAGAAGACAGTAGAAAAAAAGGAAGGAAAAAAGGAAGGCAGTAAGGCAAGAACAGGTCGATAATAGTGACAAAAAGCGACAAACTTTAAAAAAGCGCTCACTTACCCCCTGCAATCCTCCAAAGTACCCCTAGGGGGACACACACCCCCATTTGAGAAACACTGACCTAGAGGAAAAGCTTTTTGGGACAACATTTTATATGCTGATGGGCAAAGATACATTATGAAGACTACACATCAAACATGTATATTGTTTATGGGCTATATGTATGTATATTTACATATTGATATTGTGTACATGTATTTTGATAAATGTAGGCCTATATAGACTAACATACTGGTTATTGTCTGTTGTGATGAATCTCCTCCCAGTACCTGCTTGTGTTTTGCAGGTGCTGAATCACATCTGGGCCGATTTGCTCTGCATATTAATAAAATAATAATCATGCCTCCTGCATTCAGCAGACTGTCTCTGGTTTTTATTAGGCTACTGTGTGAGTTTTGTACATTTCATGTGTTGTATTCATTTGTAAATCAGGAGGTCCAGGAACACAGAAAGGGGTCTGAAGGCGGAGTCACAAACGCATTAAAACTCCACAGAGCCTGCAGCACATTGGTCAAGGCTAGATGCTAAAACTGTATTGTCAATAAAGCAGAGCATTATTTGTTTACATGTATTAATCAGAGCATACACAAAAAATGCAAAAAAATAAATGCATCTCTCTTTCTCTCATTGTCAACGAGCGTGGGGGGCGCCGCGAACACCAACCTCATTAGTCTGGGGACCGCGAATCGTAAAGGTTGAGAAAAGGTTGAGAACCACTGCTCTACATTACTGAGTGATAACCTAGTGATTTACACGCTGCCTAGTCTCACATGTCCAGACCCTCCTCCACCCCGTTGCGGAGGAAGGTCTGGCTAGTCCACACAGCATTCCTGGATGGGAGAAAAACGTGCTCTGGTTTATTGGCATTTCTTCAAACCAATCACAATCATCTTGGGCGGCGCTAAGCGGCAGACGGAGCCACGATGCCTCTGCAAAATAGTCTCAGGAAGGAACTTGTTTTGGTGAAACGTGTGTACGTTCAAAAGTAGTTTTAGTCGTGCAACAGAAAACTCAGATTGGACAGATAGTCTAGCTAGCTGTCTGGATTTACCCTGCAGAGATCTGAGGAGCAGTTAACCAGAGTCCTCACAAATCAGCCGGAGGTTAGAACGCCAACACAGAGACAGAGGAAGGTCACGGACATCTGGCAGAAAATGAGGGACATCTGGCGGAATTTCCGGTGGCAACGTGCGTGCCAATGTAGGCACTGAAGGAGCATCTCTATCTCGACTATCTGCACAGTTCACAAAGATAATCATCTGTATCTGCTGTAATCTTGTAAAACGACCACCAATCAAACTTTGGTTGAGCTTGAAGAACGTTGTTGTTGGAGAACGGAGAGCAAAACTCAGCAAAAGTTGCTGCTGCCATGGTTATTTACAACTGCCCAACCACTTGTTAAAATGATTAACATATGCAGATGCTAACAAGCTATTCCTTTATCAGAATTGCAGCTCTGTTTCATTCATCTTTCCAGTTAAACACATCAAACAATACCAAGGACATGCCACGCTGACACGGTAAAAAGATGGCTGCAGAATGAATTAGTCTTTTTCTTATCGGGCATTACTTGAAAATGAAGAGTACATCTCTGGCATAATAATTCATAATTTGTTTCAGACTCTCACATAACCCTGTAATTCATCTGCAAATAGCTAAAGGGAAGATAACATTTAAATTAAGTTACTACTATTCCTACTTTAGTCAAAGACAGCCCTACCTCTCATTTATTACTTACTGGAGGTTTATCTCTTTTTTAAAACTGTTCATATCTGTATTTGCCCACAATGAAGCCATTTACTGTCTCCATGTGGAATATTCAGGGCCTTAACTCTTCATTGTTTGGATGTAAAAGTGAAACCCCTGAATTCAAAGACAACACCAAAGACACAGACATCTTCATCCTCCAAGAGACCTGGTGTAGATCCGGCTCTGTCACTCACTGCCCCCCAAACTACAGAGAAATCTAACCTTCCTCGTTCCAACTCTGACGTCCAGACCAATAAGAACGGCAGAGAGTTACTGCAGCTCTGTCAAAGCCTGGGTCTGTACATCGTCAATCTGTATGATTTCCTGATATTAAACAGCTTACTGGGCTGTGAGGGTGTAGTGTTGTTTGTCACTGACCTTCTGAGAAACAGTAATTTGGCTGTGGTCAGACAGAGGGGTACAGGGCTCTCAAGTGTCACGCATTGAGCGTGACAGTCACTCATTTCGGTCTTTTGTCACGCACTCCCGCCACACATTGTATTTCTCACGCAAAAAACTATTTATAATATATTTAATATGCCGCAGCGCCCAAAATGTCTCTGGCCACGCCGCTCTCACTATGGAACCGGCAGGAATCAAGAGTCTCCCCTGGAGGTCTTAGTCGAGCCTGCCACTTATCAGCCAGTCAACAAAAAGAAAGGGGCAGACGCAGTGTCAGCTGATTTTGCCGAGGCTTCGGCTCCAATGTTTTGAATGTAGCCCTGAATGTATTTTGAAAAGTTGACTGACAAATATGAAACGTGGCTTAGTGTCCACTCTCACTGTAAAAAGCTGCAGCTTCAGGTTTATGGACGCGGTCTGCTGTGGACATGCTGCGGCAGATGTGTCGCGTTTGAGCTCCGTTAATTCTGCCGTATAGTTTCTGTTTCCCACCTCCGACGTAGAGCAGCGTTCAGCCACTTCACTAAACTTTGTCATTCAGAGACCCAGACGGGGACCTGGTCTGTCAGAAGGTCTGAGATCTACCGTATCAGCAGAGCAATCACGTAATGCACAGCAGACTATTGTGCAGGTGGATTATTTTCTGAAATATTGTGACTGTATTCTTGTAATATCCTATTATCACTTTATTTTACACAAAATATCACGACTCCTCCAAATCTCAGAGAGCATGGGATGAGTTATATTTTGAATGTGCAAAAGTTTTGGACATGAGCAGAAATCTTGCTCAAACACATCTGAAATATTAAAGTCCAGGGGTTTATTAATCCATTACAATTAATAATGTATAATTGAGGTGAATAATTGTCATATCCATATTTAATGAGGTTACTTCCCCAACAAAAGATGTCACTCTTGCCTGTCTTCAAAACTTGAGAGCCCTGGGTGTCGGTGGTTTAACTGTGAATGCACTGAGAGAGAAAGGGTCTATATCTGTTACCATGTAATCAACGGTGCTGTTGCCAAGAGGTGAGCAAAAGTATTTCTACCTAAAGAGTCTACTCGTAACCTGTACCTCTGGCTGTTGATCACTATATGCATTTCTTGTGTCAATGCTCCACCTAGTGGTCACACACAGAACTGCACATCCATTCATGACACCAACCTGCAATATACAGTAAACAAAACAAAGTTACATTATGGCTCCAACATGTATGTAAATATATATACAGTATATATATATATATATATATATATATATATATATATATATATATATATATATATATATATATAGTATTTATGCCTACACTTGACGATCCGTCCAACATGTATTTTGATGCTGATACTTTTGTACCTTTGACAAGTAATATTTCCATGATTGTCTCTAATAACTAAAAGTAGTATTTCTGCACTGTGGTTTCAGGTTGTTTTAGTTGCACTGTGTGTCACGATACCTCGATACAGACCTACATGAAGTTACACTTGTTTTGGGTTTGATTTTGTTTTTCTCTCATACATTCCTTAAAGGAACACGGCGACTTATTGGGACATTAGCTTATTCACCGTAACCCCGACAGTTAGACAAGTCGATACATACCCTTCTCATCTCCGTGCGTGTCGTAATTCTGTCTGACGGCTCCACCGTTAGCTTAGCCTAGCACAGATCCTGGAGGTAACCGGCTCCAACTAGCCTACTGCTCCGAATAAGTGACAAAATAACGCCAATACTCCGCCCAAGTAGCACTGCTTCCCTTTCTGAGAATATAGTTCCCAGTATATATACGGTTAGAAGATGGCTGTGTCTCATGTGACGTTGTTATTTGTACACACTGTGACTATACAAATCACAACATGGAAATAGGAACATGTTGCCGTTATTTTGTCACTTATAGCAGTAGGCTAGTTGGAACTGGTTACCTCCAGGATCTGTGCTAGGCTAAGCTAACGGTGGAGCCGTCAGACAGAGTTACGACACGCACGGAGATGAGAAGGGTATGTATGGACTTGTCTAACTCTGGGGGTTACGGTGAATAAGCTAATGTCCCAATAAGTCGGCGTGCTCCTTTATAAAGTCAAAATTCATAGATTAGATTCAACTTTATTGTCATTGTGCAGAATACAAGTACAAAGTCAGCGAAATGCAGTTTGCGTACAACCAGAAGTGCAAAAAAAGCAGAAACGTGCAACGTGATATACAAAGTACAGACAGGACAAGAAATATAGTGCAGTGTTATAAGAGCAGAATAAATATGTAATATGTAATGTATGAACAACATGTACAGATATGTGCAATGCAGTAGCAGTGACATTATACTAGTAGTAAGAATATATATTATGCAGTGTATTAACAGAATAGATAAGACAAACAGAATATGGATATTCTGAATGAACCATATAGACAGATATGTAGTATGTACAGCTATGTGCAGCGTGGTAACATTATAAGAGTAGTAAGAATAAGTGTATGTGCAGGATGAATAGTATGGAGAGCAGTAGAATATGGCTATGTATAGGTGTAATTACAGTATGTACATCTGTAAATAAATAGGGTAGGTTAAATTGTCACCGGGAGGCAGAGCAAGAGTTCAGTAGGGTGACAGCCGCAGGGAAGAAGCTTCCTCTGAACCTGCGGGTGCGGAGAGACCTGAGACGCCTCCCGGAGGGGAGTGGGGTGAACAGTCTGTGGTTGGGGTGAGAACAGTCTTTGATGATGCTGTGCATCGTATGCAAGCATTGCTTGCCCTGCATGGCCTCGATGGAGGGGAGGGAGGAACCGGTGATGCGTTGGGCAGTGCTTTCTGGTCATGGGCAGAGCAGTTTCCATACCAGACTGTGACACAGTTGGTGAGGATGCTCTCGGTGGTGCAGCGGTAGAAGTTCACCAGGATCTGAGGAGACAGGTGGACCTTCTTGAGTCTCCTCAGAAAGGTGAGCCTTCTTTATTATCCCGTAAGAGTAAAGTGATTGGTCTTACATGTCTCCTCAAAAGAAAAACACAACACTTTCAAATAAACTTCATCTTACTACCTAACCTATTCATCAATGTCTTTATTTGTATTTTGGATTAGTATCTTAACCTTAACTTAAGTTTTTATTGTAAATATTTAATAAAAAAATATTATTCACAAATATATCATTATTTGTCCCTTCAGAGAAAACAAGACACCGTTTGTGACAATGTCTTATTTTTGAATGCTTATTGATTATATAATGAATGTAATCAGATGAATAAAGAACCCAACACACCAGAAACTCTTGTATCACAGAAAGTTCTGACACTTGCATTTTTATTTTCCATTTGGACATTTTTGAAGAGAAGACGGTCACCACTCATGTCTGGTAGGTGGATGTTGTTACCTTTGGACAGAGCTGACAGACAGTATTCAGTAAAGTAAAATGGAAAAGATGTGAGTATTCAAATGTTTTCTGTATTTAATTTTGTGTTATTTACTAGATTCCTTCTAATGTTGAAACTCAAATGTGAACAGTTTCCTAACTCTTCAGATAGACAAGTAAAAGTGAGTCATCTGTCAGTGGAGAGCTGTTTCTGTCTGCAGAACAAACTGAAAGTGAATCAATTATAGGAGATTACAGATGAGCTGTAGTGAGATCATGGGTGGTGGATATGAACCATGCCTTTGGTGTGGGAGATCTGGGTTCAATTCCCACTGTGATACATCAACCAATGTGTCCCTGAGCAAGACACTTAACCCATAGTTGCTCCAGAGGTGTGCAACCTCTGACATATATAGCAACTGTAAGTCGCTTTGGATAGAAAGCGTCAGCTAAATGACATGTAATAATGTAATGTAATTGTCACGGGTGCAGCGAGGCTTGGACCCAAATGCAGGAAGAACAGGTAGAAGTATAGCTTAATGATTTATTAAATCTCAAAAAAATGTGGTACATACCAAAATAGTCCATAACACAAAGGCAAACTAATTCCAGTCCAAAAACAACAGGATCTCAAAAACTGGAACTCAGAGTCAGCAGGATGAATTCCACACACAAACGCAACAAACAATGATCCGACACAGGACAAGGGGAACACAAAGACTAAATACAGAGGCTAACGAGGAAACAAGAGGCAGGTGACACAAGGCTGGGGAACAGGTGGAGAACATCAGGTAATCACAAGGGCGGGAAACTACAGAGAGTAAAACTAGACATCACAAGACAGAAAACCAGACTTTCACAATAAAACAGAAAACAGGAAACAGCAAAATACAAAAACAGACTACCAAAAGAAGACAAAACACCAAACCATGACAGTACCCCCCCTCCAAGGGACAGATGCCAGATGTCCAAAACAGAGCAAACAAACAAACAGAAAACCACCCAAGGAGGGCGAGAGAGTCTGGAGGAGGAAAAAAGTCACTGGGGCACAGGGAACAGGGAACAGAGAGGTCTCAGCAACAGGGGAGCCGAGAGGCCTCGGCAACAGGGGGGCAGAGAGGCCTCAGCAACAGGGGGGCAGAGAAGGCTCCGGGAACGAGAGACTGAGGGCGCTCGGAACTCGAGGACTGGGAACTGGGGAGTGAGCACACACAAAACTGGACAGACTTGGACGGGGCCGACACAGACAAAGACACAGATGGGAAAGACTCAGACAAAACAGACGCGGACAGAACTGACTCGGACCGGACAGGTCCAGACGGGACGGACTCTGACAAAACAGACGCAGACGTGGATGGGACTGATGTAGACGGAACAGACAAAGACGGAACACATGCAGACATAGATGGGACAGACAAAGACGGAACACATGCAGACATAGATGGGACAGACCTAGACGGGACAGACACAGACGGAACACATGCAGACATAGATGGGACGGACATAGACGAGACAGACTCGGACGTAGGGGCAGGGAGAGGAACAGGGACACGGATCGTGAGGGGGACAGAGACAGGCACGGTGACAGGAACAAAGACGGGCACAGTGACGGGGACAGAGACGAGCATGGTAATAGGGACAGGGACGAGCACGGTTACAGGGGCGGAGGCAGGCATGGTTACAGGGACAAAAACGGGCACGGTGACGGGGACAGAGACGGGCACGGTAAAAGGGACAGGGACGAACACGGTGAAAGGGACGGAAATTGGCACGGTGACAGGGATGGAGATGGGCACGGTGACAGGGATGGAGATGGGCACGGTGACAGGGATGGAGATGGGCACAGTGACAGGGATGGAGATGGGCACAGTGACAGGGGCGGAGATGGGCACGGTGACAGGCACGGAAATGGGCACGGTGACAGGGATGGAGATGGGCACAGTGACAGGGGCGGAGAAAAGGGACTCTGGGGAACCGCTACACGGCCGAGACTCTAGGAACGCAGGGGAACCGCCACACGGCCGGGACTCTAGAAACTCTGGGGGGCGACCACACGGACAGGACTCTAGAAACTCAGGGGGACCGCTACACGGCCGGAACTCTAGAAACTCTGGGGGGCCGCTACACGGCCGGGACTCAAGCGACTCTGGGGGGCGGCCACACGGCCGGAACTCAAGCGACTCTGGGGGGCGGCCACACGGCCGGGACTCTGGGAACTCTGGGGGGCGGCAACACGGCCGGGACTCAAGGGAATCTCGGGGACCGCAACTCGGCCGGGACTCAGGGGGCTCTGGGGGACCGCTAGCTGGCCGGGACTCAGGGGGCTCTGGGGGACCGCTAGCTGGCCGGGACTCAGGGGGCTCTGGGGGACCGCTAGCTGGCCGGGACTCAGGGGGCTCTGGGGGACCGCTAGCTGGCCGGGACTCAAGGGAATCTGGGGGGCCGCTACACGGCTGGGACTCTAGGAACTCTAGGGGGCGGCCACACGGCCGGGACTCAAGGGAATCTGGGGGGCCGCAACACGGCCGGGACTCAAGGAACTCTGGGGGGCCGCAACACGGCCGGGACTCAAGGAACTCTGGGGGGCCGCAACACGGCCGGGACTCAAGGAACTCTGGGGGGCCGCAACACGGCCGGGACTCAAGGAACTCTGGGGGACCGCTATACGGCCGGGACTCTAGGAACTCTGGGGCGTTTACCAACGGCAAAGTCTCTGTGGCAGTCTCAGAAGCGCTGACCAATGGCAAGGTCTCTGGAGAGCTGCAATCCAGCAAGGCCACTGGGGAGCCAGAGGTCAGCAAAGTCTCAGGGGCGCTGACCAACGGCAAAGACTCTGGGGCGCTGACCAATGGCATAGTGTCTATGGCAGTCTCTGAAGCGCTGACCAACGGCAAAGTCTCTGAGGCGCTGACCAACGACATAGTCTCTGAGGCACTGACCAACGGCAAAGTCTCTAGTGCGCTGACCAACAAAGTCTCTCGGACTGTCTCTGGGATTCTGACCAAGGGCAAAGTCTCTGGAGCGCTGACCAAGGGCAAAGTCTCTGGAGCGCTGACCAAGGGCAAAGTCTCTGGAGCGCTGACCAAGGGCAAAGTCTTTGGAGCGCTGACCAAGGGCAAAGTCTCTGGAGCGCTGACCAACAAAGTCTCAGGAACGCTGACCAACAAAGTCTCTGGAGCGCTGACCAACAAAGTCTCTGGAGCGCTGACCAACAAAGTCTCTGGAGCGCTGACCAACAAAGTCTCTGGAGCGCTGAGCACCGTCAGCGTAGACTCTGGGAGAAGCGTCAGCGTAGGCTCTGGGAGAAGCGTCAGCGTAGGCTCTGGGAGAAGCGTCAGCGTAGGCTCTGGGAGAAGCGTCAGCGTAAGCTCTGGGAGAAGCGTCAGCGCAGGCTCTGGGAGAAGCGTCAGCGCAGACTCTGGACGGCTGGACGTCAGCTCAGGAACAGAAGGGCTGTACATCAGCTCAGGAACAGAAGGGCTGCATGTCAGTGGAGGCTCTGGGAGGTCTGGCGACAGGGGCCATGCCGTCTTTTCCTCCGCCTACGGCCTCCAAGGGTAGACCCTGGGATGATGGTCGGCGTCGACTCTGGGAGGACGGTCTGCGTCGACTCTGGACAGCTAGACGTCAGCGGAGGTTCAGGACGGCTGGACGTCAGCGAAGGTTCAGGACGGCTGGACGTCAGCGAAGGTTCAGGACGGCTGGACGTCAGCGAAGGTTCAGGACGGCTGGACGTCAGCGAAGGTTCAGGACGGCTGGACATGATGAATCATGATGGCGGGAGGCCGGGAGTAGAGACGAGCGACATCACTTCCTGTGATGATAAAAGTCTCACCTGCACTGAGTCAAAGCCACCGATCCAGGTCCGTTTGTCTTCCCCGGTCACTTGGTTAATGAAGGTTTTGAGGAATAAATGTTCCTCTTCTGAGTGGACTGAAGCCAGATTCCCACCGGCGGCCTTGCAGAAGTTCTAATGGAGACAATGTAATAAGGTTAAAAACATTTCAGAAAAAAAACAACCTAATCATCATTTAACAGATACAATCTCAGGACATCTAATTTTTATAGTGACATACCTTTGGACAATGCAATACTTTTACAGTAACAAATTAATACTTTTAGAGACTGTCCTCCTGAAAAAAACAGTCCCATAAGTCGTTTGTTCAAGCAGCAATTAGGACTCATATTTAGGTTTATAGTGGCGGCGCCCTCTAATGGCCATAGAGGTTATCAAAGCAGGAAGTAAAGTGATTTAGTTTTTGCTCCTGTCATAACTACTATGGCCACTAAAGGACACCGCCACTAGAAATCTAAATATAGGTCAGGACAGTCTCAATAATACTGCTGTACCTCTGCATCGGTCCAACTCTTTCCCTGGAAGTTGAAGCTGAAACAGCGAGAGCCGAACTGAGTCCAACCAGGAGGGCAGGGACCTTCAACACAATGTTGGGAGTGAGTGAGTGAGTGAGTGAGCGACTTCCTCTTCTTTTCCTTCATTGTGCCGGCCGGTCATTGAGAAGTAGATCGACCTCTGCCTGTCTGTAGCAAGCTCGCTTTTAATTTTTTAACGTCTGTGAGTCAGTGTTGCATGTCTTCTGTTTGTATTATTAATAAATTATATAGACAATTTTGCTACAAGCTCCTCCCATCCTTCCTTCAGAAACCTAACATAATTGTTTTCTCCCTAATCCCTATCAGGATGTAATATATCTTTCTCCATGATGCAATCAGTCAACAGCAGATGTACAGGAAGTTAACATCTGGGCATACAGGCAGGGACAGTGAGGTCAATGGCCTTATGTGGTACCTAATATTAAACGCCTGATGTACTGATATGGACTCCATCCTCCCAAATGTGTAAATGACTGGCATGCTAGAGAATGTCTTCGGTTTCTCTGCAGAGTAACTCAGGTCTTTGGTTGAATTAAGATCCTATGTTTTGCAACATCTTAGTCTCCCTGAAAATTCCTTGATTAGTAAAATCAAGGATGTTGAAAAAACCAAGACAAACCAACGAGAAGAGAGGGAGACACACACACACACACACACACACACACACACACACACACACACACACACACACACACACACACACGAGTCAGAGATAGTGTACTGACCTGGGCAGGAGGTTTGTCCACAACACTGTGATCACAAAAAGACGTATTAAACACGAGCAGTCTAATAACACGACTACTCAACTTAACGTTATTTATGTAGCACCTTTGATACAAACATTTAGCCCAAAGTGCTTCCCAGAACAAACTTTATAATGTTTCAGCTTACAGTTTGCACATTAAAACTAGTAACATTATTTAATAACTGTCTCATAATCTTACAGGTTGGGAAACCACTGCATTATACTGCATGTGCAACACAGAGTTGTTTTTTAAATTAATAGTTGCATAGTTTTTACTTACAGATGGAGCCAACAGTCCGATGGACAAGCAGAGCAACAAAGCAAACTGAAAGCCTGATGCCATCTGTGGAAAGACGTTAAACAAAGTCAACATACGGCAGACAAGGACATAAATACAGACAATTAATGACTGTGATCAGTGAGCCATTTATCAAATTAAAGTATCCTGCTAGTTATAAGTGTATTATATAATATCAATATGGTTTAATATTTAGATTCATATTTAAAAAGTGTTCTCAAAATATAAAATGTCCTCTAGGGGCCCTGACCCTCTCGATGAAATTGTGATAATAAATTGAAGTATAATTACCTTTGCTGACACAGAACAACAAGCTGATGACTGTCAGTAAAGCTCTTTATATAGTCTGTCAAAGCACCACGTCTGCAGCCTGCATGACCCGTCAAGTTACGCCCCTCTATTCCAGTTGAGAGACCCTTATCAAGCAGCGTGATACCTAAAAAACATATTGTAAACACTGATTGATATTGGTGATGCTTGGAAAGGGTCAAGGAACAAGTAAACACTTGTTACATGCATTATTTTCCAGTAAGAGGTGAAACATTAACAAACTGCAGCCTACAGGCCAACATTCTTGTACTTTAATCAAGTATTGCCTTTGTTTCACTGTATACTCATACTCAGAGGGAAATATTTTACTTTTTACTGCACTACATTCATGTGACACTTAAAGTTACATTTTGCATAAAAAAAACACATGAAGCTGTACTTATACTACTAATCTACACAGTAATATACAAAGTAAATTGACTCTGCATTAAACTACAACATTGAAATACTTGATACAGAAAATATGACATTCTATAATAATATAAAACTTTTAAAGGAGCTATAGTGCATATTATGATTATATGATATATATGATATATATATGATTATATGATTAGGATGACGACTTTTGATTTGAAGTACATTTTCCTAATACTTTTACTTGAGCAACATTTTGAACAGGTTATGTACCACAGTCATTTCAAGTAGCTGTGATAAAAACACTTCTGATCCAGAGGTCTTAGAGCACAGAGATGGCACTGGTGAAAATTACAAATTACCTTCTGACTTCTTCAGACCAAGGACTTGTCTCCGTATGCGACATTGACCATCACATCCTATTACATTAACAGAGACTGAAACATTGAATTGGTAGTAAAAGAACCGCACTGAGCTGGTTTAAGTCCTTATCATCAGATCAATCTCTGTTCATGTTCAGTGTTGGGCAAGTTACTCAGGGACTGTAATATTTAACTTTTTTCTTATTACTCTTTAAAAAGTATTAAAATTACCTTACTTAATACTTAGTATCAAATGTTAATTCTACTTTATTGGAACAATAATTAACCTTACAGGAGGAGTCAACAATCAGCTGAACTGCAAACATTCTGCATTCAGGCCTATTGAGTTCGCTCTGCTCACAGAGACTCATTTTGGATTATCAAAGTTTTTATATAATGACAATACGTCCAGCTGTTGAAAGTATTCCTCTCTCTATCATCCTTCGTTTAGATTTTTGGTTAGTAGCCGAAGTGACCTGGCCTGGCACGGGCTAAATTATGACAAGATGAACAGAACTGAAATAATCAAAGTTGATAACGTGTTGGTTATGACAATTAAAAATAAATGACACTAAAAAATGTAATTAAAAAAAAAATCAATATAGCGTTTTTTTAAACAACACAAACATTGCATTTGTTAGTATTAGAACGCTGACAATTTCGATGACGTCACTGGCATGGTAGGACCTGCGCAGGTATATAGAGAACAGCTGCAGCATATTATATACACACGAAAATTAGTAATTTTAACGCCATGGTTTACGCATTTGAGCCTGTGAGAGAGGCCTGTAGTGTCTGACTGTGAAAATAAATAAAGTTTGAAAACAAAAAGTTAGCTGCATGTAGGAGAGTCACCCCAGGTTGACCATAGATCCACGGAGGATTAAGGAGTTTTGCCGTTTACTTTAGGCTAGTGTACAGTCAGATTTTGTCCTTGTGGATGTTGATGGATATTACTATGGGATGGATACTGCACAGA